>JAODKN010000114.1:5139591-5156806 GCA_026774425.1 Petrocephalus zakoni
CACCCCACACCCCCACCCCCCCCCACCCGCCCGCGCTTCTTCCGTGTGGTGGGGGGGGGGGGGGGGGGGCCCCAGCAGGTCTTTTGTATCAGAAACAAACATGTTCAAAGGTGCTCTTTGAATTTAATCCATTTACCAAAGCGCAATCAAGCATTCGGGTTTTCAGCACAAATGAGATAAGACCTGCTCGCAAACACGGGTGTCAGACTCAGAGATGAGGAGAAACTAACTGTGCCAATTGGCTGGGAAGGCCACCCACCCCGCGAGTCTACAGGCGGCCAAAACTGAGATCTGGGATATAGCAAGCACAACCCAAACAATCAAGTGGTCTTATTAAAAATATCCCAGGCGAAGAACGAGGAAGCACAACGGCTTCAGCTGGTGGTGTTATTGCTGCTTCAGTGGCTCAGTGGGTGACCTCAAACCTCAGGAGCTGGGGCTTTGAATTCTGCGTAACTCTTTCCTTGTTTCCACCAACGCAGAGCCGGTGCCCGTGCTGCTGCTGGGTTGGTTCTCGCGTGGCGCCTTTTGAGAACCTCTCTGCATTTCCACCGGTTTCGAAAAAGAATGAAAATGTTATGTTGCCGGAAGTGAGAGTAAAGTAAAACTTCATATGCATTGCTGTTTTTGGATAAATTTTGATCTGCTTCAGATTTTAAGTTTTTAGCAGCCAAACTAAAAAAAAGTTTTCAGAGTATGACTTTTTCGGCTCTGTTTCTGTTGCCTGTATCCAGTTTTGCTTCTTCAAAGGCTCCCCAGTCTCTGTGTGTAGGTGCTCACCTCCTTACCACTGTCCTTATAAGGCTCGCATAGTAAAGTCTGTTAACAAATGGTCAAAAATTGAACTTAGTTGTCCGCCTCATAATCTTGTCACCACATGACTGCCCCGTTATTCCACTAATAAGCTGGCAAGTTGCTTCACTGCCAGCGCTTGTGATATTAAATAAAGCTAGCGGTTAGGGATCTGCGGCTGTGCGGACGTGGTAGCCCCAATTCCTGCGGTCAGCTTCTCTGTGGTGCCATGCGGGGGGCATTTTTTGTGGCGTTGGTGAAAAAGAAGGCGACTGTGTGTGTGTGTGTGGGGGGCTCATTATTATCTGTGAATATGTGACTGCATTCAAAAAACTAAACATTCTAGAAGTTTTGTTTGGCTACTTATGGTTAAGTGTACGGCTGAGTGGGGGTAAGGTTGTCATTGTTGCAATTAGGGTTATGCTCATAGAAATGGTCCTCATGAAAATATGATTAGAAATGTGTGTGTGCATGTGGTTGTGTGTGTGCGCGTGCGTATGGAGTTTGCATGTTCTTCCCCGTGTAATTTTCCCAGGTTGTGGGCCAAATTTGCCCTCAGTGTGGGTTTTTTCAGTTGCCCAGTGACGGGCTGGCATCCCGTGCAGGGTGTCCCGACTCGTGCGTCCTGAGACGGGCTCCAGGCTCACCGCGACCTGGACCTGCAGGGTGCCCATCCCATCAACCCACCAGATTTACATGCAAAGCTTTATTTCATTGGTGGCCAACCGCTCAGTCACGATCGGCAAAGCATACAAAGAGGGACCACTCCCCCAGCCTGCAAAATATACTGTTGCCATTCGCTTGCTCGTCAGTGCATTCTCTTTGTAAAAGTAGCTGTCTCTGTAAGAAAGGGTGGGCACCCCTGCTGTACTGGGTAAGTGGCTGGAAGGTGGATATATGATAATAACATAGCAAATAAAGCTTGGAAAAGTCCCAGAACTGGTCCCTGTGAGCACCAAACGTCAGCCTGGTTTAATGAGCGGACAGCAGAAAGGAATAAGGTGGGTGTGACAGCAAACCGTAGCGGACGAGACGCACACACTGATGCCCAGGAGGACATGCATGTCACCCGAAACCCCACCCCCCGGAAGGATGCGCGTGTCACCCGAAACCCCACCCCCCCGGGCCGTGCGGAAGTTAAACGAGTGGAAACTTAATTTGTGGAGTTTTTGTCATGCTTCATGCTCCATCCTTAGAAGAAACTGTAAGGCTGATGACTACTACAGTTAGCGCAAGACTGTCTGGTCTTTCAATGTGGGTGACAGAATGGAAATTAATGGGGAAACTGCCCTTTCACCCATGAGAGCATGTCTGGGGGTCAGAGTACAGGGTCAGTCAGTGTGCTGTGCCTCTGGAGCTGGGGGGAGGGGGGTAAGGGTCTCACTCAAGGGCTCAATTCCCTGGCCATCAGTCTATTGACCCAGGGACTCAAACCAGTGATGTTCCATTTATGGGCACAGTCTTAACTTGCTGAGCGATGCATCACCCCATGTAAAGAGGCCTGTGGCTTTAAACCCCGGACCTCAGGATTAAGGCGCCAGCCCCTTACTCAGTACACCTCTCTACTCTCCTGGCTTGGTGCAGGTAGTCTTGCATCTCTCAGACCGTGGGTTCCAGTCCTACCTCAGGTGTATGTTTCTGCGTTCTTCCTCAGTTTCCACGACATTTCTCCCATAGTTCAAAGACATTTAGTTTAAGCCGAGTTCGTCTCGCTAAACTGCTGTTTGTGTTTTTGGCCTGCGATTAGCAGCATCTCCTGCAGGATACCTCCTGCTTTCCATCCTGGGATTGGCTGTTAGCGCTCCTGGGAAAATCAAAGAATAGACTTTAAATAGGTGCCCTGTTTGTTTACGTTGATTATTTTTTTCCACTGGCATTGACCACAGAAATGCCAGGTGACTGTCAAACAAAACAGGTTCGAGGCGAAATGGTGGAATTTGTGGCAAATCTGGACAGTCTTGTCAATGAATGCCCTGCTTTGGGGAATGTTCCGCTTGCGGGAATTAATTTTCTTTCAGCAACACAAATGGGGTTATGGTGAGGCTTGGCCTTGTAAGTACGAAGGAGACTAGACAGAGATCGTGGCTGTGGACATTCTCGACCAGCAGGAGAGACTGCCCTGGTGTGACATTTTAACAGAAGATGCACAAGGTTTTTAAAAAGAATGAATGTTACTAAATAAATGAATATAAAGAGAAGGAGTGGCTTCTCTGAGACGGGTGGGTTTATTGTGGGGGCTGTATCCTCATCAACACTGATAGGTGTGCTGACAGAGAGAGGCCGAGTGAGGAGAGACAGGTGGGCCATTGTAATCCTCTGTCACACACATCCATTCTGATCCATCGGACCTGCTCACGAGGATCCGACAAGGTGCGCATATATTTAACGTCAAGTCAGATTAAGCAAATGAACTAAAGATGGCTGCAGACTTATCCGGTTTAATTTTGGGACAAATAGGGAGAAGCTGAGTTCTGTCTTCCCCCTTTGTGAGGCTCTGGTAGACGGACGAGGGGGAACCAAGGCCGCCATTAATGGCCGTCCACCAGCTGAACACCATACTTGGGAATAAACATAAAGACAATTTATGGGAGAGTTGGGTTTTGTATCCATGGAGACACATCAGATCATCATGACAAAACAGACATAGGATACAGGCACAAGGCAGGGAACAACCCAGGATGGGACGCCAACCGATTGCTGGGCATACTGGTGTACACTTGAACCCAGGTACCAGAGATGTGCTCCACCATGCCCGCCCCACTTTGAACAAAGGTGAATCGTTCAGGTGCAGAAAGAAAAAATCCAGACCAAGATTTTTTTTTTTTGTTTCAACCAAGCAGTTGAGTACTAAGTGACTATAACTCTTTATGTTATACTGATTGGTTGAAACAAATCTTGGTCTGGACTTTTTGGACCTGAACTATCCACCTCATTGAAACAGCAGTTTATTAATAATACATGAATGGCTTGTTGACTAAGAATTAAACCTTTGTCTCAGGCTCAGTATTTTAACCCCCTTTTTTGAAATACTTATTCTTCACATCTCAGTCATCAATAGTTTTTACATGAGCAAATGTCAAGGCTATAGGCTGCCAAATTAAATTGAATTATGCCAGAGATTTTCTCTTTCGGCCATGTCTAGAGACTGCGTCCTGTTTCCAAATATATGAGCTACGCTGGCAGATAAGCATCTTTAATGCATGGGAACTGGGGTCCGTGTCGTTCCCAGGGGTGATATGCAAGGTGTCTGGAAACGGGTCAGCGGCACTTTTCTGCTTGCTAATCATTTTTTGTTTTACTCATATTTTTCCAGCTTCCTGGCACACCGGGTGTCATGTTCGCTTGAAATACCACAGGAACGTGTTAACGATCTAAGAACACGCCCTAATGCCCAACGTCAGCCATCATGTGTGAGGACAGAACTCTCCGGTCATGTTTCTGTACAGCAGACACTGGGGGTTGGGAGGGGGGCATAAGTGTGTGCGTGTGTGAGCATGGATAATGGTAATTTTGGTTACGAGAAGTGGGGGGGGGGTCCATTCTGTAGAATTTTTCAGGAGCCCAGCCAGGTCTTTGTGGGGCCCTGGTCACCCGCATCGCTTCAGACCCCGAGCTGGCTTTGCTGACGCCCTTCGTGGGGCCCTGGTCACCCGCATCGCTTCAGACCCCGAGCTGGCTTTGCTGACGCCCTTCATGCAGCCCTGGTCACCCGCATCGCTTCAGACCCCGAGCTGGCTTTGCTGACGCCCTTTGTGGGGCCTTGGTCACCCGCATCGCTTCAGACCCCGAGCTGGCTTTGCTGTGCCCTTCGTGCGGCCCTGGTCACCCGCATCATTTCAAAACCCGAGCTGGCTTTGCTGTGCCCTTCGTGCGGCCCTGGTCACCCGCATCATTTCTAAACCCGAGCTGGCTTTGCTGTGCCCTTCGTGGGGCCCCGGTCACCCGCATCGCTTCAGAACCCGAGCTGGCTTTGCTGTGCCCTTCGTGGGGCCCTGGTCACCCACATCGCTTCAGAACCCGAGCTGGCTTTGCAGTCGCCCTTCGGAGGACGCCCTTGTTAGATCTGTATCCCTTAAGTAGATAGCGCATATATAAATCAGTGTAATGGATTCAAATTGCAGGTGCATGTGGGAGCGAGCCCGCTCACAGGCCGATCCCCCGCTGACCATTAACCCGGCAGACCTGCGCCATCCACCGCTAAATTGATAAAGCAGTCGCCGGGAGACCGTTGCCAATTACCCTTTAGCTGGAAATTAGCATCAATGTTAATAAGCCGGCCTCGCCATCAGGGCTGTTAACACTTGTCCTTTTTCCACTGTCACGTTAGGCTGCGGGGTTGTCAATTTGGGGGCGGGTGGGGGTCCACCACCGAGCTGTCCAGAGGGCAGACCAGCTGCCAAACGAAATTCACCAGTACAAAATCCCTGCTTTTCTGCTTGAGAAGGCGCTTTGTGTGTTCTCCTAAATGTTTGTCATGGGAGCAACGGTCCGAGGAATCAATTGTGACCCTCCTCCCCCCCCCCCATATGACCGATTCTTCATCTGTTTAGCCAGCTTCCCAACACCTGTTTGCTGAGCCCCCCCATCTGTACCTGCAGATGAGAAACATTATTCCCTTCTGCCCCCACCGTCAGGCTTGTGGGCATTCAAACCATCGCTGACCCCCCAGCACCAACATAACGGAATGTGTCACCACAGGACAGGCAGTGTCATGGTCCTCTCCCGGAGCCGGAGAGCTGATGGCTCCCACTCTCTCAAGCCTCCTGTCCGTAGACCATCTGTGACCAAACCCACCAGGGCTTATTTCTTTTTTAGTTTTTTTTCGGAGGGATAATCAAAATGAATCGAAACGGAATGCACTTATGTTTTTAATAATGAGAATTCTGGATCGCATGCCACGAGTGGATCTCTGCTTTCATTTGTTTCGATTGTCATCTGAGAAGAATTCGAGGCGCTCCGCCTTACACGTGTCTCTGTCCGATCTGATTCCAGGTGGGGTCTTTATTTATCGATCTCATGCTATCATGTGCTTTTGCAGTCTGCTGTATCCAGCACTGGTGTGTTAATCAACAAGTCTGTCTTGCACTCTATTTCCAGGGCAGATAAGGCAGGAAAACCGACGCGCCCTGATGTTTTTGCTCATTCACTGATCCCTAGCATTATGTTAGCACATGACGCTGGCTAAAGCTCTGATTGGTAGCCTCTTTCCAAGGGGCGTGGCTACGGATCATCTGCTCACCCAACAGAGACAGACCATGTTCAATCAATCCTTCACTCTCCCCCTGGTCTCTACCTTGGCCCCTTCTGATAACCCTCCATGACCTCTGACAATTCTATCCAAATTCCCACGAAGGTGGTCACGCCATCGCTCATCGCTTTTTATTTAGTGGGGGAGGGGGGATTGATAAGCAGAACAACATTAAAGGCTTCTGGGTCATGCAATGACTCTCAGCGATTTCCTCTGTCCTGGCCTGATTGGACTGTTAGCGGCTAATGTGCGCTAACTTCCCTCCGTCGAGCAGTGGGCCCCTTGGACTGTTATCAGGCCCAGCATATGTAAGGGGGTGGGCGCCCCAGCCTTGCCACAGAGGCTCCCATGGATTTTGCAAACTGTTCCTTGGTATCCAACTGTGGGAGATTATCCTTGTGATCGGCAATCCACGTGCGCGGTGGTGCACCGATGTATAAATCTCCGGCGGAGCTGCTTTGGGTCGTTCGTCCAGCGTACAGTCGTTTATCCAATGTTGCTGCAGATAAGGGCACTGGAAACGATACTGTCATGCCAGAGGGGGGCATAAAGGCCCCCGCTTTGAAGTGCAACCTCCGCTGGCCCATAGGTGAGCTTGTCGACACAAAATTAAACTCTGAACACCGGTCGCCATCGATCACGGTGTCCTTGGCAACCCATTCGCGCGCGCGCCGATTAGCGCGTTAGCATCTGGCCCGCTTGGGTGATTAGCTTAGTGTAATCGCGTCCTGGCTTTCCAGTTTCGGTGCTAATTTTGATGCAGGCTCCTCTTTGGCCTTTATTAGCGTCCCTTAGCATTTTATTTTGACATTTAGAAATTGTTATTATCCTGTCACCTTTGCTCGCAGTTGGCGAGCACTATCGCTTATGTTTATTAAAAACTAATTGCACTTTGAGATTGGAGTATTTATGGGCACTGATCCATCGCAGGGCAATGAGTCATGTGCAGGCAGACACACACACACACACACACACACACACACCATCGAAGAGGCCACCGCTTGTGGCATTTTACCACGTGTAGTGGTACATGTGGTGAGAGGGATCCACGAACACAATGAAATTCTTACATCATAATTGCAGGGGAGGGGACAAAAGGACAGATAATACAGGACAATCAGCAGCGCGGTATGAAACAAGGTAAAAGATGCAGTACAGGAACTGAAAAACATGGCAGAAGCATTATTATTTGTTAGCTAATAATAAATGTCCAATAAATCGGGGAGGAATACGCAGCCATATAGGTAGTACGGTTTGAACCTGCAGTCCCGATGCGGTGAGACCATGACCCACTGAGGTATCTCCAGATCTAGAGCTGATATGAGCTCTCTGTTTATCTTTATAGCCAAAGGAGGAGCTGTTTGCTATGTGCTCCAGTGTGGTCAAAGATAAAGATGAGCGATTACCTTAGGAAGCATTTTAATCTTAAATGCTTAAGTGTGTAACAGCGGAAGGTGCTAAGGGCCGTTGCGCTGAAGTTTCAGAATTTCGAAATAAAACCTGATACAATATTTAGGTTAATGTAAACCGAAAGTACCCAGAAACAAATGGAGGTGGAACTACCCCTGCGCTGAAGGCACTTTCGCTATTTCCCGAAATACCGACAAGCAACTGGTCAGAGGTAAAGTTCGATTCATCCATCCATCCCCTAACCACTTATTCTGGTCATTCACATTTGCATATTTAGTAGAGGCTTTTGTCCAAAGCGGTGCACAAGTGAGGCATATAGCATATTGCAACCATTCATGCTATCAAGGTCTCAACTAGGCGTAAGTGCTGCTAGGCTGAGCTTCCAATGAATGCCCAGGTTTGGGGCAGGAGCTACACAACAGCTACACAAGTACACAAAGCTATTTACAAAGAAAGTACCTAATAAGACTATTCAGCGGCCAGTAAGTGCAACATTCAAAGAACAGTCTGGATGGTCAGAGGCATGCATCCAGCACTAGGCTGGGATACCCCCTGGACAGGAAGTCAGAAAGGGAACCTCAGAAGCTCAAGTGAAACTCAGTCATATGCTGACGGAAAACGCCATAAAATACAGCTCGGTTTTTTTTTATATTCCTTAAAGGCACCTTAACCAAGAATCAAACAAGAGTGGTACTCGCAGACGAGCTGACATACCGTGGTTTGGGGTAGCAGTAGTGTAATTAGATGGGCAGTGCCGTGGCCCCCGGGGCCTGACGGCTGACGTCCCACACTCTCTGAGTCCTCCACCTCCTCTGGAGCATCTCTGACAAAACCCTATACAGCTTTGTTCTCTATTTTTTTTTTTTGAGGGAAAAGCTGAATTATTATTATTTTTATTTATTTATTTATTAATAAAATGCATTTGATTCTATCAACTCACATTGTGAGAGAACAAAACCCTGCAGTTCGATGTATGGAACCTATGAGGGACAAAGATCGACTGGCCGCCCAGCCCTCGCTGAGCACTGCTAACCATAAACAGGTCAGGAGAGAGAGTGGGGTTTACGCAGCGTTGTGTATTTTCATTCAATCCGAAGGTCAGCACACTGCATCTGTCTTGTGCGGGCCAGTCTTCAGTAAGCGCTCACAAATTGCAAAGCTTTATTGTCATTTGCACGAGTGCACTGAAATATTTGCTTACACGCCGCCATTCAGACTTAAACATCATAAAACGACAAATGACAATAAATAGCAAATAATGAATAACAGAATACAGCGGACAGTTAACATAAAATATGAACAGTACGCATGCAATATACATACAATAAATACAATAACACGCAAGTATGACAAGATGCTAAGGTGTAAAGTGTCCGTCGTGAGTAAATAAATAGTAGTGCCGATTTATCAGTGCGTATTCAACATTCTTATAGCAAAAGATTCTTTTTGCAGCATTCTTATTGCTAAAGCACTCCAGACGACGCCATGCTTCTCTGTACGTACACGGTACTGTAACGGAGTGGCCCAGCGCTGAGTACCTGTTTTAATAGTGTCCCCCATTGTGCTGTGGGCTGAATGGTCCGCTCATCACCTCGGAGTCAATTATATCATGGGGCAGGCATTATATCGGTGGGGCAGGCAGACCGGCCCGGCTGAACCACGCGGGGCAAACAGGCGATACAATATTGTGTGCTCCACTGCAGAGTCTCCACCACCACTGGCAATTTCCATAAAGCAATAATGCACAATATAACTTCTCAAAGGTTGTTTTTTTTTCTCTTTTCTTCAGTTCTTGTATTTTAATGTGGTTTGTCTAGCTTTCGCCTGGAGTAGCTCCTTCACATCTCACTTGGGGTGCAAAATAAATGAAGACTTTTGTTTTGTTTTTTTCTCCTTATAAAGACGGAGCGAAAATACCAATATGTCACGAAATGGCATGGTGCAAGAAATGAAATGCGATCATTTTTATTTTATAAGTTAGACTCCATTTGAAATGAGAGCCCGCCTGATTGTTCCAACATCTGGTGTTAGTAAATACATAAAAATAAAACACAGAGAAGGACAGTATCTTTGAAAAGAGAGTGTTCGCGGAAATGACAGGCCGCAGAGCCGAGGGGGAAATGATATTGTGTCAATCTAAAGATAGATTGCTTTTCCCTGGAACTGATCAGCAGTTGGTACCTCCTCTTTGCAAGGGGCAGGATGAGCACAGAAGGGTAAATAGGTGAAGGTGCAGAGAGGGCAAGGTGACCCTGTACTTCAAAGGGGCAATGCGGAAGTGGGCAGCATAGAGGGGTTAACCTGGTCCTCCTCTGTTGAAATTTGCTAGGTAGAATGCCACGACACTTTGCAGCTAGACCTCAGGCTGGATTATTTGGAGATGAATTTGCATTTAATTACCAGACAGTTTTATCCAAAGGACCATACAATCAGGGCCTTTCTCAAGGACCCACCAGTGCCAGCCCTGGAATTTGAACCAGCAACCTTCTGATCCATATCCATAACCACTGAGCCACAGAGCCTGGAACAAATTGCTGCTTCACCATCAGGAACCTAACTGCAGCCTTTTACACCCTGCATTGATATTTATGTATGTAACCAGCTGTACTGCATTAAAAGGAGGTGGTAACATTGGAAATGGAGTACAGCCCTTGATTTTACCTAGCTAGTGTTCATTTTAGGTTCATTAAATCGTGAAGCCCTGTCATCTCCAAGTTAGGTCAACATCCCTCAGGATTTAAGGATTTCTTCTTAGAGTTTAGGATTTTTTAGGATTTCTCTGACATCCTGCCATTTGAATCCACATAAAACCCACTCGCGCTGTATAAATAAGTCCTCCTTACCTAGGATTTATACGTAGGCTCACTTCAGGTTTGATAATGAGACCTGCTATCTGAGCTCCGGTGATTATGGGACATTCTTCTTATTCTCCCTATATCCTCATGCTTGACTCTCTATGTCCTCTTATTGCAGTTGACTAAGTTGACTCAGAGGTGTACAGGAGTACAGGAAGCCAGCTGTGAAAGCCCAAGCCATAGAGAAAGCTGTCCACACACCTTTTTATGGAGTGATTCTGCAGTGTCTGATTGATTTCACTTTAATACTTTTATAAACTCGTCAAGGGCTTGAGCAAGTCCTGTTATTTCTTTGGAGTAAGAACAATACTTCCATCTAAGTCCTCATGAAGCAAAGAAAGACTGTTTTCAATTTACGGTTTACTTGACTGAAGTGGAGGATGGTCCAATGAAGGGTTATACCGAGGCAGAGCAAAGCATGGGACTTGTGTAAATAAATGGGACATGGCATAATACAAGGCTAATTTTAATTGCAAAAAAAAAGATCATTCCAATGTCTAAGGAATTGAATTAGTGCCTCTTGTTTTTATCTCCCGACACAGACTTTAATGTTGGGGGGTAGGGGGAGGGCTCGGCTTCTACCTCATACCTCCAGAGATGAGGGCTGAGTCCCGCCCCCACTCTGAGTGTGTGCTGCTGTGCTCGTCTCCTTTTGCAGTTAAAAGACATGCCCATCTAAATTGCCCATGAGTATGAATCTGTGTGCCCTACGATGGACTGGAACCCCTGTCCTGTGCTCAGGGCTGCCTGGGACAGCCTCATCTGCAATAATGCTAACCCCGGGCCGCACCAAGCCGATATTTGGCCGTAGAAAACTGTCAGGCTGTTGATGACTTGGTGACTGCCTGTCTCGCCAGTGTGTGCCACTTGGTCAGACAGTTGGTCCCCGTTGGCTCTGGATTGCCCAATCGGTGTCAAAGCTAGTCTGTGAAACTATATCAACCGTCACCTTTAGTCGCGTCGGTGTGTTCGGTAACACTTTTCTTATAATAAAAAAAAAAAAAACTGTTCTTATAATTCATTGTCACACATTCATAATTACATAAATACACATGGCTGTGATGTGTTACGCCTTTTGCTAAATAGCCTTTTTAGCCTTGGTTATAATGCATTATGAATGCATTATTATTTGTTATGAATGTGTTTATAAATTACAAAAAATATGGCCTTAAGTACAAATTTGCACAACTAACGGGTGGCGATCGTTCGTCGGTCTAGGTTGGTGGCCGTGTTTGCCTTTGACTTGGTGTGTACCCAAATTTACATAAACTGCAACATAACTTTTAAAAAAGATTGATTTTGTACAAAGCCTTTAAGACTTCCTAAGCATGCAAGTGATAATAACGATCTCATTAACTGTATATTTAAATGGAATTAATTAAAATAAAAACGCATTAGGAAGCTTAACCTGAACATGGGCGGCTTTCGTCCTGTTCCCCTCCAGAACTGGGGCGTTGCTTCAGAAGGAAGAGCTTTTTTAGAACTAGGGTTCCAGTATTTTTTAAGTGCTTAGTCTGACAGATAGGTGCATGTGCCATAGTAATGACCTGGGAGCATCCGCCAGCATCTGTATATTCCATGGGGACACGACTGGATAGTAATCAGCCATTGTGCTCATGCAGAGAGCACCCCTAACAGGAAACCAAATGGCTGTTTGATGAGAAAGATCTTCAAGCACGGTGGCCTAGAAGATGATAGCAGACAGCTGGATGGAGAGGGCTGGAGATGAGTAACTATAGGTAGACCGTTTTTTTTTTTTTGTGGACGTGTTCTCCATATTTGGTGTGCTGCTAAACAATAGAAAAAGACTATTAGCTTGTTGAAAAAATGGGCCAGAACCTGTTGGGTTACAACAAAATCCCCCTGAGGGGCGTCTTTGTTCGTGGCAGTGGGATGTATTTCACCTTCCGCTTTAGATCCTTCCTTGGTGACTGAACGTTTGCAGGCTTCCCAACTATCACGCATCTGGCATGGCGCTCATGCTTTCTGGCTGTCGCGCTCACACAAGAAATCGTAAGGCAAATCTATATTATTCCATTATAAACCTAAAATTAGCTACCTCAAAAGTGTTAGGGGAGTTTGTAAACCCTACAGACTATTAACAAGGTAATACATCTGTTACATACATATAAATGCGTGTGCAGACTGGTCTGGAATTGAAAATCTCACGCCAACCAGCTGACCAAAGTTAGCAACTCTGCCTTTGGTTGGAAGGAACCACTGGACGAAGAGACCTGTAAGCTACATGTGGTGTCCATTGGGTGCAGTTCACCTCATTATTTACAGCATATGTTTGATATACTTGTTTTTCTTTGAAATGTTTTTGTCCTCAATCATGTCTTTCAGCAGTATCATGCAATTAGATACAGACAGACTTTATTAACCTTATATTATCGATAATACTATCTGATCACATTTTTAGATAAGGTACACTACAGTTGTCCCAGTTTGGCGGCTCCCATCTGTTCATGTCCTGTAGGTCACACAAAAGTGCGGGGACCTTCTCGTCCTGCAGGAGTTGCCTGGCTGACATGCTAAAGACTGAAGTCAGTTATTTTTATGACTCGCACAGTCAGTCAAGACAGTCGGTGTGGCTTATTGGTCATTTGCTCAAGGCCGGAAGAACGTTTTTTTTTTTTTTTACAGGCAGCTTTTTTTTTTTCAGTCCGCATGACGCTTGGCAAAGTTCCAGATAGCACTTGGCCAACTGAACTCGCCGCACAACATAGCTGCCGCTGCTCTCTTTTTATATGTGCATGTAATACGATGCATACTGTCTTGCTGCCTGATGGCGGTTGCTCAGCGATTTGCACAAGAGGTGATCTTTAAAAAAGTTTTCCCCGTTCTGCTTGTGCTTACATGCTTTTCCGTCAGTTTATTCAGCCTTTAAAGCCTTTCTGTCGCATTATAAAAGTCAACCATCAACATCTGCGAAGTGACAGAATGCGTGCATGTTATCGCTGTCAAACTAGTTACTGTTTACGAATCAGGAAGACAAGCTATTCTAATAATGAAAATTGAGTACAATTAACAGCAGGCGTCACGGGGGCTGTTCTCAGGTCCTGGGTTACGGGCTTGAAAGGGTGGTCATCTTTCTCCGTTCTGCATTTGCTCCCTTCCAGGAATGGTCCTAAGGTGCACACATGAAGTCCTGGGTTTGAAATTGCCTTTAGTGCGAGTGACTGCATGTTACCTGTCTCTGGGGTTTCCAGGGTAGACTCCAGACTCCGGGTACTTTATCAACCCCTGACTGTATTTTCCAGTTTTACCCTGTTTTGATGTTGTCTTTGCATTATCTGTATTGTTTTACGCTATCTGTGTTATTTAATCTGTGTTGCACTTCTTGTCACTGAATTGTTGGGCTGAATGAATAAGCATTGCAATGCACCTGTTACACCAGAGAATAAAGATCAGGAATCAGGAATTATGGGTAATTTATACTTACAACATTTGGCAGATGCCCTTAGCCAGAGTGACTAAAGTCACATAAGTGCTTAAAGACTCCATTAGCGAATAAATATACCTGTCCCCCCAATGTTATATGAAACTTAAGCCGCTGGGGGATTTGAACGTATGACCTTCTGATCATAGGCCCAGCAGCCTGTGTCATACACCCACCCCCTGGTGATGCTTGGAAGGAATCATTCTTGGCACCTTCTTGCGACCTGTGCTTCTTTGTGTGTCACTGTTCCTTTCCTGGGGGCGGGGTGTGGGGTGGGGGGGTGGGGGTTGACTGGACACAATGCTTTATACCTCGTCTGCTGTTCTCTCTTCACTGGACAGCCCTGGACCCGCGACAAGAGGTGGTGGAGTCCCTGATGCAGACCTTCAAGGATAACTTCCGCAGTGGCACGGTGGCAGAGATGGCACGGCTGCAGCACGGCACGTCCACCAGCAGGAGGCCGTACAGCCGCGCGCGAGGTAGGAGCCCGCCGCTGCCGTTCTCCGGGGCTCACGGGCATAAGGAGGAGACGCGTAGCAGCTGCATGTCTCCCAGGCCCTTTGGAGGCTTCCCTGGTCACGACGGCAAACGGATACGCGTGATGCGGGGACCGGAGGGCGGAGTGCCGATCTGATCAAGGTTTTACATGACCTGGGAGAGAGGGAACAACATGGGAAAATAAAGGGGAAGAAGGAGGCAGCCGGTGAAGCCGGGGGTGCACACGACCATTAGCCGCGAGATGTGCTTGGGAACTCGGAGAGCAGGGGTGGGCAGTCTTATCCACAAAGGGCTGGTGTGTATCTAGGTTTCTGGGATAACCTTTAGGTCAGCTGTTCAAACCCAGGTGTGAGGACTCTTCGGCCAATCAGTCCTCTAATTAGTAACCTAATTAGGGAGTTGCTGCGAAAATCTGCCCACACAACGGCCCTTTCTGGATAAGATTGGCCACTTCTGTCATAGAGGATTGTTTCAATGGGCTACATGTGATTGGAGGGAGCCAGTCACCTGACTTCGCCTTGCCCCCCCCCCAATCTTACCTGCTTATTGCAGCTGTGATGACTCATCCGCATTGCCCGAGGGAATGCACCCGTATTGAATCTCGGACTGCATGTTCATTCGCTCCCCGGCACTAGATGCAGCGGGGGATGCTGCAGAGTTGCGGAATTAGCTGAGCCCCTAATGAGCCTTAATGCTTTTTGAGAAGGTGGCGGGAGGCGCCCGGTGTGAGAAGCCACTGACCGGAGGGCATCTGAGGCCTGCCAGAGTTAACGCACCTCCCTGCCAGCACAGCTCTTTGTCTGCTTTTATTCGGGTGCGTTAAGGGCAGCCAATCTGTAATTACATGGGGACATGCTGTAACGGTGTATGGCGTGCGTTCCTCAGAGCACCGCTGTTTATTGTGTATTTATATTTATATGTGTTTATATATGCGAAGCAGCAGGCTACAATTGCTTGAGTGATATTCACAATTTCACTGAAATCAAATGTCGATTTTGACCATGTCTGTGTTTCACGCGCACACACACTTGCACAACCACGTGCGTAACTTTTCATTCTGCAGTAAAGATTAAAGGTTAAAACTGGAAAATGCATTTTTCCAGCAGACTTAAAGAGACGTGGCCTCCCTAATTGTCCACATTAATGCTGGGCTTGATTACAGGCATGACTGAGTGCACTCTGAAGGGCACTTAGCACGCACTCGATTTTCCTGAACAGCTCTTAAATTCACACTTGCTGAATTTTTTTTCTTTTTTTCCCTTTCTTACTGGATGCGGGACACCCTTCAAAGTGGTGTGGTGACTTAAAATGACTTAAAAAAGGCAAAAAGGTGCTTCAAAGTGAGACTCGCGAAAACCAAGAGTACCGAAGTGACTCGATAGGAGATGAAGGAATTATGAGGGTAATTACTTCATGGGAAGATAATTGCAATCCTCTGAAATCTGTATCAGGAACATTATGAGATACACGCCAAGGCTGACAGAAAGCACACATTTATGACCGTCCGTCCTGTGAGTTGTGATTTACACTCGTTACCTGTAATAGCGGCCCCCCACCTGGGGCGACACAGATCCGTGTGGCAGTAAATCGCGGCAGAGAGTCCATAAAGAAAGAAGGAGGGCTAAATCTGAGGTGGCCTGGTGTCTGCGGACCTCGGTGTTAAAGCCACCCTGTCCGGGACAGAATGCAGGAAGATAGCACAGAAGCTTAATACAGGCCCCACTTGGAAGGTTTGGGCCTCTTGGGTCCTGTCAGAAGATGAGATACGATGAGCTTTACCGATCCCAGGAGGAAATCCATTTTCAGGCAGCAGCCAGGTATATAAACATATAGTGCAAAACAAGAGGTGGTTCAGAGACAGTACATGTAGTGTAGACAAAGTTCAAAAAGTACACAGTACACAAACATAATATTTATAGAAATGGATGATTACGAAAGGTATATGTGCAATAAAGCTAACGCTAGTCTATGGTCCTCATATGGCTAGTTTTACAGAAACCATCTTCTAACGTTTAGAGAACGTTATGGATTATGTGTTATCAGAGCATTCCCCAAACGTTTTGGGAACTAACAACTCTAACATTGCGTGAACATTTCAGTAACATTTAGAGAATCTAACTGGAGCATTGTCATATGGTTTTCCAAAGGTTTCCTGTAAAGCAGTGGTTAGAGGAACATGAATATAACTCAATTGGTCGGTTGAAACAAAATCTTGGTCTGGACTATAACTCTCTGGAGCTGAACTGCCCACCTCAACTGGTTGGAATGGCATCATATTGTCACACAGCTGATAGGAGCACCAACAGCGTGGGAGAGTCCCACCCTCTTTCATTGGCTCTCTGTGACAATACCACACAACTGCCTTGTGCAATTTTATCCAGTTTAACGGCTTTTTGGCAGCAGAAAGAAGTGACACTTGCCTGTAAGCCACGCCGTTGAGTTATCTACGCTGTTACGAAAGTGTGAATACAGCGAAAGATCAGGTGGTAACCAGGCATGCTCAGTGGGTCAAATTGTGTCCTCACTACTGTACTTTCGGGTTGTGAGTTCGAATCCCATCCCAAGCTTAGTGGGTGTGGAATTCGTATGCCCTCCATGTGCCTATCTGCATTTCCTCCAGATGTTCAGGTTTCCTCCCACCGTCTAAAATCGGTGTCTGTAAGCTGCCACAGGTGGGTGGCTGCTTGAGTACGTACCCTGCGATGGACCGGCTTCCTGTCAGGGGCGTCGCGGGCTTTTCTGGGACAAGCTCCAGGATTAGTGTGCCCATGTGCTGGATAAGCAGCTTCCCAAATGAGATGGATGGATGGATCTTCTGCTGTGGACATTCTGTGGAAACTCGTGGGCAAAGCTAACAGAAAAACAAAAATGGGAGCTTCAGCATCCTCTGGTCCTCCTGGTGCTCACCCGTCCCCCCGTTAGAAATCTGCAGGTACTGCCTGTGGTTCTGAAGACTGCATGTACTGCACG
>JAODKN010000114.1:5169055-5180758 GCA_026774425.1 Petrocephalus zakoni
AAAAAAAAAAAATATTTCAATTTTTTTGGGTTAACTTAAACCCCCCCCCCCCCCCCCCCCCCACTTAGTGTCGAATGAGATCTCGGAGATGAGTCCTCACACTGTTACCATGGACACCTGTCACCGTTGGGGATGCAAAAGGTAACCGACACTAGGGGTGTGAGTCATGGTTATTGACTGTGGCAACGACTCTCTTTCCCCTGAAACCAGCCCCCCCAGCTATAAAGCAGACGCAGTTTCAACCTCCACCCCACCCTAGAGGACGTAACACGTAGCCAAATTATATTTATATATGCCTCTGTCCAACTAGTGATTGTAGCACTGAAGATCGTTGTATGTCGATCCTGAGCAGAGCAGCTGCACCCCCTCCCCCCCCCGGCCCAGACCTTTCCACCGCATACTGTTTATGCTGTGTACTTTGTACTTTGCACGCATGGTATTTACTGCCTGTGCTGTATATAATGTTTACATATTACATGTCATGTCGTGTTTTTGTTTGCACTGCTCGGGGAGTTACTAACTCGGGCTGCTTGCGCTGGTACGTACAATGTCAGCAATAAAGAACTGAACTAAGCTGAAGTGAATAAAACACAAAGACCATACAAACCTCACACACACACACAGTTTCATGACGAAAACTTTGGTGCCGCCTAATTTACGTTTCCCTTCACATGGGGGAATCGCACCTTTGGAAGGATGCTAAGTTTACAGGCGTGTTTCTGAAGAGGGAAAAAACATACAAAAAACACAGAGTGCGGAGCAGGATCTCGGGCTCACCGTGCAGGGGAATGAGGGCAGGGTGTGAGGGATGTGATAAATATCTCGTTTTAGCAGGAAGTGACAGCCAGGTGCGAGCAGCTCAGGTGAGACCACATCCGGCACGCTTAGAGCTTAAAAAAGACTTTAAACCGCAGTTAATTTCCCCCATAACACCTTGTTTGTGTACATTCTTTGACAGCTGTTATTAATGGCATTAATTAAAATATGATTTGGCTGATGCCTTCATCCAAAGCCTGTAGCTCTGTTGGAGATGGCACTGTGTCAGAGCGAGCGCATTAAAAGTACCTTTTCCACGAGACGCGACTAACGCCGGGCGATCAGCATGTCGGAGCTGTCGGAGGGGGATCTCGACTATAGAACTGGGGATACGTATTCAGACTCATCGACAGCCTTGGAAATAAACAGTAAAGGGTTTGAGGGGACCCCCACCCCCCGAACAAGCTTAGACATGAGTCTCGCAGCCACGCCGTAGGAAGTTTCTGTACTGATGCACACTCAGAAACGTGTCCTTTTAACCTGGCATGCACACTTCAGATTTTAGAAAGCGGGTGTGCTCAGGGTTTTATATGTTCTCACCATTTATGTCCATCCTCCATTCAAATCCTGTCTCCTTCCGCATCTCTGTCCAGTCTGGAGCGCTGGGGGGTGACAGTGAACCTAAAATCCAGGGTGGTGAGGCTGTAGCATTAAGTGTGAAAGTGACCATCCCGCCTCCTCAGTCACCGACGGGGAAGGGCTGTCTGTATCTGCCTCATCCAGGCTGGCACCACCAGGACAGAGACCGACCCTGAGGGTTCACCCTTCCTGTCATGTTCCCCGCTACCCTCTCTCTCCTTCTCATTATCCTATATTTTCTTTTCTTTTTTCTTTTTTTTTCCCAGGAGTGCTTTTCATTAAGGGTTGCTGTCAAATGTCCCACCATAGATTAAAGCCCTGAATTGGACTGAAGGGAGCAGAGCCTGTCTTGTTCTGTGGCCCTCTCCATGATGGCCGTGGACACCAGCTGGGTCCCGTCAAAGACCCTACTGAGTTGGCACCCCCTTTATTTCCTCACATGGACAGATATCGTGTTTTACACAGTACTGTTTTTGCTGCGTGTGGGTCGGCGTGGGGCAGCACCGCGGAATAATAAGGGCGAGTGCATCATTCTTCATCAGCTACGGCTTTGCTCCGCCTCCTCTCTGCCTCTTTGGCTGGTGGAGGGATTGTTTCACCTCCAGACTCATGACCCTCACCCAGTGGGTCACCACAGCGCCGGGTTTGCTGTGAATTCGGGGGGGGGGGCAGTGACATCATTTCCTCTCATTGTTGTGGATGAAATTCTCCATGGCGACACGTTTCCGTGGAGATGCAGCGTGAGACCAGTGTCTGGCTGCAGCTGGGACCAGTGCTGCTCCAGCTCTGCTGGCACTCCCATTTCCCATCAGCCCCCTCTCTCCTCTCCCCCCCAGGTTGTCCGCAGAGCCCCATGAACAAGGCCACTTTGACATTAATCACCATCAGCACATGCATTCTGGCCGTGGTGTACAGCAGCCAGCTGTCGTGCCCCCTCACGGTGAAGGTGACCCTGCACGTCCCAGAGCACTTCGTCGCAGATGGTGAGCCCTCCTCCATACTCCGCTTGCTGTGTGTTTATCTAAACTCCAGTGTGCCACGTCCTGTCGGGCACAGCATAGGACAGTCCTGGGGCAAGCAGGGAAGTTAGGACCTGTTTGTGTTAGCCAGTAATTTGGGGTTAGGAGTGACTGAGAAATATTTTTTAGACCGGTTTATATAAATATAAAATCGCGTATAAATGAGAGAGAGAAGCAATTTAATTAAGGCCCTTATCTTCTGACGCTCGCAGTGGGTGGATGCGTGGAGCAGGTGGGCGAGCCCCAGAGACTTGGAGGTACAGTATGCAGTCAGAGCAGGTTAATTTACTGTGGCTAATTATGAAAACTTGATATTCGCTGGCCAGAGCACTCCTCTCTCTCCCCCGAGAGGGCATCTCCGGCCCGCTCATAAACACATGCACTGCGACTGTCGACTAGCTGCAGCATCTATCGAACTCGCAATCCTGCGATAGCAGACCCCCTGTCTGGGATATCAGCTGGTAACAAGGGGTGGCATGGTTCCCTTACACCCCCTGTCTGGGATATCAGCTGGTAACAAGGGGTGGCATGGTTCCCTCACACCTCTAGGTTTTGAGAGTTTCGGTTCATGCCCCCGGTTATGTTTGTGGGGTTAGCTTTATGTGTCTTTGTGAACTTTTTCCTCCAGTCCAAAAACCAACAAAAAATGCAGCTAAGTGAATCTGTATCTCTGTAATACAGAGGGTTTGTGATCGCGTTTCTTCCCTGGCCTCACATCCAGAGTGTTCCCTGGTTTGTGCCCTGTGATTCCTGGGATAGGTGCCAACATCGCTATGACCCTGCACTGGCTACACCGGTAGCTGGCTGGATGCGGTGCAGTATGGCTCAGCCAGTTGCAAATCTGTGCCCATGCGCCCAAAAGGGCACAGGTTCAATTCCCACGCCTGACACAGTGGTGGTTATTGCTTTTGGGCCCTTGATGCAAGCAGTCTACATAAACCCCCATGGCCCACAAACTCCTCATCTGTGACTTCTAAATCCAAAACGTGGAGACTGTAGGTCACCGGTTTTCGAAATAGACCATGGGGCAAAGTCGCAGAGATGTCTGGGTGTCAGTTAAAATCCACAGTGTCACGGTGCACCTCGAACTTCTTAACAGCATGAGAGAGAAATAAGAAAAAAAAATCAGTCAGCTCATTAAAGTTGGCACCTGTGTCAACATTGCTGAAGCGGCCTTTTTCTTTAACAAGGGTGCTGTTATCTCTGACCCGGAGCTTAAATACACTTCTGGCGAGAGCCAGCCGATGCCCTGTCGAAGATGGGTATTAATTCTCTCCCTAGTTTCCTTTCTAATTATGTCAGATTAGCGAGACTAAGGTTCACTTCCCACTTGCAGCTTTTACGGTTCACTTTTTGGAACTAGCCAGCTATTAAATTGCTATTATAAAGTGTTTTTTTAGTACATGTTTGTCCCTGCATCGGCTGGTCTCGCTACGCGGGGCAACACAAGTGGAAATAAAAGGTGCTCGCTGAGCTTTGCAGTCCGACTGCATTAGCATTGATTTTTCTCCTCTTGTTAAACCGGAGAAGCAATGCAAACTGCATTACAGTAAATCTGACAACGCTGATTTCTTTTCCTCCTCCGCCGCGTGTAGTTAAAGATCTGTTCCGAAGGCAGATGAAGATGGGTTAACTAAAGTTAAATCTTAGAGGACGACTAAATAAAAGGAATCGACGAGAAAGCCATTGGACGATTATCTGTTAGACACCATTGGGTCTTAAATAATGTCGCGGGGCTGATTCACAGTAAACAGGCTTCCCACAATGCCGCAGTGCTGTTAGAATGTGCTTATTATTGGAGGGAACTTTCCTGGGCCAACTGCATGGCGGAGATTAGCTGTATGCGCACATTTAGCCCATCCACAACACGCGCGCTATCATTTAATACTGTTACTACTTCAGCAGTTTATGCGTTTTTTTTTTTTTGAATTAGCGGTACATAATCCTTTTAACAATGAGAAATTATAAAATCTTTTTTTTCCATTAGAAAAGAAATTAGAATGGGGGCAGGACGTGATATTTTCTAAAAATGTACACACTTAATTATAATTAATTTGACCTACAATTTTATTTAGTCGTTGAAAATGACATCGCTGTTCTTGCTGTGCTGGTGTTATTGCATCTAAACGGCGTGTTGCAGTGTATCGTGGTGCTGATTATCTGTCTGTTATTCCTTTCTGTCTCTGGTCACAGGAAGCAGCTTTGTGGTTAGCATGGGCAGCTACCTGGACCTGTCAAACTGGCTGAACCCTGCCAGGTTGACCTTGTACTACCAGAACAACATCACTTCCCAGTGGGTGCAGGACTATTGCGGGCAGAGGACCACAGACCCCTGTGAGCACCTGTGTGACCAGGAGACAGGTGGGCAGGCGCCGAACGTGCGGCCAGCGAGCACATGGCGGGTGTGTGACAGCAGTGTGACCCGGTAGCGGGGTGGGCAGAGCAGGGGCACCACACACACACAAACACACAGTCAGGTACAGGCACACAGGCACACACAGAGGCACGGACTCACACATACTCAGTCAGGCACAGGCTCACACATAGTCAGGTACAGGCACACACCCAGGCACAGACGTACACACAGACAAGCACACACACATACACAGCCAGGCACACACACACAGGCATACTCAGCCAGGCACAGGCTCACACATACAGTCAGACACAGACATACACAGCCAGGCACAGGCTCACGCATACAGTCAGACACAGACATACAGTACACAGCCAGGCTCAGACTCACACATGCATAGCCAGACACAGACACACAGACATACACAGCCAGGCACAGGCTCACACATACAGTCAGACACAGACATACACAGCCAAGCACACATACACAGACATACACAGCCAGGCACAGGCTCACACATACAGTCAGACACAGACATACACAGTCAGACACAGACTCACACATACACAGCAAGACACACACGCACACAGACATACACAGCCAGGCACAGGCTCACACATACAGTCAGACACAGACATACACAGCCAGGCACAGACTCACAGATACACAGTCAGACACAGACTCACACATACACAGCCAGGCACAGACTTACATGTAGTCAGGCACACACACACCCAGACACACACTCAGACTGTGAACCATGTAATCAGGATGACTAAAGTGAGTTACATTTATTATTTTCCATGCAATGGGAAAGACACACATACACAATTTGTGCGTGTGTGTGTGTGTCTGTGTGTGTGTGTGTGTGTGTGTAAGCCGCTTAACATATACACAGCCTCACCCCCACAAAGCACGTGTTCAGGACTCCCTGTATCATTCAGAAATGCATGCTTCTGGTACTAGCAAATGTGCCATCGCTTCTCCAAAATGCTTCATTAGCTAATTAACGCTGATTAATTCATTAGCTACAACATCCGTATAAGAAAAAGACTTTCAGGCCTCTAACCTTCGGAATACTGTGTGACGTTTTCCAGTGAAATGTGTCTTCTTTGATCAGGTTATTTAACTCTGTAATTAGACTGGTCTGTCGCGATAATAATCATTTGGCATTTAGACTATTAATGATGTATTAGGATGCTGAATTTCTGTCGCGTTTGGTATTTGAGGGAAGAAGAAATAATCTTTGCTGCTCTGAATTTTCTTTGCTATTGAGGACAAATGAGGACATGGGCGTCTTTTAGTGAAGTACTGATTTGTTTGATCCGCTCGCTGCACGATGCACGATGCTGCTGGTGTGGTTCTGTCCCATGTGATCCCCGTGGAAAGCTAATTTCTTTCCTTTTGACCTTCAGCCATAAGTTATTTTGTGGGCTATAATTGCGGGCGTCTCAGCAGAGTTATGAAAACATCAGGCGAATAGAAGCAGCATTGTTGTGGTCTGGGGAGAAAGTCACGGCTTACAATGTGCTTCTCACACTAAGGAGCCCAGCTTGCGGCCGGCAGGGGAGTCCTGTCTCTCTTCGCCCAAACTGTACAATTCATTTATTGCTCACTGACACTTTGATCCAAGGACTTTATCTGCAGAGAGTGTTGTGAAGAGGCCGTGGAGCTAAAATATCGCCCCTCAGTTTAATTTCGGCTATATAATCCTCTCTTTTAGACTGTCACCCGGACGATGCCGTGTTTGCTAAGCTGCTGTTAGTAGACCACTTGGCCTGTTTTGGAGGTTTACCCACCTGTTTTTGAAGTGGTATGGGTTAACTGGCTTAACTGGATGACTCAGTACCCCCCCCCCCCCCAACAGAAGAGCACTGGGTCTTTAACCTGTAACACCAACCCATTTCCTGATTCAACCTTCAGCCCTGGGGAGGGCATCTGCTCCAACCAGCACATTCAGTCCCAGGGCCCGCATAAGTGTGGCGCGTTTTTAAATTAATCACTCCATTCCGCTGTCAAGCCCTCTCAGCCTAATTAAAGGTGCCTTTTCATCTGGAGTGGATGGCGTCCCAGATTAATGCTCATGATAGATTTTTCTCCTCCTATATTTACATTAAAGGGTTGACGTCACGGGACAAAATTCCGAAACGACATTTTATTTGCATAAATGCTAGTATGTTGGAGTTTTCACACATCACATCATGCTCTGCTTTGCTTTGCGAATTACACACTAATATACATGTCAGAGTGAAGCTTATGTCTGCCATGTATCTGCCCCCCCGGAGCATTTTGGGGGGAGTTGAGGGCCTTGCTCACGGGTCCAGTGTACAAGTGATTATTCTGCTGAGGATAGGTTTTGGGCTGGCAGCCTTCTGATTACAGGCACCAAGGCTTAGTTCACCACGCTTTCTAACCTTTATAATAGTCCACAATTCTGGCTGCTTCACAGATTTGGTGTAGCGGAGCTGTTTTATAAAATCTACAATGCTGCATGCTCCATTTTCATCTTGACTAAATTTCCTCTCGGTGCCCAGTCTCCCGTGCGCGGCGATGAGGAAACACGTTAGGCCAGACTGTATGTATTATACAGTAAGAACATTCTGACAGATGTAAAATCAGCCCGGGCTTTAGCAGCGGCTCTGTGCCTCAAATGAGCGGCTCGTCTCACAGAAGTCAACACGTGATGCTTCCGAGATGGTTTCTCAAGCAGCCCCTGGGCAAAAGAGTCACAAGACACCTTGTGAAGTGTCTGAAGTCCCGAGGACCGCCGCGACACCCCGCGGGGCCCCCTGTGGCACCCCCCATCTCTCCCATGGTCCTTCATCTTTTATTTCCCCCCTTTACAATGCCCCGGCGAGCCGGCCCCCGGCCGAAAAATCCGGCAGACGGCAGCGAAAGGACGTCATTGAGCGCTAAATGGCGTGCCTGTATTTCAGCGGCCATGGGTCACTCTAAAATTGGGTTCCACTGGCGTCGGAGACGCGTGGTTTCGGTTGGACGTGAGCAGTGGGGCTGGTGCCAGCTTCAAATGGGCGGAAAAAGGGCCAAGTGTTTGTTTATAGCGCAGGGTGGGTTTTTTCTTTTAGCGGCCCAGGTAATTCCCAGAGGAGGACTTCCCCCTGTGGAGCTGTTACTTTCAGGACCAGAAGCAGCTGCGGCAGAAGAGGAAGAATTTGTGCTGATAGGAAACAAACGATTTTCTAAAATAAATATGATGCTTTTATCATTATTTTGGTTTAGTGCCTTCCCGTAAGCGCCCGCACTTTAAACCCTCAGCAGCTGCATTACGATGCCCGGGTTGTGGGTTTGCATCCCGCCCCCGGCTCTCCCTGAGTAGGGTAGACATGTCCCCCCGATGTTTGTGTGGGCTTTCCATGGGTTTCAGCCCGCAGGCCAAGAACATAGCAAGGCTGCCAGTTTACATATATTCAAGTTTTACATAAAAATGATGTTTCTAGGTCAGCGGCAGGTGGGTTTGAGATCCGCCATTGAACGACATTGAACGACATTTCACAAAAAAATTGTGCACAATTCTTTCATGCACAATTTTTCTTTTAAACCACACAATTTACAACCCAGTTTTGGGCCGCGACCTGCAGCTGAGAAATGGTGGCATAGACAGTGGCTGAGAGGGTCCCATTCGCCCGGCCGTGCCCCTAAATCCTCTCACACCACCCATCTGTTTGGCTGCTGCTGTTCCCCAGTGCAGCGCCCAGCGGCCGGCATGGTGGCTTTGGGAGGCCCTGGCTTGGATAGCCATCATACAGACTGTCTGTGGCCATTCAGGATCATACTGGCAATGGAGCACTCGCCAGATGTGTTCATATTTCAATTACCACCACTTAGGATGCTCCTGCTTTCCGGGGGGAGGGGTGGCTGAGAATTTTAATCATGTTCACAGATAGTCTGTCATTTTTCTTGAGTCCCAGTGCCAGCCTATGCGATATTTTTGACTTTGGTTCTCTGGTAAACGGCACCATGTTCCTCGTGCCGCTTTGCGTTTACCTGGCTTTTATGTTCCTGGGGGAGGTGTGTGCCTCAGCGGGTGCGGCTGTCGAGTCTGTCATCAGAAGGCCGATTCAAGTCCCAGGGTGGGAAGAGTCACGTCACATCCCTCCGTTAACCCTAATTGGTTCAGCCACAGACTGACCCGGTGTTAAAAAAAATAAACAAATAAAAAGGTTTCACTTTGCATAAATAAAATGTAATTGTGTTGCTGCAAGTTACAGAGCAGCTTTGGAGTGAGGCTGTGACATGATAAGACGTGTCAGCGCAAAATCGTTCTTTTTTACTCCCCTCTTGTAGTGAACACCTGCCAGCATCACATCACACAGACCCAAAGCGGTTCCTGTGTCCCCCCCCCCACCCCCCCAGCGGGGTATTTGTTTGAGGGCGGCTGACAACGTGTAAATATTCACAGGCGCGGTCACTTGACCGCGCTGTTAAGGCGCATCCGGACGAGAGTCTTTCTTGTCATGGAATGGCATTCCTCGGCCTTTATTCTTCTGACGTGACGGTAGATGACAGCAGACAGCAAATGGGGGGAGGGGGTGAAAAAGCGCTCCAGTTGCATAAAGGAAATTTTAAAGCGAGACTTCAAAAGCCCTTTCCACAAGTGCCTTTCACCGCTGGGGAAGGAGCTGGCTGCTGTGAGGAGGTACAAGAGGCTGTTCCCTCTGTGCTGCTCATCGCTCGACACGGGGATGGGACTCTCCTCCTGTCAGGGAGGGGATTCTCCACTGCTACCTGAAAATTACCTCCAAGAAGCATTGCCGCTCCAATGTTTGGAGATGCCAATGAATTATTCTGTTTGGATTCCACCAGCAGCATCAGAGACTGAACACGGACCAATCAGGTTAGACTTCAGATACAGAGTACTGTTACTTTTTTGTTACTTTTGCGGTTACAGCGGAGAAAAGTTGTAATTGTAATCGCCAGAGGGAAATTGTAGGAGGAAAATTTTAGAAATCGGGTTGAGGCTGACTTTCCAGATGTAGTAATGGGATTTGGTTGAATTTCGGAAGCAACCTGGAGGAAGCTTTTTTTCTGTTGATTTGGAAGCATCCATCTATTCGTTTCTCATAATCGCTAATCCGGTGCGTGGTTGGCGTGAGCTGCCAGTATGACCAGAGTGGGATGCCAGCCCATCACAGGTTCCGGAAACACTGGCTCATTCTTCAAATTGTATACATTTGATTTTGTTTGGAGTGAAATGTGTGGATGGTCTGGTTGGGGGATGATAATCTGCAGAGTGCATTAGCAGACAGCCGTGTCCATTTAAAACCTCCCATCGCATTTACACTCTGAAAACATTTCACTTATAAAATGACCCACCCCATGGAATGTCACAAACTGCTTCATTTAAGGTTGTCTTCCAATGGCATACGCAGTCTTAATATTGTAGTCTTACGTTTTATTGTATGTAAACTTAGAGCCCTAGAATTAGATATTTAAAAAAATAAAAAAAAAACTCTCCCTCCGTGCTCGTCCTTTATACAAGAAAAGTCCATTACAAAGTGATTGAGATTTCTCAGCTTATACATAACACAACATCAGGCAACACCACGAGTAATAAAAGCGACTGATGACAATCACAAAGCCAATGCCAGTACTCATTGTGAAGCATTTAAGATTCTAATGGCCGAGGGAATAAATGACTTTTAATAGGTAATCTCCCTGGCGTCGTCCTAATGGTAATAACTGGTGAAGGGGATGAGATGGGATGAGATTGTGAGAGTGGTCTTCTGAGAGACTTCAACTCAAAGCAATGTCTTCTGTCAGATTTATCCACCAAATATAATTATGAGATCAAAGCTTCTTTTTAAAAATTTTTTATTGTGGATCTGTACAGATTTCGCCCGGTCTCCATGACAGTATGGGAGCTCTGGGTGCAGCCATGCCCCCTCACACCTCCCAGGAGTGGGGGTTTTATCCCGCCTCTTCTCTGTGTGCCCCCTGGGCCGTGTGGCTTTCCTTCCCCGGGCGCATGCAGTCAGGCCGCGTTACAGTACCTGTGGTGCCTGATTGCAGGGAGGTCCCCCCCATGTCCTGGGATGGGCTTCAGGTGACCATGCCTAGCATCAGTGTCTAGAAGATGGACGTTACAGCCAGCAGATGTTAGAAAAAGACACTGTCTGAACAGGGAGTGTTTGGGTAACATTGATGATTTGAGGTATAAAATCAATTAGTATTACATGTGATTATGTTGAATACTTGAAAAGAGTTAATTTCCCCTCTTGTTCAGATTGTTTTCTTAGTATTTTCCTTTCATGTAACGGCTGAATATTCAGTATCAAAGTAATTTCTTTGTTCTTTCAGTTTCAGGAAGATAGTGCTAGTATCCCTCGCATTTGTTAGCGAAACTCAGCTGGAAACCGACAGAATCCTCTAAGCCGTAATAAAAGTGACAAGATTTATATCCCTCATACCCCCGCCAGCCCCACTGCTAACAAGGAAGTAAACTCAGACAACAATTAGATGAAAGTCGAGCGCTTCGATACGAGATAAGCGGGGAGGTGGCGAGGCAAAGCACGGCACGGACTGAATGCGCAATGGTGCTCTGAATGCGCGATGGCGCTCTGAATGTGCAGTGGCACTCTCGGTGGGGCCCTGAATGCGCCATGGCACGCTGAATGTGCAATGGCACTCGCGGTGGCGCCCTGAATGCGCCATGGCGCGCTGAATGTGCAATGGCACTGTCGGTGGTGCCCTGAATGCGCCATGGCGCGCTGAATGTGCAATGGCACTGTCGGTGGTGCCCTGAATGCGCCATGGCACGCTGAATGTGCAATGGCACTCTCGGTGGCGCGCTGAATGTGCAATGGCACCCTGAATGTGCAATGGCACTGTCGGTGGTGCCCTGAATGCGCCATGGCACGCTGAATGTGCAATGGCACTCGCGGTGGCGCCCTGAATGCGCCATGGCGCGCTGAA
>JAODKN010000114.1:5180858-5192314 GCA_026774425.1 Petrocephalus zakoni
CCTGAATGTGCCATGGGGGCTCTGAATGCGCAGTGGCACTGTCGGTGGCACCCTGAATGTGCCATGGGGGCTCTGAATGCGCAGTGGCACTGTCGGTGGCGCCCTGAATGTGCCATGGGGGCTCTGAATGCGCAGTGGCACTGTCGGTGGCACCCTGAATGTGCCATGGGGGCTCTGAACGCGCGATCGCTTCACGCCGCGGCTTTGTCTAACCGGCCTGTGCCGCCAGCATGCCACCTGAAGCTGATGATATCTGCAGAATGCGCCTGCACAGCTTCCTCTGACGGCAAATAACCAATATCGTTGTTGGTGCTGGGCGGGGGGGTCTTGGTGGGCGATCAGCAAGGTGTTTTTATCAATTCCAGTGGCATCAGTCACATGTCGGCCTCCAGATCGCGATCTCTCTGCCTCGGTGCTGGCCAGCCTGCCGCGTCTCACTCCGGCCTGGCATCGGTTCACTCCCCATGTAGCCCCTGCTGCCCTTCTCTCCAGCAGGAAATTAAAGGGAGTAATGTGCTCTAACCCAAACTGGCCCCGTGATGGGACAGGTATGATGGGAATAAATCATGCCCCCGTGTCCCCCACCCCACCCCCGGGAAATTCGCAGGATTTATGGAAAACATGGCATGGCTTCATCGCTCCTTAAGGAGGGCCTCGAATTATTCATTGGGTTCACTTGTCACCTTCCTCAAAAGACAAAATTAAATCTATCAGCTTCCAGGGAGGCTGAGTGTGGTTTATTGTATTAGGCCACTGTGCTAGCGATCGGAGAGGTTAAACCCTTCGCTCTTTAGAGCCATCGGGTCCTTGAGCAAGACCCTTAACTGGCATTGCTCCGGGGACTGGCTGGCTGTTTGTTTGTTTGTTTTTTGGCACATGCATACATACATACATACAGTACAACCCCAAATCAGAAACACTTGGGGCAGTATGGAAAAATAAAAAAGAAAGTAGTGATTTCTAAATTTACTTTGACTTTGATATTGAAAAGAATAAAACAGCACATTATTTACTGTGTTCCTTGTTAATTTTTATTGTTTTTACAAAATAAACACATATTCTAATTTTGGTTCTTGCAACACATTTAAAAAAAAGTTGGGACAGGAGCAATTTAGGGCTAGTAATGAGGTAAATTGGGTAAATAATGATGTGATTTGAAACAGGTGATGTCAACAGGTGATTGTAATTATGATTTGGTACAAAAGCAGCATCCAAGAAAGGTCTAGTCCTTTAGGAACAAAGATGGGCTGAGGATCGCCAGTTTGCCAAGAAATACATGAGAAAATTATTGAAATGTTTAGTGCGTAAAGGACAAGGGCGCAAGCCTCAGCTGAACAACCGTGATCTGCGATCCCTCAGGCAGCACTGCATCAAGAATCGTCATTCATCTATAAGCGATATCACCACATTGGCTCAGGACTAGTTTGGCAAACCTTTGTCAAGTACCACAACACATAGTTACATCGACAAATGCCAGTTAAAACTGTACTGTGCCAAAAGGAAGCCCTATGTTAACAGTGTCCAGACGCGCCGTCGACTTCTCTGGGCTCGGAGGCATCTGGGATGGACCATCACACAGTAGAAACATGTACTGTGGTCAGATGAATCAGTATTTCAGGTATTTTTGGGAGAAATTGACGCCGTGTGCTCCGGACCAAAAACAAAAAGGATCATCCAGACTGTTACCAGCAGCAAGTCCAAAAGCCAGGGTCTGTCATGGTATGGGGTTGTGTCAGTGCCTTTGGCAAAGGTAACTTGCACCTCTGTGATGGCACAAATAACAGAGATTTTGGGGCACAATATGCTGCCTTCAAGAAGACACCTTTTCCAGGGAGGCCCATACATATTTCAACAAGACTATGCAAAACCACATTCTGCACACATTACAAAGTCCTGGCTGCAGAGGGAGAGGGTACGGGTACTTGACATTTTGAAGCGCAAAATGCGACAACGCAGACCTCGTACTGTTGCCCACCTTAAGACTTGTTTGCAGGAAGAATTACACCTGAGACACGTCATCGCTTGGTGTCTTCAGTCCCTAAACGTCTTTTAAGTGTTGTGAAAAGGAATGGCAACATTACAAAGTGGTAAATGCTTTACTGTCCCAACTTCTTTTTGAAATGTGTTGCAAGAATCAAGACTGAAATACGTGTTTATTTAGTAAAAAATTGTAAAATTCATGAGGAACACAGTAAATAATGTGCTGTTGTGTTGTTTTCAATGATAAATAATACAAGTCAAAGTAAATTTAGAAATCAGAACTTTTTTTTTTTTTTGCGTTTTCCAGACTGTCCCAACTCTTTCTGATTTGGGGTTGTAGACGGACGGACGGACGGACGGACGGAAATATATTTGTTTTGTTTGTTTGCATTTAAGTGATTCTAGATGACAGTTTGGTGTTACACAGTAAATACGCATCAGGTAAAGCTGTCGGTCTTTGTTGCTTCAAAAACCTCATGAAAACTCCCATTTGCTGAGCCGTTGTTACTGTGGGCACAGGTGGAGTTAATTAGCTGTGGCTGCCTGGTTAATGCCACGTCTTTTATTCTTCGATTAGGTTGCATTATTAACTGATAACAGCAGTTCTGGGTGGTGATGATGTAATAATCTCTATGCGAAGCGCGTGCTGTTTATATGTGGCAATTTTTCTAATGATTTGCAAGAAGCATCAAGCTAGCCGCTGTCGGACTGATCCATTTTTGTTTCTGTGGCTAATTAGTTTGGTGAATGTCGGCGGTCAAGATCAAGGTGTGTGAAAGCACAACGGTGGAGATGAGATAGATATCTGTTCCTGACCCGTGGTACACAGAAAAGCGTGAACTGTAGGTGTGAATGCGGGTGTGCCTTTAGCGTAGCATAACATTCGCATGCCGTGTAAATGGATATAAACAGCTGTGCTCGACAGTCGCTGGTGAAGCACAGTAATGGTATGCAGATTGAATATTTGGGTGGTTTGATCAGCATTTAGTACCAATCTCAAGAAAACCTAGAACCCCCATGCACACACTTCATATTAGCATATTAGCACATTAGTTTGATCCACAATCGGGCCTAATTAATCATTGTGAGACTAATGTGAATATCTGTATTGCATTTCAGGACTTTATTTTCTTAACAAGATCTGCTGTGGCAGCACTTTGTGGCTCATTGTCTATTGAAAATGTAATGCTTATAAAGTACAGACAACTGTTTTCTTCTTATGTCCATGAAACTATGATGGTAATTTCAGTGGTAATGAGTAAGCGAAGAATATTGCTTAAAACCATAATTTTAACGCAAAAAGCTGAATTTTGGCGTCTGATTTGGAGCCCATGAGGCATTCCAACACCACAGCTCGACATAGCTGAATGCGAAAGCTGGCTACCAGCTAACCAAAGGTGCGAGTCTAGAGACAAGACCGCGGCTGAGTGGAACCACCGAACCGGAAACAAGATGCTGGGAAGCTGAAGCGCAAACCTGGGGACAAACGAGCGAATAACAGCAACACTGCGAGAGCAGGAGCGAGGCTCTGTGCCGAACTGACGGAGCTCACTGCCTCGAGGCCCCTGCTAGTGGCTCTGAACAAGGTAGCACAGAATTGACCGAATCCTATACTCTAGTGTTTCTCAACCCAATCCTTAGGGATCCCAGCACAGTCCATGTTTTTGCTCCCTCCCAGCTCCCAGTACACCGCTCCCAAGAATTGACTGTTCTTCATTGGTTAGTTGTTGTGTTGTGTTGGGAGCTAAGAGGGAGCTACAACATGGACTGTCCTGGGATACACAAGGTCAGTCCTGTGCGACCTGGTCGACCTTAGTCAAGGAACACTGTCATAATGATCAAAGCAGAGGTGCGGGTTTAACAGTAATATATTTTTAACAGTCTGTCTTTGTTCTAAGGGAAAGATTCCCTTAGAGATCTGTTGAGAATTTGCACAGAAGTCGTCACTAAATGTTGTCTGAGGTCAGAAAACAATTATGGACTGAATTTATATCTCTCATTACTGACACAGTGTGATACAGTCATAATCGGTAATGAGCTCTTTACGTAATACTGTAGATCACCCTTATTATGGCAGAATACACATTAAGATGGTAATGGCCTAGCTACTGTAAGCTTTTACTGCACCATGGGTGTTTATAGATGACTGGCCAGGAGGTAATCATTAACTTTTGTCATTTTTGTTGTAACTAAAATTTGACTAAAATAAACATTCATAATCTGTGATTGTGAGAATGGCAATGCCCTTAATTTCTGACATTTTATTACAGAAATGAATATTTAACCAATTTTAAGAAGACAAAACACAGTGATTGCTAGATGGTCTAATTGTCAGCCATTATTTCAGAAAAGCTCGTTAGTCATTAGAAAACCGGCAGTCCTTTTCTTTTCCATGTAAATCCATTTTTAGTGATTTTGTTTTGATGCCGGTAATATCTCAGTATGTCTTATGAGGGACAAAGGATGCATAGCTTCATCTGAGCGCTCAGAGTACTCCCTATAAAAGGAGCACAGAAGCTTTATTGGTGAGACAAACAATGTTGCATCGTAGATTAGCAAGCTGCCCGAATCTGATTGGCCACAGATGGGTGTAGCGGTTTCCAGCAGAGATGGAGATGGACGAGGCGGGAGTCGCAGACGTCCCTTCCTCATCCGTGGTCTTGTTTTTCTGCGTCTTTTTGCTTTCACTTTTATGGATCAGGAAGCTCATATCTCTTGGCAGATCATAAATCAACTTCCTGGAGTACTTTTCCAAATGCCCTCACAGTCCCCCTGCCTCGGCGGCTGTGTCGATGCTATAAGTCAGTGCGCTGAGTCAAGCTTGGCTCTTTGATGTTGGGCATGCCGCTCAATGCGGTTGTCCTCCACCTGCCCTTATAGACGGGATTGCCAAATAAGGGCAAAAAGAAGCATCAGTGGGCCATATATTCAGTTAGACTGATAGCCATTCAGTAAGAAGTCTCCCAACAAACTCAGGTTTCAAGGCGAGGAGTAATCTTTATGAATTGATTATGAATGAAATCCCAAAGGTGGAGCAGCATAGATGTATATACGATGCATATTGTATATTATGTAAATCAGACATCACTTTATCGGCCAGGTTCACCTTCATGTACAGTCATCCCTCCATATTCACAAATTTGACATTCGTGGTTTTGGTTATTCTCACCTTGGCCGTGAAAAGCTACATGGGAATATTTTTGGAGTGTGCTGAAAGTCTTGAGTACTCTCTGCATCTTCTCTTCGGCTTCACCGTCGCACTGACGTGTTAGCTGTCTTTGGCACCGTGGAATCTTCTGTTTCACGCAGTAACTTTTAAACTTCTCAGTGCTGTTAATTTTGCATTTTTCAAAACCTAGTTTTCACTCTGCGTGCTGAAGTGATTTTGTATGTATTGGGGCATAATTTAGATGCTTTTTAGGCCTAGATGGGAATTGAGACAGCAATTTGACATGCAAAGTGTACAGTAGAGTACTGTTTGTTTAGAAATTGGGAATAAATATATGTTTTGCGTTATTATTCTGGCTTGCAGACTGTGATGGGAGGTTAGGGGTGTCCTTGGCAGGGATCCCCTGGTCCTATCCCGCATGAATATAGAAGGGTTACTGTACCAGGACTTGGTCTTGGCAGTAACGGTGCATACATTCACAGACAACATATAAATGAAGAAAAATAATTTAAATTATTTAAACAAAATAAAACAGATTTAAGTATGAGCAATAGTGCAAATCAGTACAGGTTACCGTCAGTTCAGTACAAATTATAGTCAATATATTTACATAAATTCAGTACAGTGCAAATGTCTTAAGCAGTCAAAGAAAATGTTAATTTTTTTCTTAGAGTAAAATGAAAACAATTTAACGTTAGCACATATGCAAATTAACCGAAACACAATAAAACATAAAGTTTATGGGAATAACAGTATTGTATACGCCTGCACTCACACATATATAAACTTTAAAATGTTATTTGCTGCATATAATTCACTAATTTAGTGAATTGAGAAGCAAACAGGGCATCAAACATACGGTCCTGTGAACTCCCCTCGTCTTTAACGTGACATTCGCCCCAGATGCCCGCGGTTCTAGTTTCCCTCGCAGTGTGTGTACAGGTGTCGGGGGGGCTGGGGCACGGCTCTGGATGGGTGGGGGTGTTTCTGCAGAGGGACGGCCAGGGAGGGTGTGCGGGGGTCACCCAGGTCCTGATTATTCTCCGAGTTCCTTCCCCCTGATGGACGAGCGCAGTAACCCAACGAGAGATGAGCGATGGGCTCCCTGGCACTGTGATTGAAGATATCTGCCATTCTGTCTCCCTGCCGCAGGAGAATGCAGCTGCCACGAGGGATATTCCCCCGACCCGGAGCACGCACACCTCTGCATGCGCACGGACTGGGGCCAAAACGAGGGGTATGTCCCGGGCCCCCAGCACAAACCCCTCAGCGTCATCCTGACCATGCGCTGACACTAACCTTATGTTCCTACATCTCCCTCCATGTCCCTGCATTTTCTTTGTCCTTTTTCGAGAGCAAGATTTTAGACGCGTCAGAATTATTTAATGTTAAATGAATGGATATTTTTAAGGAAGTATCAGGAGAGAAGGAGCCGGGTGCTAACTATGCTGTGTCTGTCCCAGGCCCTGGCCGTACACAAACCTCGAGAAGGGCTATGACCTGGTAACAGGAGAGCAGGCCCCAGAGAAGATATTCAGGTAAGCAAACAGTCGGTCTCCGCCTTGACCTCTTGGCGCTGCCTCATTTCCCCCCCCGGTTTTCCGTAATCCCGCCTGTATTTATTTGCACTTTGCCGACTGGCTGGCCATGAAAGGCCGCCTCTATCGCCACACCTGTTACTGCACCGAGTCCACGAATCCACCGGGGGACAGCGGAAAAGTCTCCAGTTAGCTGTCAGGAGGGCCGCTCAGAGCGAAGCTTTTTCGAGAACGTTAGCAGCAGCCTTGAGGGAGAAGGCGCACTCTTTCCTCTGACAGGAACATCTTCAGCCTGACATTCGGTGAAAGAGCACACGCGACAGAGAGCAGGCCGTCCATCCAGTGGGCCCGCCTTGTCTGCCCCTCTATGCTCTCACCTGCTTCTTGTCTACGTCACACGCGGTGTAACTGTGAAACAGCGCCAACCAGCGATGCCATACCGAGGATCGAAAGCGCCGGCCTTTGTGTGACAGATGCAGAACGATCCGTGCCTGAGAAAATGTAAATATCCATCATGAATGTCAAGGAGACACTTCTGGTAAACCAGGATAACAATTCACTCTCCCTCTCAATATCTCTTCAGTGAAGCAGAACCCAAAAAAGTAGCAAAAATGTGAATTTGAAACCTCCTTCAGCTGTGATAGCCGGAGATTTAAACTAAGAAGGAGAAACCAACTGCGTATGCTTCAAAAGTGCTGTGGTTCTGCTGTTTGAAGTGAGTCAGTGTATCATGAAGGATCCCTGTGTTTTACCCGGCGCCTTTCGGAGAGGCGGAGAGGCGGGGCCATCGATGGCGATAAGGTGTCCATCACCGGGACAGCCCCGCGATCAGCTATCAGAATCTTATTCATGAGCCTGTGCGGGTATCGATTTAGTTTATTCACTGCATAATGGAATTCTAGTACAGTGTCTCTTAACACCACATGGATGGGGGCTGGGTCGGTAAGGGGCTGCACGCTAAATTTCCACAAATAAACATGAAATGAGCACATGCAGCCATGCACGTTTATATAATGCATTCATCTTGACTCGAACTGGAGGAGTGGGAATTCAGATATCGATTTTTTTTTTCCAAAATCTAATTTAAGTAAAGGCAATGTGCATGGTTTTTGGAGATGAGATCTGATAATTTATTTATCTAGTTGTTTAGGGAGTTTCTTCTGTCAATGGGCTCTTATAAATATTAAAATGCCTTTCACAGTGCTGTATGAATAAGATGGATCATCCCATTGTGGTGAAATATGAAATTATCTTGGTGGATTTATACAAATATAGTTCTGCTCGTTTTTTTTTTTTTCCCCTTTTTCTTTCAGCACGCTGCGATTGAAGCGCTGATCCGGATTTTCCGACAGAAGTGTGCGCATTTGCGCAAAAATGGAAAGTTTCTAGGCTAATATTAATAAAACAGCAAGCTAGCTTGGAAGACACAGCGGTGCTAATTTCCCATGCTAGTAGCCAGGGTCTTCGGTCCAGCCGCCGTTCCCCGAGTTAGTCCCACGTGCTCCGTGCTGGCACTTAATATCGGCGTACCTTCTGTCTGCATCCTGCTCTTAAGCATTTTTTGTCCTCGCTCCTGTAAGTGTGTCAGCCCACGTCACTGCTTTCCTTCAGGTCCTCCTATAGCCTGGGCCAGGGTCTGTGGTTGCCGGTCAGCAAGAGCTTTGTGGTGCCGCCTGTGGAGCTGTCCATCAACCCTCTGGCCAGCTGCAAGACGGACGTGTTGGTGACTGAGGACCCCGGCGACGTCCGGTGAGTCCTTCGACATCATTGGGCGGTGCCCAGGAAGGAGGGTCCCTGTCAGCCATTCATAGCACAGCCCACAGTCCTTGATTGCATGCCTGGATGTCCACGTTTGATTTATTTTCATGCTGCCTATCAATCCACTAGCACTCCTTGAAAGATTGAGTTTATTCTAGAATAATAGCAGCCGGTGGCTTATTACTCAGTAATTTTGTTACTCTTTGGAGATGTCTGAAACAATTTTCAGCTGTTTTAACGGGGCCGTGAATTAATTTTTCTCATAGAAGTATTTCGTGTCATGTATTAAATGCACAGAATGGTCATCAATATCCATGGTTACCTAGCATCACATCTGATCTTTTCTCTGAAATTTGATACAGAGAAGAAAATGAATGTGGAAAGGCCCAGTAATTAGGTAATATGACTTACTGTTTAACACCAACTGTTCCCGCTCCACGTTGCTAGAAGCCGGCTGTCTTGCCGGCAAACGTCAGACAAATTGCTATCTGTTGGGAATGCGGTTAATCATTTTGCACGTGAAGATATGTGAGTTATTTCATGATATCAGATCACCGAGCCTCTCTGTACAGACGTTTTCGGCGGGGTGTGCCATGATATTAAGACTGAGCTGCAGCTTGGAGATAAAAACATTTATTTATTTGTTTTTGTTTGTTTGTTTTGCTGGTATTTCAGCTGGAACCCTAGGTTTATTTTCCAGGAGCCTTTCTGTCAAAAGTCAGCTTATCAAATATTAGTATTAATTCTTTTAATTAAATCTCCTCGTGTGAACACAACATGCAGAGTTTCCCGGCAAGGTGACTCAGTTATTTAGTTTAATTATCACTTATTCCGCTGTGGAGCGGCCGTTGCTGGCTCGTTTAAGTTAAACACCTTTCACGGGGGTACCCTGGCGGGGTTCTGCTCAGATGCAGACCTTCAAGGCAGAGGGGTGCACATCCTGATCCGTGGCGACCCGCTTTCGGCTCTAATTAAGGGGTGGGGGGTTCTCGCTTTACTGAAGATAAAGTTGAGGAAGACAGTGGGCTTCCCGCCCGCCCGGCACCAGATGGGCTGTGTGTTTCAAGGGTGAAAAAGAACTAGTTAATTGGGGCAGCATGTGTTCACTTGGAAGGCCCAGATAGGCACCTCCGAAAATATATCAGTGGCAGTGCGTAAGGAGTGTAGGGTGATGGGTTCGGGGTTTGCAAAACAAGACATACAGGCCGATGAGAACCACATTGCACAGCTGTCCATTTCGTGATCTCAAGTCAAGTGAACTGAGCTTATTGCCATATCATCCATATCCAGGTTATCACTGTGGCAAAAGATAACCTTACCCAGGACCACAGTGTAACGTAAAGACAGGAAGTGACATGGCGGGGCGGGTTTCACAGTACCGAAAGTGTGAAAACACTGGGCCGTGCAACAGCAGGCAGGCTGGACACAAGGGTTTATGTACATAGTGCTATGTGTGTAAGCAGTACAGTAGGGTGGAATAAACATAGTGTAAGTTAATGAATTTATAATACTAAGAATACTAAGTTAAAGTGACCACTGCTGGTCTGGGGGGGAACCTGACCTGAAACGTCTAACATCTACCAGGTAGTGGCTTTGGAGAATTATTTCTGGACTGACAGACACTTTCTTTCGATTCTGCGGGCTTAAACTGACAGTGTTTGTTTTTTGTTATGTTTTATGTTTTGTTTTTGTTTTTTTTGGTTTTTGCAATTTTTTGCGGTCAGCTGTTGATTGACAGAATGATGAGACGTATGTCACCAATCAGGAGCATTTAATTAGGATACGGCACTAAGGATTGGACAGAGTCTGCTCCCCGCCCCCCAAGAGAAACGCAAATATAAAATTCGTGTCGGTACCCGAATCCCTGGTAAACCTTTTAAAAGACTCTTTAAGGGATTAGTGGCGATATACTGACTAATTGCAGAACATTAACATATGAATGCAAAGTAGAAATAAGTAGTTCATTAGCTCTCCTTGACACACCACTACAGTTAAAGGCAAACTCCCTTGAGATTGCATATATTTGCAAGTAATCTACCCGTCACCGGTCAACGAGAAATACTACTGCTTTTATACTGTCCTATTAATTCCGCTGCCTTCCGTTTGAGCAGTTGTGCAATAATAGAGCATTTGTATGCGGATGAAAAAGAACTCTTAAGAAATGACAAGGTCATGGCTCATTAGTACGTTTTCTTTACTGTATACCGGTACTGGTTCTTACCACAAATGCTTATGTAAAATTGTACATATTATGTTTGCATAAATGATTATTTTACTTTCTTTATTATTTAGGGAGGCCAGGTTTGTGCAGGAATGTTTAATGGCTCTGAATTTTTATATCTGTGCGTGTAAGTGGCACTCCTTAGTATTTTAACGACAAATTTATTTCATTAATGGTTCAATTTCAGGACAAAAGCGGAACATCGAATTGGCCAATAGGAACACAAAGGTAGAAAGTGAGCACGCCGCGCAGAGCTCCATTAAGAACTCCATTTAGGTCAGAACAATTTATCTCCACGGCGACATCTCTCTATGAAAGGACACAGCATGTTCCGTGGTCAATTTGTGGAATTATTTCTGAGTGTGCCGAGTCGCAGCGGGGCTCGGCACGTCGTTGCCCGGGGGTACAGCGGCTGGCAATGGCGAGGCTCAAGAAAACAAACAGCGTAATCTCCGCCCGCTAATACAGCTGTCAGGCACGCACACGGACATCTGGACGGCGGGAAAACTGACTCCCACCGCTGTCAGATGAAATCCGAGCAGCAGACATCTGTTGAAACAAGGATTGGAAAATCCCCAGGAAAGGTGTTTTTGAACACGTAGTTTTGCTGGTTGCACTTTGCTGGATAAATAAATTAAAATGAAGATTATTGGTGGATGACTCAGTGCTGTTCTCCCAGAGGTCTCATTCCATTCATCTTTATACAGTCAGTTGTGTAAATGAAGGTTTTTAGCTCAGAAAAGCAATTGTTTATTTTAGCAAATCAGTAGAAGGAATAATTAATATATGC
>JAODKN010000114.1:5211937-5231249 GCA_026774425.1 Petrocephalus zakoni
GAAGGGAAAGAAAATGTCTCAGCCAACGCTTGCTCTGTCTACCTCTCCCCATCCAGAAGTGCAAACTTGCCCATATTGCTCTTTCTTTTGTAGCCTTGGAGTGTTCCTCGTTAATCTCTTTATGGGGCTGTGAAGGGTCCAGCAGGGAGAGCTTTGCACGAGCTACGGCAGTCCTTAGCAACAAGCAGCTAGTCAGGAATGTTACCGTCACCGTGGCTCGATCCCAGAAATCAAAGGGCCACGTTTCAGCGCTTCTCAGATAACTTGGGCTTACTTTTTTTTGTATGTTTTCAGTCGATTTGTCGTATAAAATATTCAAGATGCTCCAGCCGAACCTGCGCCAACATCATTAACAAATGCGAGCGGGTGTGGACCATCACAGAAATGGTGCCCGGGGTCATCATCGAGGGCCGTCACCCACTGCACCTGATAGCTTAACTCACAGGTAGCACACATAAAAATGGAAAATTGGCCCGCTGCCTTTTGTTAACGTCTTGCAGAGGTAGTTTTCACAAAGACTCAAACCATGCATTTGGGTAGGGCTCCCAAGGTTTGGGGGCCACCTATTGGCCAAAAACAGTCATCACAATGGGGGTGGTGGGGGGTTGGGAAGTGCCTTTTTTAATGGGGCCCCAGAAACAGCAAACCTGTCCCTGTGGGCTTGCTGTGTGAGGCTATGATGAGGAAGTTATTGGTCTACTCAACAAGGGACTGAAATGCCCTAAGTGAGGCTACCTGGGGCAATTCTAGGGTTTGACCTTTGGGGAAGGGTCTCCCAAAGAAAGCTGGAATGCAACTGGATGAAGGTGCCTAAAGAGGGTCTAGTACTGTGTCTGGTCTTGCATCTAGTTTGAAGATGCAAATTACTCTCCTGGGTGAATTTCTCATACCTACATTTTCTAAACTCAGGTTAGCAGTGGCTTGGTCGGGGGTTGGACTTCCTCATTTGTCCCAAGCTGGACTCCAGCAGCTCATTTGGTGCCATCTGCATAGAGACGTGCAGAGAGTGCACACACACAGTCATCCTCGCAGAGACCCTGGGATGAAGTTCTAAGGTCTTATGGTACCATGTCAGCCAGCATGAGCCCTCAGATTAAGCCCGCCTGCTATGGCTATCCATGGGTCAGTGCAGTGCCCAGATTGCATGGCCTTACTCCTGGATGCAGGCACTTGGAAGGGAATGGTTCTTTAGACCATCGCGGGTGTCCATCTGTCAAGATCGTGGTGGACTGTACCGTGCTATGCTACCCTGCCTTTAATACTAAAGTATCGGTCACAAGTGCTTCAGCATCATTGGTAATAGGCGTAACTAGCAGTGTGCGACCTGATACACAATGTGAGGATGCCTAACAGAATTAAATGTGCAGAAATCACAGAACTCCCATATCCCTGTACAGGTGTCAGCAACCCTGATCCTAGAGTGCCGGTACCCAGCAGGTTTTCCATCCTACCTGGTCTCTGATGAAGCACACCTGATCTCAGGCAGATAGTAACTGATCAGGTAGGATAGAAAGCCTGCTAGATAGCAGCACTGCAAGATAAAAGCTGCCTGCCCCAGTCCTAGTGTTTACAGTAGCTTGATGGCTTAGTGATCTGTGCCTTTGTCCAAAAGGTTATGGGTTCAAACCCCTTTGCTGCTAGAGTAATCATATCACTATTGGGCTCATAAGGTCCTTAACCCCAAACTGCCCCAGGGGTGCTGGCCGGCACTGCACTCTGACGCCAAACTTTCCTCGCGTGTATGTTACATTGGACCAAAGTGTTTGCAAAATAAATAAATTAAAACATTAACATGCTTTGCATGTAGTGTGCTAAACAGTGTTTCATAAACGTGTGTAAACAGACTTCGGGCAGATTTTAAGATGGTGCGTTTCTAGATTGGCATTGACTGGTGTGTGGTGTGTGTAGGCTTCCGTTTTTGAGCAAAACCTGATTAAGATCATGTGCTCTGCAATATTAGTGCAGGCATGAGCAAGGATTATGATAAATTTCATTAAATGTCTGTAATTTAACAATTTAGCTATGAAAATCATACAGTGTTACAGATACCACGACTTTCTGAACATTTAATTATTCTTTAGAAAGACTAATTGGAGAGTTATGCAGGCAAATATTTCAAGTTTATTGTAGTTAATCATATCTCGTCTATGAAATACCCTAAAAAAAGCCGTTGAATAATGCAGTGTGTCAGAATTGTGTTTTGCTAGTTGCCCCACCCACTTCTTCCTCACACACACATCTACTCCCCAAAACTCACGCTGTGAAGCTTTTGACAAATTAGAGCAAATCTAGTCACCATTGAAGAGAAGGCTGCGAGAGTAAACGCAACCTGGAGAATGGACCCTGATTACACACGGCAACGGATACGGTTACCGTGGCAACAGGCACTAGCACCCGAGCCGCTCACAACAAAGAAGTAAATCACGGCCACAGTTCCCGACTTTTAATATTGTCGCTTATGTGGAATATACTCATTCATATCAGCGCCAAGGAGTGCGAAGAGGTGAAACAAAGGGCAGTTATTTTGCTTCTGACACGGACCTTAGCTGGTTTCCACATGTTGGGACGCAGAGGGCCACACTGGTCCTGGTGATTTCACGTCTTCACCTGAAAGTGCACTTCACAAAGACACTTAAGAGTCACTCTGTTAATGTGGGTCGTTGGTACAATAGAGTGCCGGCACGGTAAAAAGGCCTAAGTCTTTTTATCCTGTTGTGTCTTTGTTTTTTTCTTTTCTTTTTTTTTACTCCCCCCAAAACCCCCACATAAAGCTTTGCCGCGATGTAGCCAGGAGTCAATTCCTTTGCTTTTTATTAGCCATAAAAGTTAATGGATGGAGAGCATCACCGGGCCAGGTCCCTCACCACCCGCTCCGACAAGCAGAACCCCTCTCGGAGGTGGCTCTTCAATTAGCCCGAAGCATGACCTATCATGAGTTTGTCCACGGATGGCTTCCCCACCCCCCCACCACCCTCCCACTCCCATAGATGCGCTCCTAATGAATGCTCATTGGATTAACTCAGCGGAATATTGAAATCGATGGGGGCCGGCCGCTTTAAGCATTTGGACAGGATCAGTGTGCACGTTCAAAAAAATGTCGACCGACACAGTGATATATCTTTCTAAGTATGCTAAAAGACGTGTCACTTTTGTGGAAGAGTTGTGGCCTTCGGATGCATCATCCATTCATTAAAGGAAGCATCTCCTCTGGCTTCCCACCCAGACAGCATTGTCACACCTTTCGTTTGACCACATCTCCTGTGGTGACATATCGACACCAGAGCGGGGACCGCCATTACATCGGCAGTGTCGGCGACCTCTGACCCCTGTCCCCTGTGACCCCGATCTCGAAGATCAATCAGTGTCCCGAGTTTGGGTAGATGTCGTCAACAACCCGCCGGATTCATCCATTACGACGGATATCCTCGGCGTGCTTCTCCTGAGGCAAACTGCGCTTGACACAAAGTCATCCATCTCTTCCTCTCTTTTGGTCATTCTGCTCGCCTGGGGTCGCATTTGAAATCATCTATCTCTTTTTCCTCTCTTTTCTGGGAATATAAATATACCAGCATTTTCAGACGGTAGACGGGCATTTTCGATTCGTGGGAGTCTGCGGCGTTCCCCTTGGTCCGCACAGGCGTGTGTTTGTGCGTTTGTGTGTGTGCCATCGGACTAACCTTCATCACTCATCTGTCTCCGTTCCATTCCTCACCGGTATCTTCTCGTGCCACGTATATCCTTGCATGGGTCCGCGTGCAGCCTGGGTGACCATTTAGTATGTCCTGGGAGAGCAGAGAATTAAAAAATAGCTCAAATGAGGGGCCTGTGGACAGTCATTAGGATTACATCAGTTGACTAAAGGATTCTGAGCATTTTCTGAGAGAAACCCCACCGCCCAGGGGGCTTCAGCAGGGGAAGAAAAACTCTTTCTTTCGTAAGTGTTTACTGCAGGATTATTGAACAGTTCTTTTCTCACTCGGCTTAGTTGTGGCAGTCTGCTGTCTCCTTGCAATCACAGATATTAGGCGATTAGGCTATTTCCTGGCACCCAAGCTGTCATGTTATGTAAATAAGGCTCTGTCACGCAGAGTTACGGTTTTTAAAGGTTTTTTAAAAGGTGAGGCGTTTGTTTGTGGCCTTATAAAGCAGGAAGAGGAATTCAGGGAGCTCCCGTCTTTTTGGCTCGCTGTGGTCTCCGTCGCCCAGGGTTTCGTCTTCCTGGCAAACAAACTCATCACCTGTTCCCTACCTGGAGGTCAACCAACCTTGAATCAGACTGGGGGACAAATCTATAAAATAGTTTTTGTTGTTGTTTTTTTCCCTCTCTTTCTTATTATTTCAGGTTTACGTTAGAAAGTACAGTGCAGTGTGCGACATGTACAGTGAGAGCTTTTTTCTCGCATGGCATACCTATGTGGCAGGCCCCTCTACCCCGTACCCTTCTGCCAGTGAATCTGGCAAGGCTTTAATTGCATGCCATTGCAGATTTAATGGCTTGTTAATTTCCCATGAACCGTTCAGTCACCTGTGTGCCGATCTGTCCCAGTGAGGCCTGCCGTCAAAGCAGGAGGTGGGGGGTACTGACTGCCAGCTTCCCAGCTCCCTGTCGCAGGAGATCATGTTCAATCGTGTCAGGAGTCTTTTGGATGCTCGTCCAGGATCCACTTCCTCTCAGCAAACCCGCCCCCCATGCACTTGTACCCACCCCACCGGGCTGCTGATTCACGTCCCTACCCGTATATCACAGACTCCATGTTGCCAGATGGCGGCCCCATCCCACGTCAGCCGACTGCAGCACATCAGGCTCCTGAAGAGCAGTTAACCTCTCCTCACCCTTCTGATTTTCGGATTTTATTATTTTTTTTTTAATTGTGTAAACCCCAGCATCTTGTCGGGTGTATCGCTCCCAGGCTGCGTGACAGATGCCATTTGTTTTCTATCTTTCGCTCTCTCCATCGCTCTCTCGTTCTCTCCGTTTTATTGTTAAATCGTTCTCTCTCTCATTCACACCCCTTCCCTCTGTCTTGTGAATTAGTGACTTGCTTCCAGAACTGAAAATGCTGTTACCTTCTTATTTTTAATTGGGTACTTTTCCTCTGTCCTCTCATTTCTTTTTTTTCTTTTGTTACCTTTCTTTGTCGATTTTATTTGCTAATTAAATTAGGTAAATACCGTGACTGGATATGAATTTTGCTTCCTGCATTTCTAAGTAATATGTGGGGTGCAGCAGGTTAGTCTTCCCAGGTGGGGTCTGCAGTTGGACCCTTACATGATATGAATGGCTCTGATAAGCACCCCAGAAGAGACGCGTCAGAGGGGATATAAGTGGGTCCTTCACACCTGGTACTTTAATAAAAATGGGATAAGGGAAGGTTAGTCCTCCCAGGTGGGGTCTGCAGTTGGACCCTTACATGATATGAATGGCTCTGATAAGCACCCCAGAAGAGACGCGTCAGAGGGGATATAAGTGGGTCCTTCACACCTGGTACTTTAATAAAAATGGGATAAGGGAAGGTCTGCACCTTTGACCTGCGGCCAGAGTAGCTCTGAATGCTCTTTGCTTCCGTCTCTGCTGTCTCCAGGCAGGAGGCCATCATGTCCACCTACTTCGAGACGATTGACGACGTGCTATCATCGTTTGGCCCAGTCCGCGACTGCTCCAAGGACAACGGCGGCTGTCGGAAGAACTTCAAGTGTGTGTCGGACCGGCGTGTGGACTCCACAGGCTGCATGGTACTGTGCGAGGCCGTTACAGACCAGTTTGTGGGAAGAGGGGGACATTGGGGTTCATGCAGAACTGAGGCTTTTGGACAATTTGGATGGAAATCCAATGAGGTACATTTTAGGGATGTTAGGTGCATTATATTAAACACCTGAGAGATTATAAGAATTTATTCACACAGACCGATATGTACCTCAACAGGTTAGCACGCTGTGCCTGTGATCGGGATGTTATTGGTTTGAATCCAGGAGTCTGCCGAATGGTCTCACCTTCAGAGAGATGCTTAGCCTCAATTGCTTCAGAGACTGGCTGCCACTGCCTTCTCAAATGTGTGTTACCTTAAATAGAATCTTCTGCTAAATATATAAAAATCAATCAGTTTTGATAGAAGTGGATCAGTAGATGGCATGATAAGCTTATGTGATGGAAGGTATCTGCATTCTATTGCATCTTTGGTCTGTAGCTTAGGAGTCTTTATTCCATGCCTTCTACACCCATCTGTGCTGGCAAAGGTGAAATATCTGGCCAAGGCGACAGGTGATGCTGAATCCATCCATCCCTCTTCTGTGCCCACTTGTCCTGTGCAGGGCCGTGGGGTCCGGAGCAAAATAACCCAGGTCGGGGCACATGCCACTCACACTTACAGACAGTTTGGCAACACCAGTCCAACTTGGCATGTTTTTGGAGTGCGGAGCAAAACTGGAGAACCTGAGACAGAACGAGAACACGAGGATAACATCACACACATAGAGATGGGGCAGAATTTTGAACCCTGTAATCGCGTCCCATAGCTGTGAAACAACAGTGCTAGCCGATGCTTTGTGCACCTCTCCATGCTTAGTCAGCCACTCAGAGGAAGGCATACGGATATATGAAATGAATAAAAATGTACTTTAAGATGAATGAATTTGCAAGTGTGGAAGCACGCTTAATCTCACGCTGGCTCACACTGATGAGTCATGTCCCCAAACAGGGCCAAGAGAAACACGGCGTGTAAATGAATGAGCGTTTGGATGGATGGATGAATCGCTCCGTTGGCTGAATTCACTTTATCGCATGTCAGGTGTCACAGGTGCATCGCCGGGATCACTCCTCTGCTCCTATCCTCTGGGGTTTGCTAATTGTTCTGGTGATGGTTAAATTAAACCCCTAAAGGTTTAACAGGGATAGAAGGCGGAGAAAAGGCAGCATTAAAATGATTCATAAAAATATCGTAATGGTCTGATAATCGGCAATTACGGCTTCAAATTAAAAATCCGATAGAAACCTGATGTTGCATTAGTGGAGACAATGGGACCAATTCATGTAATTACAGCCAAGTTGGGTGTCGCGCTTCACGAGAATTCGGAGCTTTGCAAGTATCATTAACCTGGTTACACCCAATTTGCGCCCTCACCGTGCCCCCCACCCCCCACAGAAGTCGATGAATGGAGCGTTCCATTTCCCCGTAGAGATTAAAAAGCACACACACATATCCCACTGCTTCATTTGACATTTCAATACAATAGGAGCAGATGGGAGACGCAAAGCCTCGCCCTGCCTTTCTGCTGGCAAACGCTATTACACCCTGTCCAATCGCAGCCAAGCCCTGCCTCCAACTGATTTTCTTTGTTGTCTCATTGGTGGAATAAAGTAGCTGTTAGCAGACATCAGCATGCGTGACCCAACCTGGTAATTGCAACAGGCCGACCTCAAAGAGGCAGTTCAGATGGTGATTTGGATCGTTTGCTGTTTGATGGACAGCCAGTTCATTAGGGGGTGTGGCTGCACCGTAACCGCGCTGACAGTAATTGGGTTTGTCATTCGCAATGATGGGCAGAGTACCAATCTAGAGACCTCTCATCCAGGCTGCCTGGATGCCGGTGCTGAGGGTAGCTGAAGGACATGAGCATGTATTATTTAATCTCTACAGAGGAATAAAGTTGGTATGAATTTGCTTGGAAGATGTGCTGTTGTTAAATGACTCTCCTCCTTTCCAATCGATTGTACAGCCTTCTTGATGGCCGATCTCAAAGGGAAAAAAAGTTATACTCAAACATACCATATCAAGCTGTGCAGTTTTCCGCAGTGTGGAGGCATCTACATAAGGTCCATACAATCCATCATATTAGCCCTCAGTGTCAGTCTCGCATAGCCAGCTGTGAGAATGCGTCTGCTTTAAATTAATGAACTTTTTTCCAGAACACTTAATCATTTTAACGTAGCTGATGTTACGTTAAAAAAAAAAAAACGTCGTACTCAACATTTTTTGTTTGTCTTTAACGCCCAATAACATCTCAGATGTCGTGCTTCTCCACCCGCAATCTAGCATAATTCTGCTGTGTTTTTTGTTTTTTAGTGAGAAGACAAGGAAGGAAACATATAACTCAAAATGAAATGAGAGATTTTCTAAGCAAAAAAGTAAACAGGGTGACATGTTTGACTATGTTGTCTGCATGTTTCTCCCATAGAGCTGATAGTAAAATAAAATTTTACATTTCATGGGATTTATCTGTCTGTATGCAATGTAGATATAAGTTGAATAGAAAAGTGATTATTAATCCCCAATGGGAAACTTCTCTTCACTTCCCCCATCCTGCCCTCCCAGGGCCACATGGACACACATACAGGTGAACGCGAGCTTGGGGTAGGCAGCCGAGGCCCAGCCAACCTGCAGCATCCAGCCCCTGGAGTAGCTGGGGGTTAAGGGCCTCTGTGCTTCCAGAGAGGACGAAAATGAAAGAAGGAACTAAGCCATAAAAGGAGCATTTCGTGAAGAAGAGAAATGCACATTATTAAAACGGAAAATGGGGCGCGCAGTCGTGAGGCAAATTGAATTAATGGCATTCATTTTGAAATTTGTGAATAGGTTAGTTTGATACAAATGTTTTTCTGAAAAACCAAGAGTACATTTGGAAATTGACTGAAATGTACGAGGGAGAGCGAAAAATAATTGCGAACGTTGCCTGATTTTCGAGTCATTCAAGTCTCTCGGAGCAATTATCTAAATGTGTATCTTTTTATGCTCAGTTTGTTGTAACAAAAGAGAAGCTCAGAGATATGTAATCACTCTGCCTTCCCTCTGCTGTCAGAGGTTTCTGAATTATCCTTTCCAGCCGGAACTAAAACCATCTGTAAAATAACAAAAAAAAGTTCATTGTTTTGCCTTTGTTATGGATGTAATATTTAAATTATGTTTTCAAAATGCCAGACTACCAGGGAGCGAGTGTAGCTGGAAGTGGGTTATCTGTTTGTTATAGGGTGTGATGATTTTTCCCTCTTTTAGGGGAGGATTTAATGCCACGACTGTTACACCCACACTCGGGGTCTTTCCTGTGCCTATTTCCTGGAGAAGCACAGGCTATAGAGGAACTCCCTGGATCTGAGCGGAAAGGAGCCGAATTTGTTCCATCGATCTCCATCCTCAGTCTCACGCCAGCCAAAGTGTGAATTGGCCTGGTGATTGCCGGAACCTTGGAGTTATTTGAAGTGGGAGGAAGAAATGGCTTAAAAAAAAATAAAAAGGCAAATCCTCATTGGTCACTAGTAGAAAGATAATGCATTCATGGTCCAATCAGCTTTTAGTTAAGGATTTTTTTTTCCCATGTAACTTCGGGACGTCCATTGGAAATCTGTGCTAACATTGAACAGTATGTCAGTCAGCCTTATTCATTATTAATCTGGCTAGAGAGGGCGGGCTCAAACCATTAGTTACCAAATAAACAAATATTTGGGTGCCCCCCCCCCCCCCCGATGTCCAGACGACCCTGAGGCACAATGTGATCATGTGGTCTGAGGAGACTAAGAGGATTATCCTGATGAAACTGGCAGCCCCTGGGAAAATGGTTGCCAAGGAGCCTCAGAAAGGACAGCCACTAAGTATCAAGACCAGGTCCAACAATGTGGGGACAAAGGGTGGCGGGCCGGGCTATTCCCAGTCAAGGTTGGGTGTAGGGGATTCCCAGCGCAGTCTGTGTCGAGAACGCTCACATTTTCGGGAACAGTGGGATGAGAAAGCAAGACATCTGCTCACAGGTGGAGGGAGGCAGCTTAGAGAGACCCTTGTTGGCTTTGGAATAGGCGAGAGGAGTGGAGCTGGAAGCCAGGAGACGATGGCCAGTGACTGGCCGTGGGTGCCAACTGGCCAGCAGGAGGACTTCTGGGACGAAACGTCTGACGAACTTTGGAAGCCATCTCCTGGCCGAAAGCTACAGTCACAAGAAAGTGACTTAGGATATAAGCATCTAGATATATATAATAAGAAATTTAGTCTCCTTAATGATGAAGATGAATCTTCAGAAGAAGAGAATATATGGTGTTATAGAGAATATACATAAGTTGGAAAAAAATAATAAATACTCCCTAGCAGTGCTTACCGTACACACTTGCAGTAAGCAATGGCTAGAATTTAATGATTGTTCAAGGTTTTCCTTGAATTGCTTTTTGATATATTATAGCTGTAGGATATGTGCTTTCTGCAGTGTATTTCCGCCTTTGCAAAATGATTTAATTCTTCCATAAAATGACCCTATAAATAATATATGACATTGCAAAAGTCTCCGTTCTTTCAGTGAGATGAATATCCATTTTCCTTCAAATAATCACACATTGCTTCAGGATTCTCCCAGATATTATTCAATTCAATTCTATTTATTCTTATATAGTGCCTTTCACAAGAGAGTCGCCCAAAGGTGCTTCACATGGGTGTGTTGTGATAGATTACAGCTTCATTAAGAGTGAATCATACAAAATAGGGAAAAGGAACGATGAAGAAATGAGAGAAAGAAAGACAGATGACAAGGAGAAGAGGAATCAAAAACTCCCAAGTAGGGAGAAAAAAAACCACTGGAGGTCCAAGGTCAACTGGCTGCCCACCCCCCCTGGGCATGCTAACATCATTGAAAACAGAAAAAGTGAGGTTGCTTGCTAAAGGCAAGGTTTAAGCTGTGGTCAAGGTCAAAGCCAAAGTCCATCAGGGAGTCAGTTCTCCAGGCCGGCCTGTGCAGGGGGGCAGATTAAAGGCTGGACCCACGATGTTACAGTGCCACCCCAAGCACCATGCATTGACATGCACAGACCCATTAAAGGCCAAGCATAGTAGATAGTAGAATAGTGGATGGTAGCAGAATTCTTTACCGCCAACTGTCACTTTATTTATATGTGGCACAACAAGGAGACCTGCTTTCTGTGATCTGAGTCCAGCTGATCCAGCTTGTAAACTTGAAGTAATTCTGTCAGGTAGGCAGGTGCTAGACTTTTAAGTGCCTTATATGCAAGTGGGAGAACTTTGAAGTCAGTCCTGAACCTTACAGGATGCCAGTGCAGGGAGCTAAGAACAAGAAACTTCCTGCTCCTGGTGACAGTTCCAGCTGCTGCATATTGAATATACTGCAAGGTGTTTAATGTGCGGTGTGTGGTCCCAGATAACAGAGCATAACAGTAGTCTAGCCTACTGTATACAAAGGCATTTATCAGTTTCTCAGTGTCTTGAACAGTAAGGAATCAGCGTAGTTTGGCGATGTTGCGTAGCTGTAGGACGCAAACCTGCGGGACTGCATCCATATTCAATTTGAATAAGAGGCTTTTATCTAAGTTACGGGCTGAGGTGCTGATGGAAAAGTTCAGCCTTTTGGAGTGGAGTATGGAGATTATAGCCTTCCTAATTGCGGACTTGCCTCCAAACAACAGAACATCGGTTTTCTGAGCATTTAGTAATATGAAGTTTTCAGTCATCTAAGACTTTACTTCACTGAAGCCATTAGCTAAAGTGACAATAGATGTGGTCTCAGTAGGAATAACCGAAATGCAACCTTGGGTGTTGTGGGCATACGAGTGATAATTATGTTTTTTCATTGTGTTACCTAACAGCTGCAAGTAGAGAGAAAACAATAAAGACCAAAGAACAGATTCTTGTGGTACTCAATATTTAACTGGTGACATAGACAACGGAGTACAATTATTCGGCACTTGAATATGTTGATATTAAGTAGTCAAATACGATTTGCATGTTTTTGAGAAAATAAATGATCCCCTCCAGATAGGATGGGGATTGCACCGTTTATAAAAGACCAGTTCCCTAAAAAGGTCCCAGTTTTCAATTAAGGCAATAAAGTCTCTAACCAGCAGTTTAGGGAACATAGCTACATCCCCTCTATAGAGATTTATTCAGAGGCCAGAGACAATTAGGGTTAGGGTTAGGGGATAGGGTTAGGGCATTTTGTTTTAGCTTTTGTACTCATAGACGTTAAGTTCCTCTTTAATACCAGGACTTTATATCATTAGTTCCAGCATGGACAACCTAGGTGGAGGCTTCATTGCTGGAGAGGGAGTCCAATTTTGCCTCAAGGTCGGAAGCGTTTTTCACAAACCTCTGCTTTTTGATTGTTAGAAACTCTCATGTTTGTAACTTTCAAGTGTCTGATTACGAGCGCCGTTCCTGCTTCGGTGGACACCATGCCGAGAGCAGAGAACCTGTCGCTAAGCACGGCAGCGGACTGGCGTGCAGGAGCTCTCAGCCTGGAGCTCCTAGGAGGACGTCTGACCGTGACCCAGGGCTCCTGTGTGCTGGCTGCTGGTGCCGGCGCTGGGCTAGACGGACTACGGCCAGATCTAAGCTGGCTGTGTGCGCCAATTGAGCCATATCTAAGAATCCCTCAATCTGCTTAATCCCCACTAAGGTACTAATGCGCTCCTCCAATGCATGAATCCTGTCCTCCAATTCCACAATAACTAAACACTTCTGGCAGATGAAGCTATCAGGAGTGTTGGGAGGACAGTCTACTCTGTACTGTGCATGCCACAGGCGCTACAAACACAGGCACAGAAGACATGATCGCCACTTACCATTTTAATTCCAAGTGCTTGTCGGAGGTCATCGGTTCTTATCGAAGATGGTTAATCCGTCAGAGTTTCGAGTTTAATTTGCATATGATTACTTAACTTTTGGAGTTACAGCATTACTTTATTCTAATTATTATTTTGGTGACATCTATAACTTGAAAATGTGCGCACTGCCAATCAGTTTGGCTCTCCCAGGATGCACCGGAACGACGGGAGCGACGTTATGTTCTTATACTATTGATGTTATATTGTTGTGGCCCTCTCTTGCACGTGTGCTTTACATGTGCGAGGTGACGTTAAACTGAGGAGCGGCTGATCGCTCCAAAATTGTTACTGTTGTTTACTGCTCTGTCTTAGGTCATTACCTGATGCTTCTTATGAAAACACACTCAGATATTCAAAAGATTTATCTCTGCGCTGAATCGGAGATGGGTTGGCAAAATCTGATTAAGCGTAGCTTGTCTTTAGATTCCTTTCTTTATTATTATTTAAGTAAGATATTTATTTTCTGGATTTCCGTGAGGAGCACAGTATGTGCATTCTGAACGAATCACCACTAATAAGATTGTCTGGTCCGAGCCCGTTCTATCCGGAGTTCTGGGATGTGTCTGTGTGTGTGCATGCCAGTGGGTGAGCTCATTAAAAGTTTCCTCTTCCGCATGAGCATTTGATCTGATTTCCGATATCTGCGACTGCTTCTCCTACTTCAGGGGACTCTGTTGATTGACGTAACCCCTTAGCTTCATTGATATGCAGAGCGGTTCAGATCAATACGAGGTTTTCCTTCAATCTACCGTTGCTGTTCACTTCTCCCACACTTTCCATCCATCCCAAGTGTTGCTCCCTGATGTCATCGGGAGACTCCAGTTAGAATGGTGCTCACCGGCGGTCCTTAAGTAGTGGAGGATGAAGCAGCCACCAACTGTCTCTGTGAGAGAGCCGCATTAAAAGCCCGGGGTTTTGAAGTGGGATAGAAATTGGAATCTCATTAAATCGGATGTGGTGGCTTCATGCCAATTGAGCTGCTAGTGTTTTCTGCTGTAACGCTAAATTGCAGCTCGTCAGATGGGGCTTGTTTTCAGCCCCCATCAGCCCCCCCCCCCAAAGGGGATCGAGCTAGGACAATTCCAAGGGCCCCCAAGTGACAGGGACCCTGAAAAACTTGGAAACATAATTGGATTGGTCTGGGTTGGGAGCCAATATGATATATGATATGCTTTTGTGAGGCCCAAAATCTCTAGCAACACCCCTGCCCATTTTTATGATTAGGAGGCTGAAGTCACACCAAAGGTAACTAAATGGAAAGATCTCCAGCCAAAGCATCAGGATGGTGACATCACACCACACACAGCTGTTAGGACCAGTTAGCCGACCCACCTAACGTACTCACACAAATGATTGTCAGCTAGTTTAGGCAAACCTGTGTCTAGCCTACTGCCTGCTTCCTCCTGCCAACACACAGCTGTGCAGTTTAAAAGTTCTTTTTCATAAGTAGTAGGGCAAATAGTCAGAGAAAAGGTCAGAATCAAACAGGTTCGATGTCTTAAAAAACCGCTGTCTGATCTTCTCGGGGACAGGAAGGGAGGACTGGAAGGTGATACGGCCTCATTGAATAGTATAATACGCAGCTTCTGATTCGCCAGAGCCACTCGTCTCTGCAGGGCCACACAGATGCTTATCGTCGTTTTCATTTATGCCGTTATCATTCACAGTGTGGCTATCTCCTGATAACTGTCTCCACATTTATACCCCATCTCCACGATGGAAGCCGGGCAGGATTGTCGATAGCAAAATGCCACAGCGCCCCCCTTTAGTGGGATGTCGGTACTCTCGACGTGTCGTCTAAAGATCTGGGCTGAAGTGCACAGGTTCTTGTCCCAGGTGGGCAACTGCTCTGGTAACTGTGAGTTCAGCTGAACCCAAATTTCCTGAACTGGCCTTAGATTGCATCAGTAAATGATATGCGCTATAAACAGCCAATGCAATTATTTATCCAATAAATACAACATGCTATAAAAGTCAGTTTGGTTAAATGTGCCTTCTTTGACAACAAATAATTTAGCTCTGTGTTAATTAGCTTGTTTCCTTTTTTCCAGTATATGTCATATTGCATTTTAGCAATGAAGCCTCCATATATGCATTTATCTGCATGTGCATGCATGTTATTGCTGTGAGATTTAAAAAAATAATTTAAAAAATCAAATAAGAAATTTGCATCGATCCTGGTAGCCTCATGTTGGACCCTTGACCTATGTTTGGTACAGTTCCCCAAGTGTGGGAGTCTATGGCTTGAATTTGCCTCCGGACATGAAGAACCCATATCTGGTAACCTGCGTATCGAAAGCCCGCGAGTGTTTCCATGTGGACCTCTAGTTGAGTTTTTATAGCTGGCACACCCTGGAGAGGTGGGCCGTCAGGTGACCCTGGGTCTTTTCGCCCCACTGGCCCAACCTGAGGGATTTTTCCTCCTCTTTCTTGCTGTCTTATTGCATTCCCTGCTTTCCCATTATGCTGTGTGTGTTTAAATATGTATTTGTAAAGTGCTTTGCTGCAGCTGTGTGGGGAAGGACACGCTGCAAAATGAATTATGTTGGAAGTGTGCATTCGCCCTACAGCAGATGCTATCTAGCGTAAGGCTGACACAGGGGGTTTGGTGACACTGTGCTGACCGTAGGACCCTTGCTGGAAGGCCTATGGCCATTGGGGATGAAACTGAGGTTGATGACTTGTGTTGTGGGAAACCAGGGCTTGTACCATGCTCCTGCCTGCCCCGTAGTGTTCTTTTGGTAAACTGCTAATGTCCTTCTTTGTAGATTGACCATCGAGAGTTTTTAGGAAAGAACCCAAATGTTATCAACAGGAGAGGCTTCAGAGGACTGTTGCCCTCATTTACCTTCTAGGTCACATGTGAAGATCACAGAAACTCAAGGGCAGAAGGCTGTCAACCGCTGTGAGTGTATCTGGGTCAGTCCTTTTTATATCAATTCATCCAGCAAAGGCCTTCAAAGGCCCACACTCGAGGAAGGGGACGTAAATCCCCGAAACGCATACCGGGCGGCCATACTCACCAAATCGACCCATTATGATGTCAGCCAGTCATTTGCAAAGTCAGAGTAGGCGGTAAATGTGAGCTATGCTCCGTTGCGTTTGCCTGGTGCAATTCAGAAGCTCATCATGAAGCCTTCCACTGCTGTTCCGTCCGCGACGAGGGTCCCTTCGTCTCGTTGACGCATCGCTCCGAGCTTTCGGCCTGCCCCCTCCCGGAGCCGAGAGCTCTGCAATTTGCTCTGCCCTGGCAAATAGCTCATTCATTGCATCTCATCACAACTTACCTTGAATATATTTTCATAATTCTGGCTTCGCCACGGCCCCTCCGGTGCTCGGATCAGCCGAATCAAGTGTTTCGTTTACTGGAAGAGTGATGCTTTGAAATAAACCCTGGGTAAGCAGCCAAGCATTCCTTATGTAATATCTCTTGCCCAGGAAAACAATGTCAAGATCCTGTTATTGTCTTTGGATGATAATAACCTGATCATACCAAAGCAGTCTGATGGTCCTTTTTATTTCAGTTAATTTGGGCTGCAAAATGTAATGATTATTATGTTTATATATATATATATATATATATATATATATATATACATATATTATTTATTTATTTATTTTTGACTGCCTTACGTTTATTGGTTCAGAACTCCCAGGATCATGCAATCATACAATGGACGTTCAGTGGATCACCACTCCAGTGATCCATAGCCCATGCATAACATAAAATGCAGTGCAGAGTCAGTTCAGGATGCCAGTACATACACAATACAATTGGTATAATTTGGAGTCACAAACTGAGTCATGGATGTCTTTGTGTTTTGAATGGGAGGTATTGAGGTACCCCGAGCTAACCTAAATTAGCCGGGGCAAATGTGGAAGCCCATAGAACAGGAAGACATGCTAAATGCTGGGAGCGGAGACACCGCTGCAGCCCGGGAGGTGTGAGGTGATCAGCAGGGTCATCATAAAGGTAAAGCAGGAACGCTACACTTCTTGTGTTACCGAAAGTAGCGTTTGTGGCTGAAATAGAGGGTGTGACGGTACATTGGTCAGCCCATCACATGAGCGGAAGAGCCGCCCCTGAGTAGCTATGGTAAGCCGAGACCCTGGGGCACAAGTGAATCAAAGCCATAAAATGCTTCAGAACAGCCTGGCTTTACCGCAGACCTGACTGCGCCTGCGGAGCTGTGGTACAGCCTCCTGAACAGAGGCATAGCACTGAGTGGAGGGCAGGGCTGTGCCGGATGCCTGCAGTCCTCCGATGTGGTGTGGGAGAATGTAAAAGAGACATTTGTCCGGCTGAACGGCCCAGTTACTTGAGTGCGGCTGAGGATTGGATCGGTGAGTTAGAGCACTAGGTGGGCCGCGGTGGCTGTGGATATTATATAAAGGGTCAGCGCCATGCAGCCGCCTGATCCTGGGCGTAATCGGAGAGTAGCACCGAGCACAGAGGAGAGATCTGTGCGTCACACGCGAGCCAGCCCTTTCACATTGTCACCATTCCTGGCTTTAGCGTTACTTAACTAAATGTAATGTTAATTTAAATTACATTTAATTATGTTTAATAATGTTTATTTGTAAAGCAATTAAAAGCTTTTATTTTTGGACATGAGATTCTTTTATTATTATTCAAGATATAGTTCTACGGTGTTAGTGTTGACAGCTAATGGACATGATAGGAGCCGCAGAGCAGCTCTGCAGGTGGCCCTGTAGCCTTGCGCTTTTGGGTTGTGGTTTTTCCCTCTTTGTGTGAGTGTTTCCTCAGGATGCTCTCAGTTCTTTCTCCTGTCTGAAAACAGGTAAAATCACATCCCTAATTTTTCCTTAAGAGTGTGAGCGTTCATCCAGGGTGCCAAATTCTGCCTGGGTGGAATGCAGGGTCACTGTCACCCTACCCTCCATAAGTGTTACAATTCGTCCATTGTTATCCTTTATATGACTTGCAATGTTTCATTAGTTTTTCTGTTTCTGATTACTAAATTTATTCACTGCTAATTTGTGCCTTTTCAGTATTTTGTTCAGGTTCGGTTGTAATAAATGTGCTAGAAATAAACTTTGACCTTGCCCTTATGGTGTTGTTGACATGCCACAGAGTCTTAATAACAGATTAAAAACAGAATTGTTATTATTTTTAAATCTGTAGCACACTTTTCGTTTGTCATTTGTGTTGATTGTAACTTTCCATTTATTAGATTCTATCTGAATACAAAACCTCTTTCATAGATTAAGACTGAAACTTCTTTTCACCAGGTGAAACTCTTATGCACTTAAAACATTTATAATCAGTTTTATTTTTAATTTCATTTTCATGGCCCATCGCGTAGTAGCGAGGTATGCTTTTGTTCCCAGTGCTAAAAGCCTGAAAAATGGAGTGCAAAATCTTTCATCGCTATTTTAGCTTCATGATTATGGCTATTATCTTCTTCTACGCATTACATCCCGTTCTTTAACAGTAAACCTGATTTAAAGTTCCTTAGCTTCTGAAATGTATAGGGTAAAATTAATAAAACCAAAGCCAAACCAAACGTAGCTATTTCAGGAATGTCGATGAATCACTCCTGTGATTAAACGTATCGTGCGACAGTATTTGATAGTCATATATCTTTACGGAGGTGTCGCTAATGATTTTCTTTATCTGAGTGTTCTGCCAATGCACACAGGGTTGATAACGCTGTACATAATTAGTCCTCCTCGCATGATCTGCATCCCCGGAACATCGATGTCGTATCACAGGGAAGTACAATGGCGTTTCTTGCCCTTCAGTCGCCCTTTGCCACATGGGGGAGCTGTTGACATCCCTCAGGAGTTAGTGCCTCTTTTTAGTATAGGTAATCATTAAAACGGAGCATGATAAGAAGACATTCAAATCTCTGTGTACCTGAGCTAAATTGAGAGGCGTAATCAAACCCTTGAGGGCTGCAATTTCCCAGCCCAGACGCACAGCTCTGACAGATAACACCTTTGTCATTTTAATAGTAGGCCCTTGGTCCTTCAGGCAAGCCCTACCGGATTGTTGCATAATTGCTTTGCCGTGGTTTATTTGTTTTTCTAATCTCCTCATTGACATCATCTCTATTGCCTGAGCAGGCTGATCGATATCAACAGCCCAACTGTGGCCGCACTGACCCTGACTCAGCCGCCGAGCAAACTGCACCGCTTCCCCTAGCTCCCTCTACTGAGCAAAATGTGTCATTGCCGGCATAACTGGGGACCATCCGTCCATGCCGAGTGTGATGCTGCTGTGCACGGTGCTGTTCCGTGCTCAGGCCTGGCGTCTGCTTAATTCACGTACATGCTAGCATCTCACCTGATCCGATTCACAATTTACCTATTCCTGCTATTACGCAAATTGACTCTTTTATTTATTTATTCGTACGTACTGAAGTAATTCAGTAGCTAATTAAATTTTCATTTGCTTCATTTGACGTCACTTTTAATGCTGTCACTTAATTTTACAATTGTTATTTATACGGCAATTGAAATAGTTTTTTGTATCTTACTCATTTGTGTCGTTGAACAGTAATACTAGTCAGGAATTAGATTTTGACAGCCAGAGCGGGTCAAGCATCGTTTGGTTATAAGAGAGCGCTGGATCTCTCTGGATCTCTCTGGATCTCAGGTCAAGGCTCCCGGACCTTTTTGTGACATCATTTCCCAGCCTTTTTGTGCTCATACACTAAAACGTCAGAATTTTGGCATGATCGGCTAATTTTAGTCGTAATT
>JAODKN010000114.1:5238428-5249093 GCA_026774425.1 Petrocephalus zakoni
GAATAGCTATCCTTACGGCAAGCATTTTATCCAGAGCCGAGGTGCCGGGAGCTCATGGATCGCACCTCCTTTTCGCACGGCCCGAGCCCCCAATCCCTCCCTCTAATAGAGTTGCCGTAGCGACAGGAAGCTCTGCCCCCAGAGGCTAATCTTAGGTGTTTACCTGTGAAGCGCTGGCATGTCACTGAGCCCCGATTCTGCCACATCATCACCAGTGTCATTATCATTATTTAGAATATGTCTTGAAGGGGAGGCCTGTGGCTTGGAAAGGAGCACGCTTATCTGACACCTAGTGGGTGGCGTCTGCACACTTTCCGCCCACCGTCCAAAAACATGCAGGCCATTTTCCTGCAGTGAATGACTGGCATCCTGTCCGGGGTTTGGCCCTTCCTTGGGCCCTGTCCTGCCTGGGGTAGCTTCCAGTGCCCCCCCCCCCCCCAGGATAAGTGGGCCACGCCCCAGGTGGATAAGCGGGTGGAAGATGGAGGGATGTAAAAATGGATGGATGTTCTTAAGAAGGCAGCTGGGGGCAGTGAATGGGCAGTAAACGAAGGGCCAGCAGCCCGACCCCGGAAAGCAGAAACGACGGCTCCCATCCAGAAGGGCATTTCTCTGCGACTTGCCCACTTGTCGTAATAACTCATTAATTGCAGATTTACTGCCTGTTTACGTTTTGTGAGTGTGACGAAGCGGCCGGCCGGGGGTGTCACGGCAGAGACGCAGAGATGGGGGGGCAATCTCTTTATCATTGTTAAAGCCGCCCACCTCACCTCACCGACCCATCCCTCCTCATAAACGACATTAAAGCTTTCCACCATATTACCCCACCCTCATAATTGTGCAGGTGCCCCCTAGTACAAACGGGCCACAATCTGGGTCGTGAGTAGCATGTCCGCACGCCTGGTGGCACTGGCCAAGCATAACCGCGCATTCACCTGCGGCATCACCCGTGTCTGGTTAAATGTGCAAACCCATTGTGAAACCCAGAGCACAGAGGCCACCTCGGCCACCTTCAGTGCACAAGTAATAATGTCATTAAAAAATGGAGCTCTGCTGTGAACAAGCTGACCCCCCCCCCCTCGAGTCAGTCAATCACCAGGAGACAATTAGCTCAGCGAGGGCCAGCACACCAGATGGCTTTCATTCTCATAAATTAATTCTGGACGAGGGAAACCTGAGGTGGCCAGGCGCACAGAGCCACAGTCCAGCCATCCTGGGCCTAGTGCCTTTTCCATAATAATCGCCCTCACCCAGGCCGCTGAGCCCCGGCTTTGTAGCGAAGCAGCCTCACGCTCACTCTCTTCGCTTCATTACACGCAGGCGCCCATTAGGGGCCCCCTCGCCGATCGACGGCATGTCCTTCAAACCGCGGGGCCTCACCGCAGGTGGGGGGTCTGCTTCACGGGAGAGCATGGGTCCCTCACTGCCTGCATTTCGCGAGCCAGTGGGGGGCGCCGCTGTCCAGGGGAGCTGATGTGGCGTGTCGCCTGAAATCTCTTCCTCCTTATTGGGTGTGGGGGGGTGGAGTTTGACCCAGAAAGCCTCTCTGCTTTGCGGCCTTCCCGTTTTCCTGATGAGAAAAGCGTAATGCATAAGTGTAAGTAACTATTATTAACATAAGCCTGGGTGCAAGTTTAACATTTTTTAGTTAATGGACACTTTTAAAGAGAGCTTCTTCCAGTAGCAATTTGGTAGCTAATTACTTGTAGTGATCAGGCTGATATGACAATAGATTCTTTATTAATTTATCACTATGGTTCAACCCTGTGATTCTGACCAGAATAAGCAGTTAGATGGATAGATGGATGGCTGGATGGCTGGATGGATGGATGGATGGATGGATGGCGGATGGATGGATGGCTGGATGGATGGATGGATGGATGGATTGTGGTTCCAGATAGGCATACAGCAGGCTGTAATTCCATGCTGGGGTCCAGGCAGTTTTATTTTAAGGCTATTATTAGAGATTTGCTACAGATTTCAAGGTGTACTCTGACTGCACTGATCTGCCCGTCACCGCAGACTCTCTGTGTGAGACTGTCACTGTCACCGGCGTTGGGATTTGTGCGGAGGATCCGTGGAGGAAAACCTCTTTGCTCCCGTCTTCGTTGAAATCCAGAGCAAAAGCGATCTCCCGACGCGTTCAGAGGCACGTTTGGATCGCTCCGACCCGCCGAGCAGCCTGACTTATTCATGTTGCTAAATGCGCTTTAATTTATTTATACGCTGACACGCCAGGCTCTCTCTCGTTCAAAAACACTGCTGTCACTCGTTTGCGAGTTCAAAACAGCCCGGGACAGCCCTGCCGAAACAGAGACTGCTGTTTCAGCCTCCACTGAGCCTTCGGAAATTCCGCTACATATTCTGGTTCCCACTCGCTTCAAGAAGCCAGAGACGACTCTCTTCTTCCCAAAAATCAGAGATACCACACGATCTGTTGTTCCTGATTCCCTGTTAGGGTGCTTTTCTCACATCCAGCAGCAATTCCATTATGCTAATTTAGCACGACTTTGAAAGCATCGGTTTAAGTGAAAATAACTTCCACTTACACTCGCTCACACAAACTGCATATTTACGCATCCATCTGTTCACTGTCACATGGGGTTTGCCGGAGGTGTGTAGCCAATCCTAGCAAAACCATGAGGCGAACACAGGGTCAGAGCCTGTGTGGGACAGAAGGACCAAGGGCCAAATAGCATTGGGAAGTGGTAGCACAATAGTTAGGGAAATGACTGCGTAACCAAAAGGTTGCTGGTTTGAGTCCCTGACCTCCGAGTACCACTGACATACCCTGAGCAAAGTACTGCTGAAATAGCTTCCCACTGCTGTGTCACAATGCCTCCTGGGTTAAATGCAGATGGCACATTTTGCTGTGTTTGGTTCAACAATGACAATCACCTTTCACTTCACATTGGTGGGTTTTGGAGGCCATACAGTGACAGCCAGTGTGGCCGTGCAGAAACAGAATGGCGGTGAGGGCAAAAGCAGGCTAGCTGCTGCTGGTGTTTTCGTAGCGTTTCAATGCTGCCTGCCAGAGATCTTGTTTGCTGACCTGAATCGTATCACGTGCCAGTTGGGTTGGGTGGCAGTCGGGGTGCCACTGTCAGGGAGCTAACGAAGACTACTGGGAATCGCCCACACGTAGTAGCTTCTCCAGGGTGCCTCCGAGGTGGGAGGGGAGCTTCCCAGCTTTTTACAGATCCAGAAAAACAGCTGTGTATGCACCTGTGTGTTTTTTTTCTTTATTTTAATGTTATTTACGCTGAAGTATCCATGAATTCTTCAGTACAGCCCTGGTAGCCTAACCAGGAAAGAGACGTAATATAGCTTAGGATTTACCTCCAGGTCTCTGTGCCTGAATGTAGAGTTTGCGGGGAAAGCAGAGCAACGGAGCATCTGGAACGTGATTTCACACGCAGAAGGAGTGCAGGCGGCTGTCTCGCCACGCTGGCTGCTGTGGATCTGCGTGGGGTACGGGCCTCTCCCCCTTTGATAAGGTTAATTCGTTTATGAGCCATGCAGAAAGCCGTATAATGATTTTACCATGCTGCTTTTTTTGATGTCCTGCCCCCCCCCCCCCCCCCCCCCCCCCCCCCCCCCCCCCCCCCCCCCCCCCCCCCCCCCCCCAGTTACATAAAAGCTGCCCAAGTTGTCCACATTAATTTAGTATCTTTTTGCAAAAAAAATGTGTCTTAAGATGATAACAGCCAAGTGTTCGCTCCACCGCACTGCTGGCACCTCGTTTTAAAATATGCCACTCGGCCGTTTGGCCGGATCGGACACAACGGTGGTGTTAAGTAGCGATCTTGCCCCCACGCAAATTAACGAGGGACTCCGCGTGCGGCCCAAGCCAGAGTCGTAATGCGGGTGAAAGGGATGTTGCAGAGGGAGGCAGTGGACTATTTTAATTATGCACAAATGCACAAATCTTCCGTTACCCACCAGAACTTTCCACACCAAGAACCGACTTGGGTGAGGAAAATGATCTTCAGCTTCAGCTTCCCACTGTAGTGATTCCTTGCTGCGGCACTTCTAAAGCGGCCAATCGCTCACCACTGTAACACCTGCCGCTCACCAATTGGCAGCCACTCGCCTCATCTCCGTTGGTGTGTGAATGTTATTGGTGACAAACACACGATTCTCATTCTTGCGCGTCGACATTGCCTTTGCTCGGAAAACACGTCGCCCCCTATAGGCCGGGTCCGGTATCGCTCAGCAGACACCCCTCTCTTCCACTTGCCAGTGTGCAGCTATCTGTCCACCAATCACAGGTCGGGATATTATTTTTCTTACCACATGGGAGGGATGGTTAGCGCGGGAGTGTCATGTCTTTGGGTCTGCGGGTTCAAAAGCTGCCCTACAATTTTGTGTGCATGGAGCTGATGCTATCCTCATCGTTTAAGTTTCCTGTGGCAGCTCATGTATCCCCCCACAGTCATCCAGTTAAGATAATCAGTGACTCTAAAATCACCCTTACTCTGGGATCGTGTGTCTGCCCTGCGATGCATTGGCTCTCTTTCCTGTGATAAGAGCCATGCTCCCCTTGACCTTGTGTTGGATAAATGGTATGGAAGATGGATGGATGGATAGATAAGTGGGTTTTGGAAGCCCTGGCCTTCAGTATGGTTGGTAGCATCTGCTCTGACCCAAGGTTGCTTAGATAAATTTTATACCGTGCCCAGTAACATAAAGGCAGGGCAGGTGTGACCAGTTCCTGTGCAGAATTTGTTAGTTCCCGGCATTTTGGCATTTGAGAGTCACTTTCCTTCCTAAGGTAACTTAAGCTTCTAAGGCCACAGACAAAAGTCACCAGGTTCAGTGCCCCGCTGTGCACTTTCAACACCGAACGAGAGGAAATATGTCCTCTCACCTAGCACTCACCTGACCTGTAATCGCATTACTGTCGTCTCGAGCCGTTCCGGAAGCAAGGTCGGTATTTCAGCGGCCGTCGTCTGTAAACAACAAAGGAGTAGTTTCTGGACCAGAATTCACTGTGTGTAGGAATGGGGCATATTCCTGTCACGCAAAATCGGATAATTTCAGCTGAGCTTTCTGCCAAAGAGGATCATTCCAGGCTGGTGGCTCGTCAGACATGAATGCTAGCAGCCAAAAGACTTGGTCGTTACGCCATAGATTCGGAAAGCGCTGACGTTCCCGGCTTCATATCTTTAACCATGCATGCCGCTGGATTTTTTGCTAAATTTTAGGTAAGCAATTTCTTTGGGAATCTGCATCTTTTGAGTTGTAGGTTGAGTTCCTTAACAAATGTTTTGCCTTCTGCCTTTGGCTGTTGAGTGAGCATCCGCACAAACGCACACACACAAACACATGCGCACGCACTCACACAAACCCACGTATATATTTTCACCAGCTTGGTTTGGAGTCTGTGTGCATCTGACCCCCCCTCCCCAGTTCTCTTGGGCTTGTGGGCACCATGGTTTTTTTTTTTTTAATGACACCTTCTCACAGGACCACCAAGCAAGATGTGATGGCAGTCATCCATCAGCCATGACAGCCGTGTTTCAGGTGTGTTGCTAAGGGAGGGGGGAAGTGCAGCTGGCCGGAATGAGAAAGAGACGAGGCCCATCTATAACTCCAGGCAGTCAAAACCGAAAAAAGTCCATTGCTGTCACTCTGCATCGCCTTCGGGGGCGCCAGAGAGCAGGCAAGTTTAGAAACCTGTAAAGTCAAGAAAAGAAGCAGCCGTTAAACTTGGCCCCAGGCACAATTACAGGGAAGAAACGCTTCTGATTATGTGTCAGAAACACAATGTGATTTACCCTGCGGATGCATCGGCGGTCCTGGCCTTGTAGCTCCGCCGTGCTTCCTGCTTTTTCAGCTTCCCCGCCTCCCTCGGAAATTTGAAGCAACATCTTTCTTCTATTCACATTGTCATAGAATCAAAGCTACAATCACGAGGCGAACACAAGCCTTTAAAAAAGCAACCTCTGGGTTGAGAGCCGGGCTCCTCGGCCACCCTCTAACCTTCACACTTGTCTTTTCATTTATAAATAGCCGTGCGTGAATGGGTCTTAATTGCATTAAACCGCTGGTAAATGCGATCAGCATCCCGAAGTCCCTGCAGGACCCAGTGCTGAGATCGCATTAAGAGTTCAGGAGAAGTGTTCGCAGACTGTCGCATTTGTTCCTGCGTAATGTTGCAAGATGCTGCATAGGCTAATTTACATTCATTATGAACATCCACACCCACAAGCAGCACTGCTCCTCTCCTTTAGCATTTTTCTAAATGAAGAATCATCACAAAAGTTAAGGCTGCTTCCGTATTTCTGCCTATGGTATTTAAATACCCCAACGTGGGGCTGAAGTAGTGAGGACACTAGTCGCCAGTCAGGTTTTTTTTAGTGTTTGTGCTCGTGGGGTTCTTTTGGTGTGTGTGCACACATACACACACTCACTCTTGCGCCCAAAACTCTGTCGCACCCTGGCTGGAAGCGGGCTGCGGGAAACTCAGTTTTCAGTCCCAGCCCATGTGACACGGCAGAGTCCCGCCAGAGAGAAGCCCCCCTGCCGGCAGGACTAACCCGTGCAGGTGGGAGTTATTCAGCTGCTTGGAGCTGTGTGACCATGATTGTTTGCTTTTTTGTCTTTTTGTTTTCTTGTCCTGTATTCCCGGGGGAAATCTCAGGCTGTCGTTCGCAGAAGCGATTTCCTGCCAAACATCCCACGTCACCCCAAGCGCGGTCTTGCGACCAATAAAGGTCACAACACAAGTGGTGCTAATAAATACAGCCAAAATAATCCCCCCTTCCCCCAGCCCCCACTGCAGATTTTCTTTTACAAAGACAAATTGTGCTATTAAGAACTGATACCGAAGGCTGTAAGGGCATTATTCTGTTACAAATCGCCGTTCCGTAGGTTTTGAAACACGACGTCTTCTCATCTCCCAGGTTTCACAAATCACCACTGGGATCCTGCTTTCTATTTTTTAGAATAATTTCCCCACTTGGGTTCATATTTGCCGAGTGGTGACATCACTTCCTGTCCTTCTTCAGAGTGCCCGCCCCCTCACATGAAGGGCCATCTCCTCCTACAACACTAACAGAAAAAAAATGAAGACAAGGTTTCTTCTGTTCCACCATATGGTCTCGCCACTCGGCTGATTTCCCACACGTCCTGTAAGAGCCGGGCCTCATCTTCAGATTGCCGAGGGCTCGTCTGGGAAACACAGACTGCCCGAAACAACTAGACAAATGCAGAACCGAAGGGAGAAAGGAGAGCGCTCTCCCCATGGCTGAATGGCACCGGGACGGCCTATTGGATTCGGGATTAAGAGCCTGACGTTCCAAATCCCAGCAACAGCTGCTACACGCTTGGACCGAGGTAATTAACCTGAATTGCCTTGGTGAAACGGCCAGCCCCTAAACACGGAGAGCAGTAAGAAAAATCATGCCCTGCATGATAGAGGCCCCTCAGATGTGATTTTTATGGTCACTCCATCCCTTCTTATTTTAATCAGGAAATGTGGGACAAGTGTCCATTCCTGAGAGCTTAGCATTAGTTCAGTAGCGCGCTAATGCTATCGCAGAGGCAGGCCTGTTCCGTTGTTGCTCATACTGGGACGATAGCTGTGTATCGGAGGAGGCACATTCGTGGAGATTTGGGAGCTGCATTTGGGTTTTTGGGCCAAAAATGGCGGATCACGTGACACCGCCCGCCTCGCACGAGGCTGACAGATAGCAAAGTGCCATCAAAGCTCCCCAGCCCAGTTCGGTAAGCCGAGGTCATGACCCGGAAGTGGAAACTGCTCCAGGGGCACAAGTAGTCCAGCGCTTAAGCTGCTGTAGTTACAGCCAGTGCAGTTGTGGGGTCCCACCCACATCCCTTGGAAGAGAGTAAATTGTGAGGCGGCCAGCTGTAGGGAAGGTTTCTATGGAAGTAGCTGGAGGAAGCCCTGACGTCGCCGTAGTAACAGTGATGGATGTGGATGTGTCTCAGGCTGACAGGCTGTTTATTAGAGCGTGTGGGAGCACAATCAAAGGTATTCGTGTCCTCTTCTTATATCACTTTCACTCCCCCCCCCGTGACTTCATTCCTAATACCCTCCCCGTCGACACACGCGGCGGCAAGCATCTCGGAAATTACCGGAAACTCGGCTCTCACGCGTCTCCTCGCCAGAGTCGCACTCCTGTGTTCAAATGATGGCTTTCGGTGTCCAAGGCGGGGGGGGTCCAGAGTAGAGCAGTGAGCGATGGAGGCAATAATGGCTGTCTGACATATCTCAGCCTGTTCCAGAAGAGCCATGGCCAGAGAACCCCTGGCACACAGCTGGGACAGAGCGTGAGGGTCGGGGGGGTCTGGGGTTGTACATAACTATTAATCCAATAATATTTTTCCCATGCTATCCTAAATTGAAGATCAATATTTGTGAATGGGTACAAATTCGATCTTATGAGCTTTTACGATCCTCATAGTCTAGTTGTAGCTTAAATGTATTTATTGTGCTGTTTCTAACACATTTAGATATGTTTCATCGGAAGCAGGGGATTGCTTAACATGCTCTCAAACCAGGTTCAGCATTTGAATGCTTTCAGTGCATTAGAGGGGAGCAGACCTGCCAGAGACGGCGAAATGTAAGTCTGCGTGGTGGCGTTGAAGTAGCTATTGACATGCAGACGGCCACAGCGCGACATGCCATCAAAGACCCGCCGCCTTTTATCTGCCTGCCCAGTGGGGGATCGCAGGCCCTTTGTCTCACCGACACACGACTGGGTTTCTACGGAAACCTAACAACGAGGACCAGGCTCCGTGCTTCGGCGTTGGGCGTACCTGTACAGAAATGCGCTGTATGCGCTGAGATGGAATGCTTAATGCCTTAATGTCACCCTTCCTCTCAAGCTGTTTATTCATTTTGTTTGCAACACTCTGGAAAGCAAAAACATTCTGGGACTGAGGTCCCTGAGTGATGGGAAATCAGCCTACCAGCGCCCTCTGTTGGCCAAACACAGTACTTTACTGCTGGATGTGGCACGCACAGCAGGTGTTGTGTTTGGCCTGCTAGCACCGGGTAGCCTGTGGATGATGTGAACCCACAACAATTTTGGTCAGGCCGGTGACCCGCAGTGTTTGTCTGTAAGGATGTGGGTATTGCTGTCTTTGAGGGGGGAAATTTTAGACATGAAAAATGGTCAAGTGTTCAAGAGGTGTGTGTGGCCTAGGATGCTGTCCCTGTGATCAGAAGGTTGTCTGTTTGAATCCCATGGTTGACATTGATTGATCAGTGACCACTGGGCCCCTGAGCGTGGTCCTTGACCTGTGATTGGTCCACAGGCTGTCTGTCCCTGCTCTCTCTTAAAAATAAAACGTACGTTACCTACAATAATGAATTATTAAAATAATAAATAATTAAATAATAGTAATAAATAAAATTAAAGGTGCTAGCTCCTGGAAAACAGGTGCTATGGGGAGATTTCCAGAAGGTAAACATATTGTTTATTACAGTCTGTTTTTTAAGTACCTTTTTAAATACCTAGCCTTTGTTTGGAACGCCTTTATGAATGACTAATTGTTTCAAAATGAGAGCCAATAGGAGGTCTCCAAACTGCGCTGTACATTTGGATAGGTGTATATCTCTGGGCAAGTGAGTAGTAAGTGAGTGGCTGTCCTGTCCCACTCGCCTTCCGTGCGCATCCTGGGATCCTGTTTCTCGCCTCCTTGCTCTGTTTTTTGTCTTGCCTCATCCTCCCCGATACCGGCCTGCGGTTCCACTGGCCCGTCAGATTTAAGCCTCTGAAAAGGCGTGGATGCAGGCCAGCAGTCAGAGGCCGCTGGCAATGATCAGGCGGCCATCTGCAAGCCTCAAAAGCAAGGTGGCCCACTTCCCTTGTGCACTGGCCCAAGTGGGCCTGCCAGAGCCATAAAGTGCGGCTTCAGGGGAGGGCTGAGGCTCAGGTTTCCCCAAACAGCAAGACAGGCATTAAGGTAACTGTGTGTGCTGTGGAAGGGGTGAGAGTGTGTGGGTTCTGAGGGTGGAGGTCTGTGGATGGTAGTGTGAAGGTGATGGTGTGTGGAGGATGGTTTGAGGGTAGAGCCATGTGGATGGAAGTGTGTGGATGATGGTGTGAGGGTGAAGCCATGTAGATGGAGGTGTGTGGATGATGGTGTGAAGGTGGAGCCGTGTGGATGGAGGTGTGTGGAGGAGGAGGTCTGAGGGTGATGGTATGAGGGAGGAGGTGCATGGCCATAGACCAGACACAGAGTTTTACAGGAATGTACTTAAAATGCTGTCAGGAACCTGCAGCAGCAGCTTGGTTTAGGGCCCAGCAGAGAGCCGCCCGCCACCACAGCAGAGCTACGGTAGGTCAGGCGGGGGCCCAGTGGGGGGCGGATAATAACCATAAGTGGCCGGCGTTATTTTTTTATTTCTCCGCTTTGCTGATGGTGCGTCTCGCAGCCTGACCCCCAGCCCGCCCACTGTCCACGTCTCATCCTGTCTACCACACTCCTGTCAGGAGGCAGTCCATGGCCTGGTTTTAACAGAAACACCCGCAGGGCGAGCACTTTCTGCATGCCAGTGTTTTACTGGGCAGAAACACCCGCAGGGCGAGCACTTTCTGCAGGGGGAGCACATTCTGCAGGGGGAGCACTTTCTGCAGGGGGAGCACATTCTGCATGCCTGTGTTTTACTGGGCAGAAACACCCGCAGGG
>JAODKN010000114.1:5258219-5269628 GCA_026774425.1 Petrocephalus zakoni
CCTGTGGAAAGGCTGTGACCAGCCAGGCCTGGCCCTGCACTGGAAAGAGGCACACCGGCATCCCCATACAAGAGGAGCCTGCACATCTGGGCCACATCTGCCCCACTTTCTGACAATGAAGAACCACGTTTTCGGGGTTTCGTGGCTCTATGCAGGGGCGGGGCCACTGGCAGTAACTGGAAGCTGATTGGCTCCCAGAATGCCCGCTCCACTGTCATTTACTGATTCAAGGTTGGACCCTTTCTCTAAATTATTGCCCCTCTTACGCCCCTCAACTTAAGAAATCCTAGTGTCTTCTCTGAACGCATCCTATAAGAAGCAGATATTTGGCTAATAAACTGCAGAGTCATTCGCACCTTTAACAAACGAGGAGTCTTTCCACCCTCTGCATGTGCTTCAGCTGTGACACGCACAGCACCATCAGGGTTGCTAGTTCGAGTCTGGCGTCCGGCATACAAAGTTCCCCTCCAGAATACATAGGCCATCCCAGAGATCTCAGTTTCCCTCCAACAACCCAGGCGTGCGGTTCTCGTGACCCAGCTTCAGCGGGTGAGTGACAGGGTTCCCGTGGATCATTAAATAATCTCTTAAAATAAATGTTCATCGTTTAAATTCAAAAAGTAGAGAAAGTAATTTTTTCACTATGGGGGATTCTGAGTTGCATAATGACCGATTGAATAATCATACATATATAAGCAAAATATAATGTAATCTGTATAATTAATTCAGTTGCATATTATTCATATTAATACAGCAGCAATCATAACAACTGTTCAGTAAAGTTCATTAGCTTTTCACCCTGAGACTCTTGAGGGTTGATGCATTTTGGGTCCTCTATATTATAATAATGGTATTACGCAATACATAATGTATGTACTGTACATTGTTTGAAAGGCCAAGCGATTCTGAACAGCTTTCTACTTATAGTTTTGATTATTTTTATTGTTTTATTTCTTCACATTAACACTCCGTATCACCTCAAACGTCGCGCACTGGCCCAGATTTGGTGAGAGCAGGCTATCGGGATGCATTTTTAATTCATTTCTGAAAATTGCTAAAAACAGAAAAAAAGCCCTTTAGAGTATCCTAGTTGAAATTGTGCCTGGAACAAAGTGCCAGAGCTACAGATTCTGTGGTTAATAATAATGTGGTTAAAAAAGTCATACCCATTTTCCAAAAAATCCCAGTTTGTGCCTGCCACCCAAAAGACTGTAAATCAGCCAATTTTAGTTGAACTTCTGGTGACTGTTCCCCGACTCTTATGATTTTTTGTGTATAAAGGGGCTCTCTTGAGAGGTTTGGCCTTGCAGGGCTACCGTACCTGGACAAACAGCCTGCTTGATTCGCTCTCTCCTGTCTCTTGTGCGCACACACAATGGCATTATATTTTTCTTTGTCGAGGTCTTTAAAAAGATTATTTTAAAGCGTTGAGTTTGATTTTGAAAATGGTGCCATGACCCTGAGCGAATGTGCATATCTGAATGCCATGCAATGGACCGGGATCCCCTCCAGGGTATATCCAGCATCTGAGGAAAAGGTCAATTCAGCACAGCATCGATTGATTGACATAGTATAGCTTATGGGATTTTAAACTTCTACATTTTATTTACTTAGCAGACACTTTTATCTAAGACAACATACATTTTTAGAAAGCAGGGTCAGACTGTCCCTGGAGGACTGGGAGGGAAAGGATCATTCTCAGGAGCCCATAGGTGACATCACTCTGCTGATCCTGGGATTTGAATCAGCGACCTTCCGGCCACAGGCACAGTGTTCTGAGCCACACACTGCCCCCACATGCTCATTATTTGGATATAATTCAAAACTGTTGACAGAAAAATATCTCCACATGAAGTCATACATTATATTACAGGCCCAGGGACTCTTTTGCAGTTAAGCGACACGAGGTTATGATATAGCAGTGGTTATGAGTTACGTGGTTTCTGGTATTGTCTGGTATTGATGCTTTCACAGCGTGGGAACATTGCACCAACATCAGACTGATTCAAACCCAGTGAGTAAAAACAGAAATTGCAGGTTACACAGGCAAAACAAAAGATTTGCAAAAAATAAAAATTCAGGCCTGGAGACATATCAGGTTGTCTGCTGCTGTTTGTACCGTACTGTGGCCCAAACAGGGACGGTGAGGAGGAAAATCACCTCATGTAGACGTGTCAGAGGCCGTATTGACATAAAAGGCGAGTAGTGAGTGGGTGCCTTCAGGCAGTAGTGGCAGAAAGTTATTAATGATCAAGAAATAAGGCTTCAGAACCCTAGGCAGGCGAGACTACCATGAGCTGTAAGTCACAGGCTGCATTTTGGATAGTTTGTAGTACTGCCAACTGGCTGTATCATGAAGAAATAAGACTGTGAACCCTGTGGTTGGTGGGATACTGTAACCTGTCAGCCATAAGCTGCTTCCAATTGGACAATCTGTATCCCTGCCAACTGGCTATGTCATGACAAAGAAAGGCTTCAAAGCACATGGTGGGCGTGGCTGCCGTCAGTCACAGGCTGCTTCCCATTGGATAGTTTGTCGGCCTGCCAACTGGATGCTTCAGTGTGTCATTCCTTCAGTTAACAGCAGATTGTTTAATGGTAGTATTTTTTGACACTTTCACTTTTCAACAATGTCTGCTTCTGATGGGGTTGCAAAGCAGAAACTGTAGCCCTAAGGCGAACACCACTGGAATAACAGTGTTATGGTAGCCTGTGAGGTCAGCACCCTGTATGTACTGGGAGCGTAATAAAGCGCGTCAACCCAACCTGGTCCAGCTACATAATATGAACCAGCAGCATGTGGCCACTTTGAGGCATGGCGCTCCAATGCGATGCCCAGCAGGTTGTGAAACAGCGCACATCCCTGCAGAAGCTGCGCTGGCTCACACTGCAATGGGTTGGAAGGGCCCCACACACCCAAAGCTGGTCGCAAAGATACCGCTCAGCTCAGCTCTAACAGCCTCAAGATGCCCAAACAGTCCTCATTTTAATTTTTCTTTTAAACACAACATAAACCCTTTAATGTCAAGTTTATTACAATTAACAAACATTTCAAATTGGTAAGTGAGACTCAACACATACAACACTGATCTTAGTTTCAACAGTCCACGGTCTCCTCCATCATTTTTGGGGATGCACAATAACCAAAGCAAAGTTAAATAAAAGTTCTCACAGCTCATGAAAATACTGCTGAACTCATTTTAAGAATAACAATAAAAGTTTAGCTTTCTTCCTTATTTATATATGCTGATTTTTCTTAGTTTTTTTCCTCGGGCACTCCTTTTTTTTCTGTGATATTGCTACATAAACTGCAATCCACTGTGCAGACACTGACATGTGTCATGTAATCTCCAGATGTGGCAAGGATGCAGATGCTGGCAGGAAAGCATCTGGGAACTACTGCAGCGACACAGTTAGCATGCTAGTGACCTGTGACCAGAAGCTTACATCTTTTGGTGACTAAGCATAAAAATTAAAGTTGTAGTGGGGACATTAATTATCATGAAATTATATAACCACAGAAACCATGATTTCAGACAAACACTTGTCGATGCAGTGTATTATATAATGTGTGCATGTATAACGCACATGGATGTAATTATCGGAATTGCATGTCATTTTCTCCGTATAAGAACTGATACTACTATATACCCCTTTCTTTACCAGCTCTAATGACCGACGGGAAAATCTAGATTTCACTTAAAAAAAATGCAGCAATGCACCTGGCTTTTCCAGGGATTAAGGGAGTTATTCCTGTAAAGCTCCCAGCTGAGTATGTCAGGGAACGCTAGGCTGCATGTGGAAGGGGAAACACACACACACACACACACACACAAGATGCATAACACTGTGGAAAGGGGTGATGGCATATTTAGAAGCAGCTTCCTCAAAATGTAAAATATATTTGGTTCCAGACAGGAGAGCATTTCCTGAAAATCTCATATGAAATTTGATTTGTCTTCTTCATTAAATTTTTATTAGTGTCATTATTATTCATTTTTTTCCCCACTTAAGTCACATTTTCAGTGTGTAACACTTATAAAACAGTAGTGTGAGACACTGGTGGACAGTTAATGCTGTATTTCTCCTAATATATCCACACTCAAATTATTGCTCTCTGCTTCGGAGTGATAAAACAAAAAAACTATCCACAAGGAGACCCACTGGGCAGTCAGGCCCACTTTCCCGTGCTTCCAGTAGCCTTGTCCAGGATGCCCATTAACACCAGAACAACAAGTGAGCAATTTACACACTTAGAAGAGGGGAAAGGGAGAGGAAGGGGCTTCAGATTCAGTCTTGGAATGGGAGATCAGGCTGGACCAGGGAGATGTAAACGGATCAGAACCAGGCCCTCTAGCAGGTAGAAGAGCGCCGCCTTTGCAGGTAGGTGTACACCTTCACACAGTGGTCCCAGCAGTCCAGAACCAGAAGCTGCCCCTTCTGGGTGACAGCCACACCCACAGGGCAGGTCAGACCCTCCTGGATGAGAATGTTGAAGCCTCCCTCCTTGGGAAACTGGAGGATCTCCTTGCGACCACTGTCAGTCACCAGCAGGTCGCCGTTGGCGTCCACACACATGCCGGTGATGCAGCGGAAGTCCTCAGTCTCTGAGAAGAAGTGGCTAAGCTGCTTTCCCAGCTGGCCGTCGGTGCCCACTGAGCCGATGGAGAAGCCCCCCTCCAGATGGTGCTCGTTTTGCCGGTTCTCGATGTTGAGTCCTAAGCCCTGGGTGAAGTACACCGTGCCGGCCGGGTCGCAGGTCACGAACTTAGGCCGCACCGCGGAGCACAGACGGTTGTAGTTCACCACACCCATGTTGCGGTCCACTGCCAGGCACCAAAGCTTGCCCCCCTCCACGTCGGAGACAACGAACTGTCCCGAGGGCATGGCAGCGATGCCCCAAGGCTTGATCAGCTGGTTCTTGTGGCAGGCAACACAGTGGCCATCGGCGGTGTACACCTTGACGGAATTGTCATAATTGTCCGTGACCCCGATGAGGCCCTGTGGCGTGATGGCGATGGAGAGTGGAATCAGGTTAGGCAGATCGGCACCCAGAAAGCTCAGCACGAAGTTGTCGATGCTGCTAGGGTTGCGACGGATCTCCCTCTGGAAGCCCTTGCGGTTGAAGATCTGGATGCGGTAGTTGCCGCGGTCGGCCACCAGCACCTCGCCCTGCGGCGTGACGCAGATGCTTACGGGCAGGTTGAACATGCCCGGGAGGTTCCCCTTGCAGCCCATCTTCTTCACAAACTGGCAGAGCTGCGGACCAGTACTGGGACTGGAGCCCGTAGTCCTTGCTGAGGCCCCACCACCGTCCACGGACTTGGATTTGAAGCTGCCAGGCGAGGAGCATACGCTGTCCTCCACGGCGGCAATCATGTCGATGTCACGGTACAGGTCCACCGGGACAGCGGCAGAGGCAGCGGCAGCCAGCTCCTGGCTGTCCTCCTCGTCAGTGTTGACCGTGCATGCTTTGGTGGTCAGCTGACCCACTTCGAGGGCCTTGGGGTACTCGGCCTTGACAAGCTCCGGGTCCTGGAGCTTGAGGACAGTGGGCAACTGGCCCTTCAGTTCCAACTCCTCCTCGTCGTTGCTGCTGGCATCCTCCAGCAGGGCGATGTCCGCCTGCTTGATGCGCATGGTGAGGTAGTCGCAGCGGGAGACTACCTGCACCTCGGCAATGTTGAGCAGGTAGGTCTGTTCCTCTAGAATCTGCGCGTTAAGTTTCTCCACCTCCGCCATGGACGCGGAGAAGGCCCGGCGCGAGCGGCCCAGCTCTTCCTGCAGCCGCAGCTCCGCCCGTGCGTATTCCTGCTGGACGGCCTTGTACTTGAGCCGGAGCGACTTGGAGACGCTGTCGATGGCCGCCTTCTTCCGCTGAATGTCCCCCATGGCCTCGCGCAGAGCGGCCAGCTTGCCGCCCAGGTCGCGCCGGCGTTGCTCGGCAGCAGGCCGGATGGCCTGTACGTCGTGGCCCTGGTTGCGGTGGCCTTCGCCGGCGCAGGCCTCGCACAGCACCAGGCCGCACTCGCAGCAGTACCGCCTAGGCAGCCGGCCCCGGCAGGACTTGCACATAAGGCTGGCGGCGGCCGCCACGCCAGAGCCGGCGCAGTCGATGATCTTGAGCACGGTGAGGTTGTCGGCTAGCTGCGAGATGCTGCTCATACGGGACACCTTGCTGCAGAAGGGGCAGCGTACGCCGTTGATGGTGCTGGCCAGCAGCTTCTCCAGGCACTGCCGGCACACCGTGTGGCCGCACTGCAGCAGCTTGGGCCGCAGCTGCTCCTGGTTGTACGTCTCCAGGCAGATGGGACACTCCAGCACCTCCCGCACGAAATCCGGGTCCAGGGTCGCTGCCGAGGCCATCGTAGCACGCCTGGAACCTGCAGGTTCAAGTGTGGGGACCCATGTACCACGTGTGCCAAGGGGAAACCATGAATTACCAAAATAAGCACTTATTTGCCTTAAGTATCTCCGTGTGACAGCGTCCACCGCCTGTCAGCCATTTAACGTCGCGATTACTGGAATGAGTTTTGACTGTCAGGTCGGCAATATTATACCGTTATATCGAGATATACCGTTATATCGAGATAGCATGAGCACAAGGGCGGCTAGTGCCCATTTTCTACACAAACGCCTTATATTAACTAGTATAAAATACTATTAACTATTGACAGTTTATCGCCGTGCAGGCGTGACCCGACCAGCCTGAAAGCCCGTTAAAGCCAAGAAGCCGTATTTTTAGCATAATAACGCCCGGCATTTGGACGGGGGAGCAGCATCGGGCTATTCGCTTTTTATACAGTGTCTATAGAAAGTTGCAGGGCAGCTAAATGAGACGCTTGTAAATGTCCGGGGTATTAATGAGAGAGGCGCCCTGGCCGCAGCATGTGTCCGGGGAAGCGCTCCGCTGCAGGGCCGGGGGTCCGCAGGCCGCCGCCGCCGCCGAATTACAACTACCGGGGCTGCGTGTCGCTGCCAAACGTCCCCGCCCTGACAGCGACCGAGACGTTAGCGCGGTGCTTTTAGCACCGTCAGCCGGCAGCCGCTCTCCATGCAGCGCTCTTACCTTCTCGTCAATGTCAGAGCTTCCGAGCGGAGAGACGCGCCTCCGGGATGCCGCCGCCGAGCAGGACTGCGGCTTCGCTTGTGATGTAATATTGCCGAGAATATAACCCCCGCCCCCTCGTCATGTCATTGGCGCAGCGATACACAGTTGGATCATTCTCTTAATCTGATTGGTTGCGATGCCAGTCGATTAAAGACGGCGAATCGAGTCCCTCTTGGGCTGCGCTAAGGGATTATGGTATATGAAGTTCAAGCAGTATTGGCCTTAAATGTTACCGGAATGGTTTGTTGTTTTAAACGCGTATATGTGCATTTTTTTCTTATTAAGGTTGCGTTTCACCGAAACTCTGGTTAACAAAATCATTTTTTCCAGTTATTTAATTTCAGTACACTATTTTAAAATTAAGTGTTTTAGTTCAACTTTGACGCAAGATGTCACCATAGTCACGGCGACCGGTTAAATATTTAGCTGCTTCAATAATGTATGTAGTTGTGCCCTTCTTGCGATTGTGTGGCAATGTATGTCTGAGCCTTTTGAAATGGTCTTGATAATTGACTCTGTAATGCAGTGTTTATTTGAAAACAATGTTTAGCTTAGTCGCCTATAAAGCAAAGACAAATTAATTTAAAATTGATTTACATTTTTAACCGAAAAACTTTTTTTTGTATCTTTATTATATTACTGGAAAATTCCTTTCTTAATTATAAAATGGATACAAATTTAGTAATGGTTGTTTAATCAGCTAATATAACTCAGTCAGATTATGCCTTTATATTTTATATTTTGGGCTGTGCTTTTACATTGCCATGCATTGTGGCTCAGCATTCAGTAACATGACACTCGCTGGCCCATCAACACAGTCCAATCCCATAATGCACCTGAATAGAATGCCCAGTGTACCTAATGGGTCCAGTCATGTTAACACGGCAGCGGGGGTCTCAAGAGTGAACTATTATGGAATCTTATACACACACACACACACACACACACACCTTATACATATTCTTAACAGGATTATCCACTCATTATCCTGCAGAGGCGGTGGGCTCAGGATAATGCTCTCAGCTCTCTGGCTAAGTTTCATAATGTGCACCACAATATCTGTCCTAAGGAATATAGTTCACTCTACACTTTTTATATTTTATAAGGTGGGCAAAGGTTAGGGAGCAACATTCATAGGTGTTCAAATGAATTTCCATTATCTGAAGATTATATTCGGCCATTTGTAGACATTCTTGGTCCTGGTTCTGTAATGGCTATCGCTGACTTGGGTAAGTCCCTAGCAGCAAGTCTATCATATTTGGGCCCCGTGGACGGTGTCTGTTAGTCTGTCTACATGTATCCAGCCTGAGTGCTCACTCTAAGCCGAGCAGTACCCAGCTCCTGCAAAATTAGTGAAATTACAGCGAGTACATACACTGCTGTTTCCTCATCCTTCACATATCTGCCCTCAGGTAGATAAAGGGGATGGTGTGGTGCCTGAAGAGGTCAGCTCATCCTCTCCATCCCTGTGTCAGTCAGATATGACACAAACTGTACACTGACTCTTAGATCTTTCTATCTATTTCTGTATTGGCCAAGGGCTAAAGGTTACAAACTTGTATTGTGATTCTTTTTATTCACATCATATTGTTAAATAATAATGTCTTAATTCTATAATAATACATAATTGGAACGATTCTCGCAACAGATATAATAATAATAATAATAATAAGACCAGAGCATCCTTGATTCTCATAAAAATGTTGATTACGTCTGCCTACCAGCTGCCTATGGTTGGCCTGAGTGTAGGCAGAGCGCCCTCTTGCTGCAGATTTGGCTCCTGCGGGGCACAGCATTTGAAACACATTCTGTCTTTGCGCTGTTTCTGCCTGACTCACCTGGACTGACACTGATGTTCCCTGCAAACTCCTAACAACACGGTATTCAAGCAGAATCAAATATTCAAACTGCACTTTAGAATATACGAGATACAATATACCAGAAATCTTGGGCCCCATGAAAGATTAGAACTTTGCTGCATGTGATCATCTGTCTAGCCCCTAACAGGGCCCCATGTCAGTGCTGGGCCCCTAGAATCGTTCTAACCCCCCCCCGCCGCCCCCCGGCGGCGCCCCTGTACGAACCTACTGTGTGGAAAAAAATACGTACATACTGTATATTGAGTGACATGTATTGGGCTACTACGTCCTGCAGGGGGTGCACTGCCCTTTAGAATTAGCTGCAGATTACCATGAGCGTGGTCGGCTGTGAGATCATAGAGAGCGAATGGCTGGATAGATGGATTTTTAAGGGAAAGTCCAGAATATAAGCTTGGCAATGTGTTTGTCTCAAATGGACAAACATTCTTAACATTCATTTGTATGTGTTTCATACCCCTTACTGTTTCTACAGGGATGTTTGCTGTAGTTTGTAAGTTTGTATCATCTCTAAAACAAACTAACTTTGAGAACAGACATTTGCACTTACGTTACGAGTTACTCTCGTTCCTGTTGATTACACCCATGGCGTATCTTGACACTACTTCAGAGCAAAAAATGCCACCTTTGTAAATTTCCAAAGGCTGGCTGCGGGCAGGAAATATAATTGCTCCGAGGAATCTGTCAAGCCGCAGCAGTGGAGGGGAATTCATAAGTAAATGGCTAAGCAATGGAATTGCATGATTCCATTATAAATTCTTATGAGGAAATTCTGACCCCCCCCCCCCCCAATAATGTCTGCCCTTCCTCTCAACTTAGCCGGTTTATTTGCGCATAGCTAGAGAATGCCTTTTTTGAAAATATCCGCTATCAATTAGACACGTCCCATGTGAACGCGTAGTGAAATTCAAAGCGAATCCACCCCCCCCCCCATTAATCTCTGTTGCGTTTCAAATATATCGTTTTGAAGTACTTTTTTTTTTTCTTTGTGCCTTGAGTCAAACTCGGTTGGTTTCCATGAAAGACTGACTGGAATGTCTCCCCGTAATGTATAAGGTATTAAAGCAAGGTAATGACACGTGCAGGTGCGCTGCGCATTTTTCACATTATTTATTCACATCTGTTTGGCCTGGATCTCTCTCTCGGAGCCGGTCAGCGTATGTTTTCGTTCTCAGACTACCTCCCAACCCCCCCTGCGTTTGCATTTCCCCAATCGTCTGCCGTCGGTGGAAAACTACTAAGCAGTTTTATGCGGGCCGTTCGTTGATAAAAAGCACAGATTGCTTTCCGGAATGATATTAACCGGTGGAGTCCGGATGGCGATAAGTGCGCTGCTAATGGCACTCGACGGAAACCTTTGGGTTGGGATCTTTGAGATGTTAGCCAGTAGCTCACAGTGGTGGATAGGTCCAGCCTGTCCAACTGCAAGTCAGGGACAGCCACTGAAATTACACTGCAGACTCAAACTGGAGTGTAAGTGGCTGTTTGTGCACCACATTTCTAAAATATTCGATCGAACAGATGCCTACAGCCAAAATGAGGCGCACAGTTTCCTCAAGAGAGTAACTTGGTGCCTGTTCTTTTCTGCCATGCTTGGGATTTGAATGTGTTTTTTGTAAGACCATAAAAAGCATTGCATTCTGACTCACTGCTAGATCAGGCATATTTCTCAACAGTACAGCAGCACGTTTACTGTGTACCGATCAGTTGTTTATCAAGAGAGCGGCAGCAGAGACCAAAATGGTTCATCATCTGGATTTATAGCCAAGAGAACAGTCCAGTTCCCTCATAGCAGTGCTATCAGATTAAGTCAATGACTTTCCCAAGAGTACAAGCCTCGGGTCGACCCTGAAAGCACGTGATGCCAGGCCTCGGGACACCAGCACAGAAAGTCAAACCGTTTGACACACGTCCCGTGTGCCGGTGAAGCTGCTTTGGAAGCCTCGTAATTAGCGTCTAACAAAGGAGCCAAAAAGCATTCTTCCCACCAGGAGTGGATGCGTTTGCCCGTGCCAGGGAAGCCCCCCAGGTTCGCGTAATCGCCCTTCGCCGCCCTGGCGGTCCACATGCTCCGGAAAGTGCTGCGGCGAGCATCCGGCCCGGTGGCACAGAGTCAGAGACGGCCCGTAAGTCAGCCTTGATCCCGTGCCCGTTTCTCTGGTTCACACGGGGGCTCGTGAGTAATGTGTGTTTTCTCGCAAGTGAGCCCCCCCACCCCAAAACCACTAGAGGGGCATTTGCTTGTTTGGTGGAAAAAAAAAAAACAGATGAAGCTGAAGCATAAGGGAGATTCCTTCAGCACGGCCTCGCAAGCTGTAAGGCTGACACACCGAGCGCGGCCCCCTGTTTGTTTCCACTCCGGTGTTTTTCTTACTGAGGAGTGCCGTGACTAGAAAGAATGCGATACGTGGTAAGCCTGGG
>JAODKN010000114.1:5293308-5324964 GCA_026774425.1 Petrocephalus zakoni
CCCCCCCCCCCCCCCCCACACCCCCCCCCCCCCCCCGCCCGCGGGGGGTGGTGGTGTGGGCGGCCGGGGGCGGCGGGGGGGGGGGCGGGCCCCCCCCCAGAGGGGGGTGCAGTAGACGAGTCTCACCCTGGACCTGACCCCAAGGGTAGGGTGGGGGGGGGTAATTACCTGAAAGCTCAGAAACAGCCTTTCGTGAGGCGCCTGAGAGGCTGAGGGAAGGGAGCGTTGTGGCATCGAGGCGGCTTCGCACGGACGGGTCTCACCCAGGCGTGTCCCACCCCCAATGTGCCCCTCTCATTCATGCTACCTAACACATGTGTGCGATCTGTGCTTTTCTTCAAGTGTCATCCATGAATCATTTATAAGTTGAACCATGCCGATACAGGAATGCTGGGTAATTAACGTGAAAATAATTCAAAATACAAATTACTAGACGACCTCACAATATTCATGCATAAAAGCATAAAAAGCATAAAACTTTAATTTCTGCATCACCACATTTATTAACTGTAATATCTACTCATCACTACTGACACACACATCGATATTTTTCTTATTAGGAGACGGAGGACGAGAACTGAACTCACAGCATACGAGCACTTTCGCATGATTCCCATGCATTTGATGATGCCACTTCAGGCGGATTTTAAAGAAGCTCCGCCCACATTTTTTGTTTTTTTTTAAAGCCTGGAAGCTTCTCTACTTTCCCTTTTTTGACAAAGGAGTACATTTAATTTTTAGTGGCCATTAAGAGGGGGCTTACTAGGCCTAAAAAAAACACCCGGGGGGGTGGGGGTCTGTCCACGCTCACTCCAAACGCCCTCGCCCACCCAGCTGCCCATCTGAGTGGCTGCCTCAGGACGGAGTGGATCCCTGCCAGGCGCCCAGGGCCTGAGCTCCTCTCCCGCCCCCCAAGAATGAGGCCCCTCACAAATGGCAAGGCATCCAGCTTGGAGCTGTATGGCTGGGCGGGGGTAAGATGCCCCCCCCCACCCTTGGCATGGCGGAAGTATTACCTAGTGGGGTAAGATGAGGTGACGGTGCCGCAGGGCAGCATCTGTCCAGCCACTGGGGGCAGCAGGGAGCAATGGCTGCCAGCCTTAATGTCTACCCTGTGTTACATTGTGCTTATGTGCCTTCACACATGCTGTTAGCATGTTAGCATATAGCAAGGTGTTGACATTTTGAATCTGTAACAGTCGATGATTTCCTTAAAGCTTATTTCTTTTTAAACTAACACACGCTGACAGGAGTGTGCGGGGAGTACGATGCTGGTCTCCATGGCTGTAGTCGCCTGTCCGTATGCTGGTATAAATATTCCCGATTAGAATTGGGGGGTCCTCAGACTCACGTCGAGGGTGGTGCGTTGCTGTCACACGTCCCTCGGTGACCTGACAGACAGTAGATTCTCCACTCGCCAGGGGTGGCTGTTTTGGAGGGAAAAGCTCTCCTCTAACATATGGTTCTCCTCCACTTTTTTGTTCGGGTCGGGCTTTTCTCCCACCCGTTTCTCCCTTTTTTCCTGAGCTTACATTGAGCCCACCAGCCACCAGCCCCGACACATCCCCAAGAAATCCACTCATCGCACTTTTGATTTATTCTGATTGTCAAAACACGCAAAGATGTTATTCCTATCCGCACCGTGCTCCAAAAACGTAACCTTAAAATTGAAAAGCCGATCCCCCCCCCCCCCACTACCAGCAGCCTCCCTCCTCCACGTACTCCTCCTGTGTCTATTTGCCTCAGTAAAGCCGATGAAACCCATCGCGGATTCTGGTTGCTCCTGCACCTCTGTCAAAGACGGTTCTAATTTGAAATCTGTTGCCCGTGTCAGACAGGTATCCACACTCCGCGCCGGTGGGCAGACCGCGGTCGGCTTTCCGCACCTCGGCTTGGCATTTGCCGCAGAGAGCAGAAAGCTCTGGGCCAGAATGATCTGTGCGCCACCCAGTTTCCCACCTAGCTAAAACAGAGGGTATGCACGATGAATTGGCACACGCCTTCCCAAGGTGCGAAACGACGACGCTCCCGTGCCAGCATGGAGGCATCCCCGATCCACTCTGGGGCAGACGCCGCGTGGCAGTCGGGGCGTCGCCTGGCGTAAACAAGTGGCGGAGTTCCAAAATGAAAAAAGTCACAGAGGCGGACCAATTAAAACGCAGGGGCCCTTACGACGAGCCGCAGATCTGCCCCATAAATTCTCCAGATCCCCGCGGGATGCGGGCCAAGGCCACACATACGGTGAAATCATAATGTGGATGTTTACAGAACTCCTGCCTGCGGCTCTCAGACGGGACAGCGATGCCTGAGGAGATCAAAGATGCGACGCGCCGCTAAGAAAATACGACCCGATAAATTATCCCCCTGAACAACTGCAGACGTGACAACATAACCTTTTAGCAATAAATAAAATATTGCGACTTAAAACAGATTCATTGTTTCATTTGATCCCTTGCGGCGTCAAAGTGAGAAGGACTTTAATTCGGAATACCTGTTAATAAACACCCTCGGGTAACCTCGATAATGCTAATGAACTTCAATAATCAGTTTTCTTGTCTGTGGCCTTTGCGTCATAGACATTCGCCGTCAAGACAGGCAGTTTATTAATGCTCCTGGCAACTGCCCCAGGTGGATGCTGCCCTAGCAACGTATAAGTGTTGTCTCGTCTATGTTTTTGCGGTTACAATAGAAACCGACATACAGTTAATTTGAATAAGAAGGTTAAGTACAAAGATTTTGGCGGGAGAAGAACCAGAAAATGACTGTGTCAGAGGCACAGTGGGAGATATTAAAAGCGTAACGTATGGAGGCAGCGTAGTGCTTCAGGATAAAGGCTTTTAGCGGCTCAAACAAATAGATGTAGCATTGAGATGTAGTAGCAGAAAAAGCCGCCCTGGTGCCATTAGATTTGCGTCGCTAAACCCCCAATGCTACAACGCTAACGTCAATAAAAAGTAAAGCTACCCGAGGTTAGCGGCCCCGCTGTGTCCGTCGTGCTGTTATTGACCTTGTGTGCTAAATGATGAGACTGAATACAGCCAGCGCTCATGGGCGAGGCTCATGTCCAAGCCTTTAGTCTCAGTGTGAGCCATCCTGTCTCTGCCCCTTCACCCGAAATGTGTCTCATGTATCAGTCGACCCACTGGGAGAGGCCAGGGTCTATGAGGACATCTTGAGCTAAAGTAAATAATCAAACTACATGTATGTGTGTGTATATATATATATATATATATATATATACACACACACATACACACACATACACACACACATAAACCTTGCCGTTAAGACAAAGCTGGAATGCGTGTGGGAAGCTCCTTCTTTTTTACACGGAGACCTCTTTCTAGGAAACAGGCAAATCATTCATCCACGTCAGTTATTCTCGCCATCTTATGCAAGTCCGTCCGCCTCCTTCCCACCAGCACTTTAAGCAGACGAGTTTCCCGTGTTTATATGTCGTAAGCTGACGCTTAGGCTCTGTTCTCTGTCTCCCAGAAATAGTTCTGTTTCCAAAAAGCATAATACTTTAAACTGCCCTGACAGCTGTCTCCGTCTCTTTTAATTTTATTTTTCTTCGCCGGCCCCTCCCCCCGTGACCATTGAGGGCTAGGCACCGTTCTGTCCCTGTCCCTGTCGACTGAGTGCCATCACCAGCTGATGTTTTTGTGAGCACGGGTGTCCAGTGTCGGACCAAGCACAAATAAAAATAAAATGCTCGCTAATTCGTAGACATTTGATAATAATATGGTGATTTTTTTTTATCCCAGATTTGAAAAGGCATTAAGTGTATGTTTTGATTTTTTTTTCAGTAGTGCACTTTCATTAACTCCAGTTTAAAAGCTTGTGTAAGAATCCATTATATATCATAAGGATATTTTAAAAGTATATTTCATTACAGATGCAACTTGAACTGGTTAACCTGTTACTGAAAATATTTCTTCAAATTGATTTAGAGCAAATACATTTCGTAATTAACTTATCTTCCGGTGCTTTATTTGGATTTAAAATAAAACTGAAACCTCTCATGGGTATAAGAAACAATTTTAGCTTGGTTGACCTCTATAGCTCGACTAGATCCCAACACAGGTGATAAACAGAATCATAACTGGGTCAGTATTGTCAGTTATCCACTTACACGTTGTTATCTTTTAAAATCCAGTTTAAGATTAAGCTTTAGTCAAATGCAGTCACATATTTCCTGGAGCATTTTAAGTTTGGTGCCTCACATAAAAGTTTAGCTTCCTTTTGGGATTTGAATAAGCTGCTTACTTGAACCCATTACTCTAGCTATTCTGTCACCTTTCGGAAAGGAAAAAAAATCCAAATGGGAATATTAAAGTATGCTCAAGCCGATGGCCTAGATGTTACGGTGTTGGTTCATTACGAGTCCCGTTTGGGAATTGAACCTTTACACTCGAATCAACACCGAAATCCCCACCGGCTGGACCCATGTCACAAGCAAGATCATCTGCCTGTCTGACTCTGATAACGGTGTGTTTGTCTCTGTATGTTCCTCTCTCTGTTTGTCCAGGGGAGGTGCTCAGCCTCGTCGACGACCTTCTGTCAGGCCTGGGCTCCTCGTGTGTGGTGGTGGGGAAACGGAGCAGCGAGCACCCCCATACTGCTCTCTACACCTTGGTCTTCAAGTGCCTAGAGCCGGACAGCCTCTATAAGTAAGAACCCACATCCGTCCACTAGGGACATTGTCACTCAGCTGCTGGGTCCATTTCCATTCACTTGTAGAGTGTGTGAATTTTTTAAATTGAATTTTTCTTTTTCCAGTGTCGACGTTTTTTGTTTTTGTTTTTAATAGTCCGTGGAGGCATTGTACTACTGTTACTGGATTATGTTCTAATAACTATTACTGCACTATTTTATATTTCCTGAGATTAATTTTGGTAGGTTTTTTTTTTGTGGGGCCACAATGAACAAGGAAAAATGTGGGTCCTGCGGTTAAACCAGTTGAAAATCACTGCTCTAGGGTAACAAGGCAGGGGGAAGGTTGGTAAGGCGGGGGCAGGGGGGGTGTTCAAGTTTAAATACTTGCTATAATACAAATGATAATAATTTCATTCTTTTATTTCGAACGTTGAACCGCAGTTATGGTTTTCAGTAACCACGGGCTCAGACCAGCCAATGGGACGACAAGATCAGCATTTTTGTGACGTGTTCACCTTGGTCCTGCTTGGAAAGTTGGAAAAATAGCGCGCTAATGAAAGCAAAATAGCCTGACGGATTAGATTTGGCAGATCAGAATGAAGAGAAAATAAGCGTCGTGAAGGGGGGGGCCCTCCACTGAAAGATGGGGTTCATTACTGCCCCAGGTGCTGAAATTGCCTTGTGTGGTAGGTGATTATCTTGATTTTAGTACGCTCAGCAAACCTGTTTTTAGGTTCACTATAAGTATCAGCATTGTTTAAAGGCAACAAAGGAAAGGAAGACTTGTCAAGAAACAATTATGCATCCTTTTGCTGATTTTAGGGACAGTGACACCTCATTTTTACAAAGTAGGATCGTCATTGAGTTTTATTTTTTTCCTTATCTCTCTGCTTCTCCGCTTTTTTCTGACTGGCAAGTTAGTACCTTCATAAATCTTCTTTTATGCTCCAGGTAAGAAGCCGCCTATGTGGTTTGAATGCATTAAGGACTTGGGCCTCTTCCAAGCCTAGTTTATCATGCACGAAATCCTTCATAAAAGTTACATATTTTTGCATAAACGCTTGAGATTCGGCTCCGTTAAATCCTTCCACAGCCGATGGGACGATATTAGGATGTAGGCTTGGTGAACTGACACGGATAGAATGTAACTTAGAAGGAGGTTTGGCCCCCTTGGATAATCAGGAGAACATCTGGATCATATATCATGAGGTCAACAAGGGTCTGGAGTTGGTATTCAGGGACAGAACCATTCTTCCACACAAGTCCCTCAGTTTTGTGCCAATTCTGATGGAAGTTAAAGCTATAGGCATCTCTCCAGGTACTCCTCGGTCCTAGAGGTGCTGTGTGTTTGCCATGATTACTGTAAGCTGCTGGGCCATGGAGGACTGTCCATGCTTGTTGAAGAACCCCCCTCGGTAGAGAGCGTAGTAACACACGTCTTGGATAACGTGTTACGCAATGATATAAAGGTGACTAACAGGCCCGGATTCCCAAACGATGCAAATCTAAAACATGCTAGTTGAGTTACCATGAATTCAGCATCTCTACAGGAAATCAGCCTTCCCAGGCAGTCGAGCGCCCTAAGCTTGTCACCATGGTGTTAGCGGTGATGGGTACTGCGTTCTTCTCCGCAGGAGGTGTCGCACGTGCACCTCAACTCCCTGAACAGGTTGCATATATTGCAAGGCAGAGTAAGTGATTCACACATGCAGAGTCTGTCCCTGAAGTCCCCTGCCGACTCCTCCCAGACCTTCTCGGTGGAACTGATGCATTGCACGTCTTCTCCACGTGCTTCTGGTCACAGCTGCCCTTCGAAGGGAATGTCATAATCTCATTCTCCTCGGGTGACACAACCTGGGCTGATGCATCAAGTTTGTTTTAACACGGTGGGGATCCCCGTGGACTTCCTCTTCTGATAGTGTATGCACGATGAAGGAGATGACTTCCTGTGCCTCTGCACATCTCCTCTAAATAACCCCCTGTGCTCTGTACATCTCCCATCACCACCCCTCTTCATGCTGTGTTTTTACGGAACACCCTGTTTCCTCTGCTGGCTGTCGTGGTCTCTCGCATCCCGTCATTTTTCGTTAAATAACGCAGCCTTCAGATCCCCAGACCAGGTTGAGGCTTACAGTGCCCTCGTCCTTTGAATTATTATACGATAATTATTGCCGTCTTTGGCAATATTCCCGAAGCCTTGCCACGGCGCTCTTGACCACAAAGGCACCAAAATGCATCTGCGTGTCTAAACGATCACAGGAGGCCTCAAAATGAGGTTTGTTCCTTTGGCTGCACACACATGACTGACGCCCCCAAACCCAGACAATCACCCCCTAACCCTAACCCTATGTTGTTGTTCTTCTCTCTGTAAGATTGTGAAGAGCATTTCATCCAGTGCATTTTTTTCAATAAATCAAATAGGACTCGATTGTAAAAAATCAGCCTTTCCGAGCCGACACAGAGAGCTGCAGACCTTGCCTCCATCTGTCAGTCTTTCTAAAGCAAACGTAGACCAGACTTTATCAATTTCCAGTCCCCCAAAGTAGCCTTGCTGGTGAGTTTTTTTTTTTTTTTTTCTTTCTAAAAGCATCGCATGTTTTCCATGTGGGTGCATTCATTTAGCCACTAGAACAGCAACAAAATATGCCCCGGCATGCTTAGCATAGAATGGGCCAGATCACTTTGAATCTTGTTGCTTATCAATCGTTTCATTCACAGCTGTGTACATAGTGTGCAGCTGATATTTCCCCTATTTAGGAAGCTGGATAGTTTACACAATAAACCTGCCAACCCCCATGCTCGGAAGGGCTTATTTTGGAATCCGAACCCGTGTCCACATCCAGCAAGGTGCATGTCTTCTCCCTCGTTCCCTCGTCATCTGTCAAAAAAACACGTCCTCATCTTCCTCCCCCCCGCACTGTCCGTGTCTTCACAATTTGCTTGGAGGACTGGCTGGGGGAGGATGTGGCCCATCCAGGTCCGTGGCATTACCGGGACGCCCAGGCTGGCTCTTACTACTTGCTCTAGTCCCAATGTACAACATCTGTCACAGCTGTTTCAGAGGAGGGCTGATCTCTCTCACTGCTGAAGTCACTTTGTTTGTTAACAATTTAGCGAGAATAGTGTGTGTATTGGGGCAGTCCACACATTGCTTTACGTCCCCGGTCGTTGATGTGTGGTTCGGCGAGTTTGGACGCTGTGTCTGTAATTTGTAGGTCCCTGGGTTAGCGGGGTGATTTCCCCACTAGGTCCTTGGGCACGGCCCTTAGTCCCCAATTACTTCAGGGACTGCTCTCTCAAATATTTATGATTGTTAAATACAAGCATCTGCTAAATAAATAAAATGTATATGAAACCTAGTGTTAGACGGGTTTAGGTACAGGGTCGGGATAGAAGAGCGTTCTGTGTAATTTATAGTACATTATGTGACATTTTATGTTACCCAGGTGCAGAATGCGCCACCACTCCGAATGCAAGAAAGACGTCCAAAAGTAGAAGCCGTTCCTTTGGTGTGGAACGACACCGCCGTGCATGACAAACGGTCACCAGCAGGCCGCTCTTGTTCCTGTCGGGCGCGCTGTGTCTCGAGAGCATATGCTTCCAGTTAGACTGTCTGGCAAGGCGGCACGGCAGCGGTGCTAACGGCCTGGGCAGATTCCCTGGCCGGCGGGTTCACCGTAGAGGACGAGATGAGCAGAGCCTCTCCAAATGGGCTGGGGTTCTTCTTTGGCGTGTCTCCGAAACTTGGCAAGGTCACTGGTTCTTGCCTTTTACCACTTTGAATATAAAAATAATTTAGGATAAAGATATCAACGTAGCCCCCCGCCCCCTCAACCTTTTGTGTCTGTTTTGTGTTGCGTTCCGAAACTGAAATGGGAGGAAAGGTTTCTGTTCAAATAACTGCCTATTTTAATTTTCAACGATGTATTTTTCTACAGTGTAACGATATTGCTACAATAAATAAGTGAGAATAGCAGTGCCACGATTGATGTTATTTTTACAAAGACTGCAGTTATGTACTTTATGACCCATTAATAAACAGTCTGACATACAACTGTAGCTGTAAATGTTGTGCTAAGCTAGTGTATATACTCAGCTATTGTAAGCATTTAGCAGAAGCTAGTATACACCCAGAGTTATGTGCATCATATTCCAACAACAATTGGGTTACTGAGTACAGACGGGTGGGTTTAACATCACAGTGGGTCAATGAGCAGTGTTACTGATCGTAATGTATAGTACAGAGGAAATTTCGGCTGCAAGCAGGTGGTAGCGGGTGATGTTTGGAGACAGAATTAGTCCAGCTGATAGGACAGGGTAGGAGGGCATGGAGGACCCCCACTTTTCAGTATGCCTCTCCACGTAAACGTTGGCTTCAGGATCCATCTCGGCCACCGGCGCAGTCAGTGAAAGTGGCATTTCACTGTTGAGTGGGCGGACATATTATTTCAAAAGCTGTCTTGATATCAAACGTTGTTTTCTTACCATTGAACCGCAGTGAAAGGTTCCAGATGTGACATTCCCTTCCCAGGGGTGAGGGGGCGGGGGGGGTCTTGGGCATGTGACCACGTTTGTCCAGAACAATAACATCTCGTCTCAATTAGTAGCAGCTCCCTTACGTCTGGGAAGCATGGCGGATGTTTTTGGGGGAATACAGGCCATCGGTCACAGTGAAGGACCCAGTTCCGATCTGCACCAGGCCCTCCAAAGTTAGAGGGGATGAAAAGCGGCAAAGGAAACACCTAGGGCATGTGCTGTCCTCAAAGGCGAGGGCAAACCGGCCCACGGTTCGAGGGCCGATTCCCAAGCACTCCTTCCATCTGACGTTATATGCTGGACTCACAGCAGTTTAGTAGAAGACCAGAGACTCCTGGATCCAGTAAAATTAACTGTGAAATTTGATTCCTTTCTTCAGTCTCTTCCAGTTTTTGTTGTGATAAACATTTATTTAATGTTGGAAAGCTGTTTATTAAATTGAAATAGTGTGCTAAAGGTTGATGACAGTAGTAGTGTTTAATCTGCAGGACCAGCCGCGATACCCCTTAGAGGTGGTCCCTGGGTAACACTGGGGTCTTCCTGATGACTGTAGTGGAGTAGTGTTTAATCTGCAGGACCAGCCGCGATGCCCCCTAGAGGTGGTCCCTGGGTATCACTGGGGTCTTCCTGATGACTGTAGTGGAGTAGTGTTTAATCTGCAGGACCAGCCGGGATGCCCCCTAGAGGTGGTCCCTGGGTAACACTGGGGTCTTCCTGATGACTGTAGTGGAGTAGTGTTTAATCTGCGGGACCAGCCGGGATGCCCCCTAGAGGTGGTCCCTGGGTAGCACTGGGGTCTTCCTGATGACTGTAGTGGAGTAGTGTTTACATTTATGGCATTTAGCTGACACCCTTATCCAGAGTGACTTACAGTACATTACAGGGATTACAATCTCCCTGGAGAAACTTGGGATTAAAGGTCTTGCTCAGCGACCCACTGGTGGTGGGTGGGAATTGAACCAGTGACCTCTTGGTCCATAACCCATGCCTCATACGACTAGGCCACCACCATCCCATGTTTAATCTGCGGGACCAGCCGCGATGCCCCCTAGAGGTGGTCCCTGGGTAACACTGGGGTCTTCCTGAGCGGGATAGAAAAGCCTGTCATTAATCATCATGGGTGCCGCTGCATGAAACCACCCCCCCCCCAAGAAAAAAAAAAAAACGATTTAACCCCTCATCTTTCCACCGCTCACAGACACGCCATCCGCAAAGAAGGAGCTTTTTACTGTAGATGTTTGTCATGTAAGATGTGGAGGGGGATGTTTTTTTGGCCAGCCAAAGGGGTAATTGTGCCAAAAAAGTTCGAATTACTCGTCTGTAGAGGAAAGCAAATAAACCTCGCTTTCCTTTTTGCACCCATATGTACACGTTTACACAATACGCCATGTATGTCTCGGGATGAAAGAGAGCCCAGATAGACAGTGACACGCGGCTTGTCTGCACCCCCCCCCGTCGTAGCGCACTGCTCGTACCAAACCAAGCGTTCCATATCGAAATGGCAGCCATTCGCCTGTGATGTTGCTTTGCTGCTTTTCAAAGAACTCCAGGGTCTATTCTTATAGTCCGATCAAAGCAATTCCTTTGTGCTCGGGCTGGTTGGGTTTCCGTTTTATAGCATCATGCTGACAGAAAAAAAGCATGCCGTCGTAAAACCCCCGTGGCCAGAAATGTTACGGCTGCCCCCATAAGAGGCCGGATGTTCACATTCTCCCGTAGCTTTCGGTGAACTGTCCAAAGGGCATTGCGTTGGTTACCAGCTTTGTGACATACTTTTTTTATACTGTTGGCCAATGGAGCATTCTTCTTTATCTGTTTTGTTATATCCAGTCCTATATGGACAATATATGCATACCCTGTCCTTCAGCGCTCGGTGTGCGAGGCGCTAAACGCGGACGCTGAAGTTTATATAAATCTCTTCATATGTGCTCGTGAACGCGCTCGTCTTTTTCTTCTCCCCGCGTCGCATTCCAGGCGTTCGGATCATTCGAAGCGCTTGGCTCTCCTCGTTCCTCGGCAGATGAATCGGGCTCATGTCGAGCGCTCATCGCTGATGCACGCGGCGGTCACCGGGGGCCAATGTCGGCGGGGACGTTCTGGCAAGAGCGCGGCCCTCTCCGGAGTCCGCTGGGACACTTGAAGACAATTGGGGAGGGCGGCCAAGTCACCCTTTAGCAGTTCCAGAAGGTTCTCTCCTGGACGAGTTCCCCTTAAGTGTCAAGCGGAAGATGTTAGTTGTGTGAGTTAGTGGACGGCGAGTGAGGTCATCAACCTACCGTTGTTTATATTGTAGCGAAAGAATTGTTTTGGGCTGTGGAGGCCAGATCGCCGAGCGCCAAGCGAGAGCGAACTGAGAGGGGTGGACGTAAGATCCTTCTAAGTACCGCAGATTTACTCAGTCAACTTCTTCTAGATTCTGTCTGGTATTCCACATTCAGCAACCGGAGCTGTCAGAAACAAGCTGTGCTGAGACACCGCTGGAATGGTCTGAATACCTCTTTTGGAGATCGGCGCGGACACGCTAAGCGTTTTCCTGTCGTTAGCTGTAGTCATCAAAAAGCCTTGGGTCAGTTGAGTTCAATTTGCATATCAAACCACACACCCAGAAAAATTCCCATTAATAACTTTGGTTTCACCCACCAATCCGCAGACTGCTTCCTCTGCGGTGACCGCCGACCCCAATGGCAGCTCCATCGGACCTCCAGCCTGGGATGAGCTGAGAATGTATCACTTCTAAGCAGTGGGCCCAGCCGAAACGTAGCCCCCAGTCCATAAGGGGTTGCCCTTTTGCTGCAAGTACAGTCAGTGGAGATGCTCAGAGGCCCAAGTGGGGGGTGTGTGTCTCCCAAACAGATGTACGTTTGGTTGGATGGTGGAGTCGGGCATTTTGGCAGCACACCACCGCAGCGGGCATTGGCTCATGGAGAAAAAGGGACTTTTGAAAATATTTGCCACTATTGAGTCATCCGAACAATTGGTACGAAGTTAGAGAGTCTCTTTTTTCTGCGGACCACACACTGCACATGCCCCACCACACGTTGTCATCAATCACCCCCCCCCGTTTTTCTCTGTCACTCCCGCGGACGTCCCTCAGCAATGCATTTGCGTAAGGAGATTCGGTTTGCGTCTTCACACTCTGCCCCTCCCCGCCTTTCCGTTGTTCTGACGTCATCTGTGGGATCGCGCGGTAAATCTTGGCAGCTCGGTAGATTTATACTGCCAGTTAATTACATTTATGGTAAACAATGGGATAACTGTTATTAATGAAAGTAATTTTAATGCTTTTAATTATTTTATTTCCGCCTTCCACGGTATGACTTGTGGTTATGTACTTAATTGTTAAACTGGAATTTTACTGCAATTCCACAGACTTTATCTCTTCATGTAACCGTTCTAGGATCTGAGTTTGACACCAAGGCCCCAAACTAGCCCCAAACTGGCCCAGCAGGTAACTTGGCTTTGGCAGATGAGGTGAGACGCCTGTGGGGAAAGCAGATTCACTAAAATGTAGCTAGCGTAAAAGATGTTTTGTTTGTAGAGCCAAGTTTTAAAATTGAATTGGGTAGCAGTGTTTATATGTAGGAATGTGTCTGTATGATTTTTTAAAGATCACTTACTAAATTCATTGCATCTTTTGCAATCCTTTGGACCATATGCAATTTATTTTTTCACTCATAGAATGGCATGCAAGAAACCCCTTCCATTTTTATATATTTATAAATAAATACAACAGTGTAGGCTGGGGAACAGTTGCAGAGATGAAGAGTAATGTTACCCGTTTGTACATTTTCTCTGGCAAAGCCATCAGTGCCCTGCCATTGCTGTCCTGCAAAGATCCGAACTAATGCCAAACATTTGTTGAATGTGTAAGATTAACAGTATATCCACACTACACAATACATTTCTCCTATCTATCTATCTATCTATCTAGTCTGTGTCTGCCTGTATGCCTGCCTATCTGCCTGTCTGTCCGCCTGTCTGTCTGTCTGTCTGTCTGTCCGCCTGTCTGTCCGCCCTTACATTGTATCCTAGCAAAGTAGATCCTTAGAATGGGGAAGGAAGCACCCAGTTCAGCATTGTCTCTAGGTGGCTGATTAGGAAAACTTTACTTAAGCTCAGCAAAAGGCATGGAGGACCTTTGTACTCAGAGCAGAGGGGGAGAAGCAGTAATCTTGCATCTCCGCGAAACACATCTCCTGTGGTCTAACGTTATATCAGAACAAGCGGCAGTTATTGTCCAAGATGTTTCCTGGATTGTAGGAGAAAATCTGTAACAACCATTTTGGTTTGGAAAGGATTTTCATAAGAGTGGGATTTAGACATAATGTCATTGAAATGAATATGTTTAGAAAAGGGCCCTTTATCATGCCAGACCCTTTTAAAACAGAGCAACAAGTTGACAAGACATCTCCGAACCCCAAACGAAACTGGCCAAAGTCGCTGATAAAAACAAAACCATTAAATTCACTGGACCGTAACCCAACCACTTAATTCAAACAATTGCATACATGGTACATAGTTACAATAAGCACAGTTTTGGCACTGGCTTCGCAGCGAAATCGAATTCTTTTGTTGCCTTTTATGAGGTTTTCGTGGCATACCAGCAATCCCCCTCGACGCAAAACACGATCTAACGAAAATATGTTAACAACGTACAAACAAGTCAAAATACAAACAAAACAATCGGTCAGCGGTATAAAATGTGGTCTGCGAGGCTAGCAGCGACAGAGTCAGCTATTTAATTATGCTCGCTTGAATGTAATTTTTTTCGGGGGGGTGGAAGTAAATGTGCAATTTGTACGTCTTTGGTCGTTACTTATTTATTTTATTCCGGTACTAATTTTAAACACACAAAATTTGGATCCCACCACAGACATCTGTGGTTTTTTTTTTTTTTAGGCCACATGCATTATTTGTGAGTGTGCATGAGGTCGCCGTTGAATAATTGGACGAGGTGCAGTGTTTAGGACATTAAGAGGAGGCTATTTACAGTAGATTGAATTATGTGCTGCTATTGGACAAATGTGCTGCAGACGTGCTCCAGAACATCAGGCCCTGTTCTTTCTCAGTGCGCCATGTTTATTTTGAATGTAGCCAGTAGTAGGGCGCAGTGCAGCCTTACTGTTTGCTTTATGGAAGTGTAAAGCTGACCGCCCCGCTCCCAACCGGTGACCATTGCCACCATTTATCGGACGGTGGCGAACTGGGGCTGTTGGTCTTGGCAGCTCCACCCACAACCACCGTCACCCGCCAGAGAAATTAGCTGCTAACACAATGCGAGATGTGCTATTGCCCATTGGCCAGATAGATGAGCCGATAGCTAAAGGGAGAGGGTACCTGGGTGGTCCTTCAGTGTTATGGTAGTATGATTAAAAAAAGCAAAGGAATGATAGTTACGACTAAAGGCAGTCCAACATTCTTGGCTATGCCTCCATAAGACCCAGACTGTTAGTGTCTTTTGGTCACTGTTTGTTTATACAGTACCAGTTCACCTTTAGCGATATTATTGTGGCATATCAAGGCGTAGCTAAACTTTGAGATGAGTAATTCAGATTTAATATACAGATCACACAACTGTACTAGTGGGACAGGCTTAGAGAGCTATAAATCTATTCGGTAAAACATTATTCCATTTTCAGTGCAGTGCTACAATATGAAACAAACACAGAAATAAACTCTGTAGACACCTTTGTCTGTGTTCACATGCTGACACCCGAAGACCAAACGTGGTAAACAATATTAACAGACACTGCGATGTCTCGTGCAGCATTGTGGGCAGCCATGTTATTGTATTAAGTGACCGACATTACACCTAACAGCCGACCTCGAAACATTTAATATGGCCAGTGGAACGATGAAGTTCGATCACTAATAAGCCATATGTCACGCTCAGCCCCGCCCTGCATGTTTTCTTCCCTCTGGTTCCCTCAGGCGTGGCTTGATTAGCCGCACCTGTCCCTTGTTGAGCTTTGCCTTCCGCGCTAGCCCTCTCGTCAACCCAGCACACCTGCCTTGTGTTTAGTCCCTGATGTCCTGCCCTGTTTTAGTCAGTCTGTGTCCTGTTCCCCCTGTTCGGATATTGTCGATGCCTTTTGTGCTTGCTGTCGTGGTGGCTCCTGTGTTTCCCCGATTTCCCCCTATCCTGTGGAATAAACGTCCCTTGGAGGGGTTTAATCCCTGCAGCCTGCATCATGGGTCATTCCTCCCGCCGTCGTGACACGATGTACGCCGTAAATCCAGGACTACCTGCGCAAATAAATACTCTTACTGATCGTGTTGCAAGTTGGAATTTTTAGCTCAGTATTTAATAACAACATTTGCAAAATGACTGGCACAGGTAAAATAGATGATTATCAAGCAATTCCACTTTTATCCTGCTGGTTAGAGTGAATCAGTACTAGGTGCACATTCCATTTGTCTTAAAAATATATCATTATGTGTGATTATCCCCCTTTATTGTTAAAACTCTCTGGTATCAAACAGTAAGTACAGTAAGTAGCATGCTGCTGGCCTCTTACGCAATAAGAAAAATATTAAATATTTTTTTAAATATTATTATTGCTCTCACTATCCTATTCAATTAATTTAATTGTTTCAGTGTATCTCCCAGAAACACCGTTTCCACATCATTAGTAGAATTTTTGGCCCCGGATTGAGTGGACGCGGCATTTAATTACGAGCTATATTTCTTTCCCAGCGGTGGGGCCAAACCCAAATTGTCACGAGACGCAGCAGGCCAGTTCCTCAACAATTAAATGTATTTATAGTGGATTTTGTGATATTTACAGTCCTACTGTTTTTCATTTCGCAACAAACCATTTTGAAAATCAAGCCAGCCATTTGCATATGAAATTGTGCGGAACACGCCTCCACTGTTTGGGAATTTAGCGTACCGAAAGTGCCTGGTTTCCTTTGCCCTGGCTTGAATGGATTAAGGCCTTTGCAGCATACCTTGTACAGAAGCCTGTTTTTTTTCCCGAGCTTCCCCTTCTCTGTTACACATTGCAGGGTGAAATCCTTTCAGAGTCCCCTTCTGTTAAAAAAATACGGAAAATGTGGCACTGATTTATATAAATATAACAAGTAATGATGCTTACTTTATAGAGGAAATTGGATGTAATTACAATAATAGTAATATCAGTAATGACAGTAATTTGAAGTCTGTTGACAATGTATTTACAATTAAGGTAAAAGTTAATCAAATGGAAAATAGTATTCATTTTACTTTTAGGCTGTAAATTCGTTGAGTCCCGTGGTCTGTAATTTTAGAGGAATGTGGCATGATGCTCGACTCTCCCACATTTTACAGTTAATTCTCCCCCTTACTTTGATACCTTGACTACACATGCACAGAGCTGTATGCATTGTAACGAGCTCCAGAACGGCGGCCCATCCTCACTAAGCTGTGTTTAGGACATGTGAGCCGTGGGCCAGCTTGCTAGTTTGAAAGCTGGTCCACCGCTACCCTCCTCTGCACACCTCAGTCGTATCCAGAGGATCACAATTAAAGGCTAGATGTCTGGGAAAAAATCCACCCCAAAGTGGGCAAATTGTTTCAGGAGAGCTGTTTCCTCTCCTGCACGGTAGTTATATAACTTCCAAGAAGCCTTTAGTCGGGTAGACAAGGGGGTGTCTTTGTTCTGTTATGGCTAGGACTTACTTGGGTGGAAGGGGTGGGGGGTCGGGGTGGATCCCCAGGGGGCCACGTGGAGGTAGAATGTGTTTTGTATTTGTCAGGGCGGAACGCTGTCATTACAGGGAGTATAAGCTAGCTATTTAGATTGCTGGCGCCCTTTCTGCATCACGTTCCAAGACAATTTAGGTAAGTAACAGAATCAGCACCAGACTTGATGGGAGTTTTGTGGATCTGTGTGCAGGAATTCCGTGCCCATTAATAGGGGCTTGTAGAAACCACGCGTGGGACAGCACACTGGATTATTCTGGAAAATGTCACATTTTTACCTGAAGAACGAGACCCCTCGCCCCCCACCCTTAACATGCTCTGGATATGTGTTTTATTTTTTATTATTTCGCACACAGTGGTTCATTGCGTCGAGGTAATCTCTCTGGTCTGTTTGGTTCTAGATTTATGTCTGGTCTGTTTGGTTCTAGATTCACGCTGTACGCCTTGGACAGCCGCGGGGGCCGCTCTGAATCCAGCTTCGTGTCGGTCAGGACTTCATGCTCTGTGGTGGATGACAGCACGGCAGAAGGTACGGGGAACGCCAGTGACCCTCTCCATTCCTCTGCTCAAATCTCCTCTTCCTCCTCAGGTTGCATCTCAACACTTCTTGTCATCATCTGCTGAATAACTGCTCACAATTCACATTCACTGTGAATTGCCTCACTGCATTGCTTGAATAAATATCTCTGTTATAATCAGCTCGGCAATTCACGCCAATAGTATTATTTCTTGCATGTTTTTATTATAAGTATAAATATACAAGTATGCAGCAGAAAGGCCACTTTGGGGATTTAAGGGGAAAACTTTGACTGCTCTTTAACCAGGAAACTGGTCTGAGCACGTGCACAGGTCAATGTGTGACAGATGACCTTTGACCTCTGTCTGACAGAGATCGCTGACAAAGTGTACAACCTGTACAACGGGTACACGAGCGGCAAGGAGCAGCAGACGGCTTATAACACGCTGATGGAGATCTCGCCACCGATGCTCTACCGCGTCCAGCACCACTACAACTCGCACTACGAGAAGTTCGGGGACTTTGTGTGGCGGAGTGAGGACGAGCTGGGGCCCAGGTCAGTCGCCCTCACTAAAGGTCCAACAAATTCTTTCCTGTCTGTCTCACTGACTTCCATAAGAAAATGTATAAGGAGCAGGAACTGTGGACTTCATTCTGACCTAAATGAAAAAACAGGTTGATAATCCACCCACCAGGTTCGGGACTTGAGTGAAAATCCAGTTCTTCACCCAGTTATCACCAAAGTTAATCCATGTCTGTCCCAGGAATTTTAACCTGGATGGCCAGAACTGGAGTGAGTTCATTAAATAAGTCAGTCAATAATCACACTTTTAGCAAACCATTTTAGCTTGATCTGCGATTCTCCCCGCGAGCTATATAGAGGCTATATTGTAATGCAGACAGGTTAAGGCAGCATATTATTTAAGGAATAGAACTAGAATTATGAAGATTACTGGCTCAATGTCTTTGTTGTTGCATCTCTATGTAAGCAGTTTAACCCAAATTGGATAAGTAAAACTCTTAACAGCCTAAATTTCTCATATCTTTCATTTTAACATTTTTTTAAGAGACCTTTAACAAACTTGGTTATCAGTGAATGCAAAACAGTCATTGTTATTTTTATAGTAGCAATGACAGGAAATGTACATGAAGTTTCCAAAGTTCTGCCCAGCAAACACAGTACCCAAGAGCACAGGGTCATCTGAATAGTAAAGACATTCTGTGCCTGGCAGAAGTGGACAGAGGAGAGACCCCCACCTATAACTGGCACGCTGCACTAGGATACCTGAATCTGCACCCAGAAAATAGTAGTCGACTTGTTTAAAATCTGCTATCAACCGGTCTGAAAATGGAGGATTTTTTATAAAACGTGCCTAGGGCCGTGTGCAGGAGGCTGGATTCGTGACTGTCACGGCTAAGGCGTGGGAGCTGGCAGCCCCCGGGTCACTTAGCGAGGGATCCCGGCATTCTCCGCTATGGATGAGATCCAGCCCTGTCCTCAGCTCAACCGCCTGTGTTCGCCCAGAATTGGCCACGGCGGCACAGTAACCAGTCAGCACTGTGTGGAGTATTTCTCCAAATTAAGTGTGACTAATCAAAGATGCCGCGACCCGGCTTTAAAATGATTTTAATCCCCGCACCAGAAAAGAATCGCAGATGGACAGAAAAAAACGCAACGTCCCTGAGCTATAGGCAGCTTCTCAGCACTGGGCGGATTCTCTGCTATTTGCTTGGTGCAGAAAGTGATCGATAATTAAATTCAGTCGAGCTAGTCTGAATGAATGCGAATCATTCCGTGTTGATTTATATCTCTCTCTAAGGAATTCACTGTGACTTTTGATTCATATTACAGTACTTACTACTTATTACTTATTAGTGTTTAATTACACATAATTTGACATGGCTCAAATTCCCAAATCATTTCCTCTGAGCCCAGTGCACATTTTCATTTACCCAAATGACTCATGTAATTCAGCTTTTTTCACACAATAATATCAATCGCAGAATACAAGCGAGAGGCGAAATATTGAAAAAAAAAGAAAGAAAAGAAGGAAAAACCTTGAATAAATCAGTGTAACACAGTGACTCTTCACGGGACCCTCCAGGGTTGTGGGTTTGATTTGCATCCCCCAGATCTGTGTGCATACAAGAGAAAAAATTGTGTGTGTGTGTGTGTGTGTGTGTGTTTATTTGAATTGTCAAAAGTTTAGTTGATGTACAAAAATAATTTTTTTGTCTGTGTGTATGATTTGGGACCCGACTCTCTAGCTAATCACTTCCAGAGATAATTTTATTTTCTTAGATTATCAGTGTAGTCTTGAGAGCAGGAGAGGATGCAGTGTCCCAGCACCTAAACCCAAACGACCCCATTGAACGCAGCAGTTAGGGAGCGTATGAAAACATACAGTTATCAAAATGCGTAAGCGCCTGGGGTTGGGCGGCCTGGGCCGTGCCAGCAAACTGGCTGCGATGTCGGGCTGCCTAGCGGAAAACCAAAATCATCCTGCAGTAGGATATTTGACTTGACTCAGACTGCCCACATGGTGCTAATTTTGAAACGGGATCCAGCTGGAATGAAAGGCCTCTTGAGGTGAGAGGGACTGGAAGAGGGACTGCGGAGCTGGGCTGCAGACGGCAGGCAGCACCCTGCAACCCGCACCCTGCGGCCGCTGCCCGTCTGCGCACAAGCAGCAGCGCCTGTCCAGCCTCTTTTCATGCGACCCTCTGTAAATCGCTTTGTTGCATTTGTGTAACTCTCTATAGTATTTTATTTCCCCCCGTTATATTTTTAAATTACATAATAAAATCAGTATTGTTTAAAACGCATGTTCGATGTAGATGGGTCCATTGAGAGAGCTTGAGCTCCGTCACTCGATTAGCCATGAAAGTGGACAGAGATGGAGAGAGCTGGTGGCTGCCTGGTTGCTTGCTTATTAGCTATCGGTCAGTTTTGGAGATGGAGCACAGCAGCCTTTCCGTTTTTGCCCAGCTACTAATTTCCTTTTTGCAGGGCGGTGGGGGAAGCCTTCCCTTCTACCTGATTGGTCAAGTCATTAATATTCATGAAAGAAGTGGTGCCTGATTGGCTGGTGAATGTGCTCCCATCGGTATGTGCTACCTGGTTTTTCTGGCAATCATTGGCCAATCAGGTACGGCTTATCTCATGAATAATAATGAGCTTTCCGGACCCACCCTGTAAAAATAAAATTCAACGCCCGGCTGGGATCATGTGTTTACGTGAATGGCCAGGGGTATTAAGGCCCATAAAGCTTTTCATGTGCCCTGTTTGTGCTCCTCTCCCCCCTGTGCTCGCATTCGGTCTATATTGGCCCTGGTATTCTGTTATTTATTTGGAGTATTTCTGAATCATCGTGGAGGGTCAGGGAGAGATACACATTTGCCTACTTACAATCTTATGCATTACAGGTGCACTGAAGACATAGCAATAGTCATATCGTACTTAAGAATAATAATGCCATAATGCATAATTGCGATACGATTTTGGTGCACTCCTGAAAAAGAAATGCAGTGCTCATTTGAGATCTTGTCATTGTGTTTGTGGAGAGATCGGTGACTGAAATACCAAAAAATACCAAAAAACTGATATTTTGAAACACTATCTGGCCTCTTACTGTCTTATTCTTAGCCTGAACAGCTTGAAATGTGTTTGGAGAGTATTTTAAGAGCTTTGTAAAACATGTTCAGTGCAGAGTAGAGTGTATAAACATTAGATATTGATCAGTCCTATTGTGTATAGACAGTTATGGTGGGCCACGTGCCTTTCGTTGTGTCGTATGTATATATTACATTGCGGAGGACCATTTTTTTATATATATATATTTTTTATAAAAATTTCTGACTACAATGACAAAACGAAAAATGTCAAAATTCTTGTGTGTAGTTTGGTTACTTATGGTGAAGGTTAGGGTAGGGATTAAGGTTTCATTGTTGGGAATAGGGTTTTTCCCATAGAAGTGAATGCAGAGTCCCCAGAAACATATGCATACAAACATGCGAGTGTGTGTGTGTCTTTAGTGGGGGGAAACTCATATGCACTATTTAGATTAAGTTGGTACATTACGTTCCACATGAACAGCTTTTAATGGAAAGCCACCTCGGAAAAACATTCTTAATGCATACTCTGTGTTGTGTATTGGATATGAATTTGGATGAGAGTCGGACGAAATGTTTAAAGCTTTATTGCTGAATGTATTTATCAGTATATTGTTTGTTTATAAATGTGTGTTTAATGCATTTATAGTTGATCTTTATTTCAGTTAAATAGTACAATAACACAAACTTTATTTGTGTTATGTGGGGGGAATTTGATTGAGTTTCATCCAAATGCGGCACCATCTCTGGATTTCGTCCTCAGCACATTGTTAATCTCTTGGAAATAATGGAGATGCATCAGTGCACATTCCACAAAGAGGTATTAAGACTACTTAAGTCTACTAGTATCTTAAAATGACTCCTCAGCAATCTGTTAATCTATTATGGAATGTGCAATTGCTATTTATAACTTTCACCGAGTTGCATACTCCCACGCAGACCTTAAAATCCCACACATTTTACTCTGCATTGGCACTGGGTTTACTGGCATTGGTGCCCCATCAGGGCACATGATCTAATCTCCTCCAACTCCATTTCTAATGTAAACCTTTCTTGAGTTGTAGCCATGGTTACAGAGTACTTTACAGTCTTTACATTAACATGGTGGAGTGGGGTTATCTAGTCTTTAGTCTTGATTTTTCACGTCCTTTTAAGCTCAGATGCTCCGGAATTTGCATTGGCTTGCTTAAATGACACTTAATGTAAGTGGCATACATTTTTTTATGCTTTTATATAGTGTGATAACCTAACAACATCAACTCATGGTTTAAGCTCCTATGGCATATCAAATGTCGTCCTGCAGGGAGCGCCCCTTCAACTAGAGCTAATGATCTTTAGGTTAGGAATTCATGTTCTTCAGCCATGTGCTCAAATGTTAATAGTGGGCTGTGTTGACACTGGGCCTCAGCTGGAGCGATATGGGAATAGGGCGGATTCAATACATTGCACCTGGCCATGATTATGCCTCACCACAGAGACTGGGACGCATGTTGCCATGTCCAACAAAATAGCATTTCACATACCCCTAGAATGGCCCTTTTATAGAGGCCTAGAGGTAACTTTATGAATGCATTAAAAAAATTGACAATGAGTTGTCAAATCGCAAATCAGAATTGCTTGTGATGAAATTACATGGAGCATTCTGACTCTCAGGTGACTAAAAAATTAAAAAATTGGACCATGCCAAGTCAAAAAACATGTTAGACTGTCAAACTGTGTGGGTTTGTTCACTAGTATAGTGACCGATGGAAAATGCCGAGTGTGAAAAACATTTTTCAACCAAAAAAAGAGAGCACCTTACAGATAATTTAAGCATTGGTTGTACACAAATATTTTTGGGGGGAATCCAACTTTCAGTCCTTGTTTTGTGCCCGTGTTGTTGGTAAATGATAGAATAAGTCTGAGATTAGTTAGTACTCCATTTTTATTATTTGAGAGGGTGGCCCCCACAACCTGGGAAAAGTCCTTTGGAAGGCGTTTGCATAAAAGACAGGAAGTTATTTACAACCTAGGATCTGGCAGTGTTTGGGCTTATTGCAGTAATGTACAAGTAGTGCTTTTAAAATGATTCTGTTGGCCAAGGGAAATGCGATTGCACAGCAATACTTGCGTCATGCAGACTGGAACCTCGCCATTGCAATGCTAAAGGAGATACCATACTCCGCGTAGCGTCCATGCTATCATCCTTGAGATATGTATTTAGCGTTCTTATTAAATTTTACCATAGCTCATTAATAAATAGTTTATCATTTAAAAAGTTTTTTTTTATTAGTACATTTTTTTGCTTCCTGTTCACAGCTTTTGTGGCTTGATTTCGGCTCGCTGAAGCTGAAACTATCGGTATCGATAAGCGACAAATCGCTGGCAGACGCTTCCCCTCAGCGCTTCTGGCCTCTCCCTGTCCGGCAGATGAAATGTCTTAAAATAAATAGTGTCAAGACATTTCTCACCAAACATGCAAAATAAACATTTTTCCCCTTGACATTTGGTCAGTCATGATGGCTGCCCTTTTCGCTTGCTCCGTATTATTCTGTTGCTCTCCGGACTGTGGAATTTCCAGAAAATTCTTGCCTTTTTTATTTTTTACCCTCCAAGTGAAGAGGGCGCTTGTACTCAGCGTTAATGCGAGACAGATGCCGACAGCCAGCAGGCTCAGTCTCGCTCAGACGGCTCCTCCGAGCCACCCCGTGCTCCTCATACGGAGGCCGTGGCGATGCCGGCCTACGGTGGGAAGGTCGCTGAAAATCAAAAAAAAAAAAAAGACAGAGACACACATAAAGCTGGGCATGCGGAGGGTGTGTGTTGTGAGGGCCCCGCTTCGGAGCGGCGTGTGTGCGTGAGCGAGCCCATCTGCAAGAGAGGCAGTACCCAGAGCAACCCTGAACTGGCCTCTCACCCCCCACACACACCCCCCCGGCTCCCCCCGTTTCTTCCAGGAGTGTAAGTATGCTGCCAATTCAAGCTCCAGGAGGAATTTTCTTTCTCTCTCCCTTGCTCTTCCTTCTTGGACATTTCACAATCTGTATCCCCCTCTCTTGTGCATTGCTGAATTACTTGTTATAGTAACTGGTCCACTCACCCCTCACCCCTCCTATTTCCAGGCCAGACTTAGGCACTTTCAGGCGTCCCCTGCAATTCGCTTGCCTTCTTTACATGCTATAGCCCTTGGCACTTTATCTCCATAAAGGAGCTGGGGGTCATTCCCAAACACCTGATATCTGACTGCTATAGGGTCGGTGTAGTGGGATCAGCAGTTTTTTTTGCTGCTGTGGATTCAGTCCCAATCACGATAAGATCCCTGCCTCAGACGTGCCCTGTAGTCTAAGATATCGAACTGTCATCTTCCCCAAGCTTCCAGAGCTTAGAAACACGGACGACTCCATTTGCTTGTTTTTGGTTCTCCAGCAGCTTTGGACCATAAGCAAGCCCTTGGTCGACCTGGAGGGGTTCCTTTGTGGTTTTTTTTCCGTCATAGATCAGGGGTCTTTTTAGTGGAACTACATTGGTACAGGCAAAGTCTTGTTTATGTTCACAGTGAACCTATGAAATGAGGCCCCCATTAACGGTTTTGATGTGGGAGGCCGGTCTCATCTGTGGCCCTGGCTGAGCTGAGCATAGAGGCCCCCGGGGGCCTTTGACTGGACACCGTGTACCTTGAAGGTGCACCTGCTCCTTTATAATTAAAATCTCAGATTAAATTTTTCCTTTTGTTTCAGCATGTCCTATACAGCTTGACATTTGCACACTAAATTTAAAACGTATATTTGTTAAGCATGTGAGCAGTTTTATTAGTGGCATTTACATTTTGCGAAGAACTGAAAATTTACAGAGAATTAAAACATTTTAAAAGTAAAAAAGAAAAAGAAAGAATGTCACTTCACTTCATTTTGAGTGATTTTATGTCAATAAAAATTTTAAATGAATAACACAGCCCCTACAGCCCCTGACCTTGAGACTATGAAAGTGGGCGGAGCTTGTGCTGGAGCGCCTAGCGGCTAAGTGGCTAATGGCAGCTGATTGGTCAGCTGGTCAAGTAGGTTTGGAGGTGGGCCCATCTGTGATGATTTTTCTGTTTCCTCCCTATCCCCACCCCTAAAAGGAAAGCGCACCTGATCATGCGGAGAACGGAGCGGCTGAGCCGCTACTGCCGGGCCCTTCTGCACAGCACCTACATCCAGGGCCGGACGGACACGGTGCCGTACGCAGCTTGCCGGAGCGAGGAGGCCCGGCCGGCCGAGGTGCTGTGGCGCAGGTCCCTGCACGAGACCCGTGTGTCCTGCGTGGAGAAGCTGGCTTCGGTACGCAGGAACAGCTACAGCAACACCAAAATGCGGTGAAGGGGGGCGTGACCCTCCCCTCCCCCCATCCCCGACCTAGCAGAACCCCGACTCCCCCTCGCTGCTGCTCTAGAACCTCGCTTAGGACTGTTTCCTATCAAACGAGAGCGGGCGTGTAGGCGCCACCGAGTTTGACGTCGACTGACTCGATCGACCGGAACGGGTGCCAGGGGGCGACTGAGGCAAGTTTCGGAAGGCTGACGTTTGAGATTATGTTTGCCTTTTCCACCGAGGTGAAGTGTGTCCCCTAGTCCTCCCCCAAATCCAAATACGTTGGCCAGCAGAAGGACCTCACTAAAGATCTCATCGTAACCATGGTGCTTCTACTTCGTTAGGGTACAAGAGCAGACAAGGAGAGGTTGCAGTGGGAAATGTAACCATAATCGACCAGTTTTCACAGGGCAGTGAGGATGGAGACGGCAATGGAGGTGGTGATGGGGCAGACGCTCAGATGTTTTTAATACTTGAATCTGTGGGAGAGTCTTATTCATGGCCATGAACAGTCTTTATACTGCCAACTACAGGACAGCCGTGTGTGTTGCGTGGTGATGTCGTCCGATGTGAAGTGTAGCTTTCCCGGCAGAACCGGCCGGCTTGTAAATGTTTGGTAAAAGCCATGTTTTCTGTTCGTCTTACGTCGTCGCCCAAGGTGTGTTAAGTATTACATATGTTAGTTTCCGTTTAAAAAAAGGAAACCGCAGCCCTTGCAGAGAAGGCACAGGATGCTCCTTTAAAAAACAACTTTCACACAAAGGCTGCAAGATAATGATTTTTGATTCATACGATTTAGAGAATGATACTATTTTCTGTAAGGACACAAAGGTTACATAAAATCCTGTTGTCAGTGAAGGGATTCTTATACTGGCCCACTGAAGGATTCTGAAACTGATGGAGGAATATCACAAACAAATGCAAACAATAGGAAAATCACATATGGTCGAATTCCTTAGGACCACTGAAAAAATAAAAATAAATAAAAATAATCTGTTTTATTGGTTGTGACTGTAAGTTATCAGAGTTGTACATATTAAATTGTAAATATGCAATATTCAGCTTTAATAGTCTTCTTTTATACTCTGATTTTTTTTGTTTTGTTTTCTTTAATGTGCATCAAACATTTTATGCATTAGAGACCTTTTATTTTCAGGTGCCACGTTTTATGTCATTTTTATATGTTTCCTCAGGTGGTGGAAGGGTTTATTGTGGATATGTAGTCTTGGGATTCTCCAAGTGGAAGAAACATTGACCTTTTCTGGCAGAAAATGCAACGTGATATTCAGTGCTGTACTCAGACCAGCAGAAAGGCACTGCTGTTATTCAAACCCCTTTCAAAGCATAATGTATACCTACAAGTTAAGTTTTCATGTCTTAAAAACTGTTTGCCTTTGTTAAAAGACTGCGTATATATCGCTTCTTTCTAAACTGGCGCTTCTCTCCATCAGTGTCATGTCATAGGAATTCCGCTGCCTGCTTCTGTGATTTCTCTCGTGACAGGAAGTGCCGTGGGCTGGCTTCCTGTTCTCTGGCCCGTGTAGCTGTGGTGACTTGCAGTGCAGTTAAGGACGTTGCTGTATAACCTTTAGGCCACACAAGGTTTTTCTTTTTTACTCTTGAGTTCTCAAAATGAGTTACTAACCTTCAATGCTGCAGTGAAAAAAAAATAACAGACAAATAGGTGAAATTAATGAGTGATTCATTGGGAAAAAAAATGTCTCATAAGCAGTGACCTGAATTTTAATAAATTTACACCCATTAATGGTTTTCACACCAGGAAGTGGATGCATGCTACCTAACTTCTGTGTCTGTGAGAGCAGAAAGCAGCCAGAAAGTCTCACCCTCTTCATGCATTACCTGTGGTTGATCACTTTTTTACTTGGAAAGGCACAGTATTAACCATTGATATGCAGACGCTTGTGAAAATCCAGACAGTCTAACACCAAGAATTGCAAGGCATTGCCGGCAATGCAGGAGGAGGTGCTGTCTGTTGCTGCACAACACATGTGCTGAATCCGTGTTGCCCCCATCCGGAATACCATGTTGCGCGTTGTCCCAATTCAACAGCTGCGCAATACCATTGTAGTACATTTCATCCTATTAAATAACAGACTTTTCCTTTTCTATTGCTTTGGAAATTCTCGCAACATGGGTACATTCCCAGCACCATGTGTGCATAGATGTCTTTTGTTTTTTATGTATGTCTGTAAGTGGTACTTGAGTGTACACTAATTTTTCTACTAGTTAAAGACTTCCATATATTTGCCCCAGCATCGTTATTATACCCCATGTAATATTTATTATAATAAACCATTTTCATTGAGAAATGTTATTGCTCAGCTTGAATTTACTCTAAGTTGAATGTAATTTCAATTACACCTTTAAAAATGTATTTTTTAATTCTTGAATTTCAATGGATTCATGCAACGATAAGAGTACCGGATAATTAAATATTGTTGAAATTAATGCATTGCTGTGTGTAATTTGCTTTTGTTTTTCTTTTATTACAAACCTTAGTATCTGCGCATTGCTAATAAAACCAACTCTGTACATCTGTAAAGGTTAACTGTTAACCTCTGAGTTACATTTTTGTTTATTTTTTTGTATTTTTGTTTTTATTACAACTTACAGTTAACCTGTATGTGATCTAGTCTATTGATAAACTTAAGTACATTTCCGTTTTTAACAAACCGGATGGTTAACCAGTAACTTATTCCTAAACAATTCATCACATTAATTGTTACCTCCTTTTCTTTTTAATGAAAATGACAATTCCCCACAAATCAGTGACTCCACCACACACACACACACACACACACACACAGATAAGACCCATGACAATACTCAATAAAAAAAAATTATAAAAAATCAAAACCCAAACATTTGTCATGTGCCCAGTGCATGATGGGATTGCAGGAGTGCAAACATTTCCCAGGCACACGCACACCTAGGGACTATTTAGTAAACAAAAGGTATGGTGATGCGTCCTCCTGACACTAGAGCTTGGATATTCATTTGATTCTCAAAGAATGCCAGAGAGTTGCGTTTTAGCCTGGATAGAAAGACCCCAATAAGTTGCACACCCAGTATTATCTATCATATATGTTTGTATGTGTGTGTATATATATGGGGAGAGAGAGAATATTAATGACCACCAAGGTAAATGGGTGAAACTTACAAGGCATTCTGTATTTGTATAAATAGACAGACACTTGCACACTATATGCAACAACAAAGACAAAGTACAATATTCATCAAATCACTGGAAGGAATTATATAAAACTTTACGGAAAGAGCAGCGCACTTCATCCCGGTGATTTAGTGGGACATCTTATTTTTCTTTTTTGTGCAGTAAGGTTAGACCTACATTTCATGACCAAAAAAAAAATATATATATATATATATATATATATATATATAAACACACAAAAATATATATATATATATATATATATAAAAAGAAAAAAATATTAGAGTGGGAGGGGGGGAGAGAAAAAAAACTAGTTCCGATCGTACCAAGAAAGTTGGTTTATAACAGCAAGGTAAAAAATAATTTAGATGAACACTGTGAATATAACTTAAAAGTATGACATTCTTAATAAATAATTCTACTATTTACACCATTATATATTGCTAAGAGATTTAAATTACAACGATACCTAAATATAGAAGCAGCAAACATTACAGGCATGAGGTACAGCAAAAATAAAAAATAAAAAATCATATGATGTTTACAGTAGACTGTTAACATATTCCTTTTTGAAATAATATCATCTGAATATTGATTCAACATTCAACTCCTAACTTGGTTTTATGGCTTCAGAAAGGTGCCCAGTACCATACAGTTTTAAGAAGAAAAAAAAAAACAGACAATCTAAGTTACAAGTTGTGTGTTTCACAGGAGCAGCCGCAAGAAGATGAAATTCACTCTCGCGTTTACTCTGAGACTGACAGGTCACAGTTTTGGTCTGTTGTCGTGGAGACTATTGTGATATAGTCGGAGGAAACCGTATGCAAACAACCGCAAGAGGAAATGTGGCTGTGTGGTCATGCGAGAAGCAGTCCTTTTAATACATTGACATGAGATTACCGTATTACCATCATTATGAGGTCATACTCTAGTTTGGCTATTTTTTTCTCCCCATGGTAATACTTCATACTTTTAGAAAGCAGTGTTTTTGCGTAACATATATTTAACAATATATAATATGGTTCCATTAACAAGAGCTATATGTGGGGCAAAGTAAGAAAACAATCTTAATTGGAATAAAATTACCTTTGTAATTATCATCTGAAGCTACTACCTAAACTAACTAATCTTCATCCTCTCACTCATTTCGTCTGGGAGAAAACCATTCTGCACATTGATTTATAAAATGTCCTCTTTCTATCGTTCGTTTCTTTTTGTTGATGTTTTAGTACAATATTCTCAGTTTTTCTTTTTTCCTGGTAATCGGGAACCATTAAAAAGAAAATCAAGTACAGTAACCAGATACAATACAAGTGAATTAACAGAGTCACACCTAGTACAACATGCCATCTCTCCATCTGTATGGGCCTAATCACGATTACTGAAATGATAGCATTAGCCCAAATGTCTGACTCCGTATTTGTGTTCTTGTACACGTCTCTAAACCTTCTGCCTGTTTTTTGATGTCCTTTCATGTGACCTTTCTAAGTCTGCCACTGTATAAGTTCAGGTGCACAGCAAGCAATACAAAACAAAAAAGTAACGACAAATTTAAAAGAAAACATAATAGCACTATAAAATAAGCGACATAAAATATATTACACTTTTGATATTACCTGTCAGACCATAGCAGCTTTTTAAAGTAGTTTTTGTTTTTTTTTTCTTTTTTTCATAAATGATATTAAAAAACAAGTGCAGTAACTGAGATCAATAATAAGAATACTGATTAAATATAAGTATTTTGTAAAAAACAAAAATACAAATAAAAATTTAAAACTATATACTCTGTTTAACGCATTCCTTCGTACTTACAGTAATATGGTAACATATGTAATATGATACACACAACCGGAATTACTACATAAAACATCGATACAAAATTATCTTCTTCTGTTTCTCTGGCATAAGGCGTTTTTTTCAGCCTGTCACTTTTCATTTTGGATTTTGTTTTCGGTATTTTCTTTCCACTGCGCCTAATGAATACGTGACAGATTGGCAGCCGGTTTGGAATGACACACCTAGCTATTCACAGTCGACAGCAAACATGAACAGCTAACAAACAGGTGACTCGCAAACGCCAGTGCGGTGAGGTACAATTTCAGCCAGACTGCCCAACAAGTGGTTGTGTGACCGGATCGACTGGGTAGGTGAGGGGTTTTCGGGGGGGGGGGGACTGCTTGAGGAATCCAAAGTGTCGAAGCGCTACGGCGTGACAAAGTTTGTGTGCGTGCACGTGCGAGAGAAATAGTGGAAAAGTGTAACACTGTAGGCGGTTTGGTGAGAGTGTGGCACGTGCTCTTAGAGATTATCGCGGATGTGCCCTGATCAGAGACTAGATCGCCGGCGGACTGAACTCTACGTGGCTATAATGCTACATGGTCTGGCAGAACACAGCTGGTTTCATTGCGGATGTTGGGAACGCAGCAGCCCCACAGCCGAGTCATCACAGATCACCCTGAATGCCCTGCCTCCAACCCTCCGCTGTTTGCCAACCTCTCATCCTTAGTCCCCCTTCCCTTACATTCCTCTTCCGGTTTCACTGGGACAGTTTTCTGGCTGTCTTCAATCCCTTTTCCTGCTTCCGAAACGTTCTGTTCCTCTGACCCGGCCGAAACACAGCAGTCCCTGTCGCCCCAGCTGCGCAAGTACCCTCATGACCCAGACACGCTAACTCTGTCCTCAAGCCCCCTCCTCCTTGGCCGTCCCCTTCTCGCTGGTATTTCCCGTGTTGTACAACAGGAAGCACGGGAGGGCAAGACAACCTCATCGCAGTCACCTGGGTGTAAAGGTCAAAGGTCATATGCAACAGCACAAGATCGGTCATATGTAATCCCAGCTGGCTTGGACATGTACCTTCAATACCACTTAAGGAAAAAAGAAAAAAATTAACAGCTAAAAACACTATTTTTGGGGGGGGGGGGGTGGTGCTTTCTTATACTCTTAATGAAAATGAGGTTACTGTTCAGTTGTAACAATGGAATATAAAGCAGGGACCAAACTACACGTCTGCATGCTCTCCGGACTCGCGCTCGGAAAAGTCCCGGTTACCCGGGGGCGGGGGGGGGGGGGGCGGGGGGGGGGGGGGGGGGGGGGGGGGGGGGGGGGGGGGGGGGGGGGGGGGGGGGGG
>JAODKN010000114.1:5337970-5352587 GCA_026774425.1 Petrocephalus zakoni
TTAAGGTTAGGGCTGGGTAGAGGTTAAGGGTGTCATAGTTGGGATCAGGGTTATGCCCATAGGAATGAATGGAGTGTCCCCATAATGACAGGAATACATGTTATGTGTGTGCGTGTGTGGGGGGGTCATGTTAATTATCACATTATGGGGGACCAAATGTCTCCACAATGTGATAAAAACCTGTTATTTTGACCTTGGATTTTTCTAGCCCGCACAAGTGAAAACTCGTCTTTCATTTTGTTAAGGTTAGTACACGTCATACTTAGGGTTAGGGTTATGCCAATAGACATGAATGGAGAGTCCCAACAAAGAAATTAATGTTTAATATGTCCATTTTTACGGAAGCACAAATAGAAAAAGACCAGGTTCGCCTGCATGAACATTTACACCATGTATCTTCATTCATGAAGTCTTCAGTGCGCATTAGTTTTTTTTTTTGGCTTATGTTTTTGTCTATAAGGTGGGACCCTGACTTGCGTTTGTGCAGGGTTTGTGGAACGGATTACGTACATCAGTTGAGAACTGTCTGAACAGGAATACAATGTGCCACTTTTAAAAGTTTTTGTCACCAGGATGACACAGGATTAAAGATATTAATGAGGAAAAGGGTGTGGGGGGTGTCCCATCAGCCAGACACCCACACCCGTGTGCCTTCTACTCTGATTTCGAGGAAGAAAGAGGTAAACACGACCCCCCCCACCCCCAACCCACCTCCCAGCCCCCACCACAGCAAAGGGCTGTTTGACCTCTACAATATTTTTGCAGCTCAGGTGTCCCTGGTATACGAGTCAGTGCTCGTTATGTCAGCTACGAGCTAAGGTATTTTGCATTACAGTCTCATCAGCAAATCAATGCAAAAAAACAGAACGACCAAAAACGGCCAGGCAAGATCAGGCGAGAAAATTAAGAGATGCAGGGAATTGTCTGGCTCGCTCGCGGATGTCCAGATACGATAGAGACCTAGAGGTGTTCATCAGCCACCGGAGTGGAGTATGAGCACCAATATCACCTGTTGGCAGTCAGGTGACACCTCATAAGTGTGGCCGAGGAATGCCACTTGCAAGTTTTTTGCAGAATTCTTACAGACTTTTTTACCTATATTGCTAACTTAGCATTGCCCATTTTTTATTTGCCCTGTAGCCACAGTCATAACATCTGAGGTGATGACTAGTTTATTAATAACAGTAGTGACCATTGTTGGTGGCACCAGTGTTTGTGGTAGGCGGGGGGCAGTCAGAATGATTAGTGATCACATAGCTTAGATGTCATCTATTGTAGCATCAGCATAGCTAACTGTAGCCTTAGCTAGAGTTATTCCTTGGTGACAGAAGTGTTGGCAGGGGCACCATTAAAGATTTTGGGCCCCATGAAAGCAGGTCATATTGGGTCGCCAACTCAGTCCAAACCAATTATATTCCAAAATGGTAAGGGCCTGTGCCACCCTGTTTTATGCTACCCCAGAGCATTGGTTAGCGGTCCCGATAGCACTGCGCTATTTGGGAACAGCCGATGCTTGCTGCATTAGCTATGGTAACTAATGAGACATACGTTGGCTGAAATGGAGGGCCCATTTTTATTGAGGGGGGGGGGGGGTTTGGGTGATTGTCCTTGTGTTGAAGTCAAGTGAAACAGGTGCTTCTGAATTCGCGTGCATCAATTAACATGGGCCAAGTACAAGCTGCTGAAGGAACAGAAGGGCGATCGATTTCAAGCCAACCCTCAGGGACATTTTAACCTCATCGATTTAGTGTCCCATTTCCCCCACCCCCCCGCCCCATTTTTCCTTCTCTGTCTCTGGACTCCAGTTACCTTTGAAAATAAATCATAGATCGGATTGCTAATTTATGCAGTTATTTTTTTATTTTTTGTCCGTGGACCGCTGACTCTGCACGGACTGGGAACTAACCCTCTGGCTCCATGTATACCGCACGAAACAAGTGGCCTAGTCCTCACCCCACCGCCGCCCCCCCTTGAAAATTTAAAAGAGAAAAAAAAAATAAAACAAAATAGGCAACTAAATAATCAACGCGGCAATAAAAAAAAAGTCTTTGACAGGCCTACCTAAATCATAAGGCATTAGTGATGCTTGCAATGTGGTTATTTCCAGAATTACAGTAATTACTGAGAAAGTGTTGTTTATTAACTTTTATGACTTGGACCTCGTGACATTGTGGTTCAGATGACTTCAAAGATTACATTAATCTTCCCCCATTTTTCCAATGCAGGATAATGATGTAATTACAAGCAGTGGGCTGAGCTCGTAATAAACGGTAATTGATTGTGACATGGGTAGTTACGCATTGCAGCAAGTCTGGGGGGGGGTTGGGGGGGTCGGAACCACCTTGCATCTAACCCCTTGCTCCCTCCCGTCTCCTGAGCAGTGCCGAATGGATACGTGGACTGTATTTACTGTGTGCGCATTGTACTAACAGCCTCTGCCCCAGGCCTGAGGATCTACCCAGCGCACAAGAGGTGGACCTAGATTTTGTGAATGAAACATGCTGTCGATCCACCGGCTGAATAGCAGTTTAAATGAGCACTACTAGCCAACAAAGCCACCGCGCGTTCCACTCCGCCACGCCACTGGGATCTCTGAGGCCATTGCTACATCCGACTGCCTCTTATCCAAGCCTCGGGAAAACCACGGCCCTTCTTTTATATCGGCCCCAGCCCCACAAAGCCACCCCCCTACCCAGGAAATACCCAGCTTCCACCTGTTCTATCTGCAGGTACGTTTACAAGGCCTCTGCCTTGTGTTCTGCCGTTTCACTGCTGGCCACTTTGAAGATGTAAATGTTTCTCAGGATTTTTAATATCCTGGGGACAAGTCACAGAGCCCGCGGTGGAAGTAGCCTTGTGACAACCCACGCCGCTTCAGGTCAGCGACCTCTACCCCGTGCCCAATAGCCGCGTTAGCTAAACGGATACGCTAAATGAGCGCATTTGATGCGCAGGGGGGCCTGCTTGCGCGAAGGCAAATGCAGAGAACCGACCTTGACTTTGGGGGGGTTCAACCAGTGCTGCTGTATGATGGCGTCGGCCGTGACGTTGCCGTGCAGGATGACCACGTTGCTGCTGCTGTCCTTACATGTTAGCTCACACTCCTCGCCTATGGAAAAAAACAAATCAAGAAAATATAGCTACCGAAGGATACCTTTACATAACTGCACTTACAGGAGGCCATTTAGGTTCATTTAGGTTACCTTTTTTTTGTAACCGGATGAATTTATTGGTAAATCTAGTAATGTTATGATATTAACTTTATTACATTTGTCTTGCAGAGATGGGTTGAGTCAGACCAGAAATCAATAAATGTTATCGTAATTAATTTGGACTGTGGGCACATGCTGCATCATTTACGGGAATGATTTAGATTGTAACTGACCTTCCTGTTACTATATATTTAAAGCTTGGATATTATTACTTGACAGTAAGAAAAAAAAAAAAGTAAAAGATGAATGATCTTCTGAGATTGCCTGAGTTGAGCTTTGCCACAGGCACGCAAGCACGCGTGCACGCGTAGTGAGATACACACAGATGGGACGTATCCTACCCAGACCTCCGGCGAGTGGCGGGATTTTTTTGCATGTACAAAGGTGTACGTGTGTTTCAGAGCCAGGGAGTTTAGGGAGGGGGATCAGCGGGGTTGGGGGTGGTTTGGGGCGAGGGCAGGGAGCGGGCGAAAAAACTTAGCGGCCTTTGATGTGCAGGAATGTCGGAGGGAAGTTAAAATGCAACAGCTGCCTGGTCCAGGCCAAAGGCGAACGTGAACCGATGCCAGTGAACGCAAATGTTAGCATTAGCACTTTCTATGACAGATTTGCAGTTGCCCCAGTCAACGTGCCATTCATAACCTCACGGCCAACTCTTACCAAAGAAAAACATTTTTCTATTTGAATATTACTGGAAAACAAAACATAAGTGGCCGATTATGGTATATATTTATGTAACTGTATAGTGGGAGCATACGGTGATAAATTCGAGTGCGTTCCAACTAACCTATTCCGTGGCCCTTCTTACAGCTGACACGAACATTGGGGTTGAGGTTCTGCGGCAGTGAACATTGTCCCTTAACTTGAGGGCAGAGCTTGAAAGACCCCGTCCAGTTTCCATCTTTCTTGCACCGGATGACATTGCTGTTTGGGCCCTAAAACCAAAACAATACGGAAAAAAAGACAAAACAAACAGAAATGAATCCTTCATGCAGCCATCCATCACTCGGGCCGGCAAGAACGTCAGAATATTCGCCTGACACCGACACGTTTAATGCGGTTTATGGAGGGATTGCAGCGTCGGGATCTAATTCGTTTATCATCGCAATGGAATCCCGAAACGTTTTAATTAACAAAGCGCTGGCGTGTGTTTAAAGCACGCCGTCCCGTTGATGGGGAACTCGCTCTGACGGTCGCTCTCTGCTTCTGCGGTGCCTTTCGTACGTTTGAGGTATTTGTTGTGTCAAATACTCTGAACGGGCGCCAGGGAGAGCAAAGCGCTGGCCGCGCCAGAGGATTAAAAGTTACACTGATGCAACAATCTGAAATTTATTGTTGCGACTTTAAAAAGGGGGGAAAAAAAAACATTATAGCTGTTCCAAAAAGACAAATTACTTAATTTCTCTTAATACTCCAAGTTCTTCGTTCTGGGCCCGCAGTAAAGAAGGAAGTCATGTTCGTCGGGGTCAACTTAGAGCAAGGCGGAAGAGGCTGCGAGTGGCCTAAAACCCAACAGTTCTGCCTCTTTAACACCTAACGTACAGCTTTATGGGCTGTGTGCACCGGCAGTGACTTATTATGCCCTATGTGCACCAGACATACCTTTCCACACCAAAAAAGGTACATACGCGATCCACAGGGAGACTTTACACAACCTCTGCAATAAGGCGGCTTAGCTAAAGAGAAAGCATCTGTCTTTCGTCACAAAAAAACATCTCAGTTTCAGAATGAACAGACTTAGACAGATATTAGGTCGAAATAGCCGAGTTCTTAAGAAATGTACATAATCAATCAAAGTCTCGCGTTCGCAAGCCCTGGGCATTTAGATGAATATGGTTGTGTATGCCAATGTAAACTCCCCCCCGGGGCAAACAACGAAGCCAGTAGCTAGCCAAGCTCACAATGTCTTGCCAGTCGGAACACCAGCACTCAGATTTCATTGGTAAACATTTCAGGTTTCGGTGAAACTCTGGGGAATATACAGGGGTGAGGTCCCCGGGGCACTGGCTCCAGTTGAAAGCTGATTGGCCGAACGAGTGTCCCATCCACTGTCACTCACAAATTCATAATATATCATTGGCTAATGGTAAGGTTTATCACTCTGTATAAATTATAGTGCCCTAATGTCCCCCCTTTAAAAAAAATGGGGCTGTAGGGCAATCAGATATCATGCAGTTATCACGTTACCGTGATTAATGAGCGGCACACATTACATTATTAAAGTATATTATGGTAACTAACGGAGTCCCGCCCACAACCAGAAGGGGGCGCCATCTTCCCGAAAGGACATTTCCAGAAGAGCCACCGTCAATGGCGTCTTCAACCAGCAGATCCATAAAAAAATTAACGAATACCGCAAGATGGAGGGGCGGGGGGAAATGGTTCAGGAAAGATCAGAGCGGAGGTCTCGACAGAGAGAGACGTAGAAAGGTGGCGTGGCGGGCGGGGAGATACGAGGCACAGACCTGCTTGCATGGAGCGTGCAGTCTCACCGTGTGGTTGTCCCTGCCGCCGGCACCATCGCAGTCAATCCAGCAGTTGCTGTCGAAATGGAAGCTGTTGGTGCACTGATAGGCCCCGTAGAAGATGGCCGGAGGAGGTTCACAGGTGACCGGCTCGCACGAGCCCTCCAGCCAGCTGCCGTCTTCCGTACACTGCCGCTTGAAAGCCCGTCTGTGGGAGGGAGAAGTGTGGGGGGGCGGGACCATCAATGAAGGCGGGAGAGGCCCGCGCCCTCTCAACCTCGCTGACCCCAGCCTGTGATACATGCCTGTACACCAAGCAAAAAGACAGGTTCCCCTCTGCCTGATTGCCTCTTCTGTACGTTTCTCGGTGATACAGCACATTCGTAATATCTTTTAAATGCCGTCTGTGGGATGTACTGGAAGCCCATGTACTGGAAGAAGTGAACCCAACTTTTTACCGCGTCCTGCCTGGGATTGGCTCCAGGCCCGCCTGTGACCACGACCGGGATAAGTGGTTAGAAGATGGATGGATGGATGGATGCGTGACCTTCCACAGGAAGTCAAACTGAATATTGAAACAGCACTGAGAACGCCAGATCCACAAGGGACAGTGAGTTGTTCAGCAGGTTAGGGTTCTGTGCCTGGCATGGGAAGGTTAGTGGGTCAAATCCCAAGAAGGGTAGAATGACTTTACCGCTGGGTCCTTCCGCTAAGCCAGTCTGATGCTGATTTTATGCACAAAACTGCATGTTGCTTTGGATGAAGGTATCTGCTAAATAAATGCAGGTATGCACATGTAAATATATAACCTTGATGAGAAGGGTTGGCTGATTTTTTATTTTTTTAAAGATAGTACCAGTATGATCCTAGCTTAACGGCTTAAAATGTTGTCAGACCAGCCCTCAGTTTGTCCAGGGACTGCAGCGGAGGGTTGGGTCAACTCACACAGTGTCTGGAAAACGGTGTGTAGAGAAGACGGGGCAGAGCAGTGCGGAGTCTCCGTCATCGCTTAATTAGGAAACCACAGTGCTCATTTTTGAGGCTACTGGCATGTTGTTTTTTCTTAATACATTTCGGACATCAATGCTGGGGGGCCACAGGCGGAAAAATACATGGGCTGTTTGCACATAAATCGCGTGGCTTCTCAGCAGTTCAGCGATAAGGGGGTGGCCAATGGCTCTGGTTTTGTGTGCCACCGCGAGGCCAGGGCCTCGCCTGGGGGTCTGACCGCCGTCCGCGGCTTCAGGTACCGTGGCGGTTAAGGACTCGAATGTGCAATCAGAGATCGTGCTTACAAAAGGATCGTGGACCCGGCTGGGCAGGATGCACAAGAACTGTCCATCGCTAACTGCCGCTGACCCATCACTAACTGATGATTACTGCTGCTAACAGTACTGAGAGAGAATGTAACATGAGTTCAGCTAGAGAAATTAGTACTAAACTGAATTAACTAAATGAATTCATGACATGGCTAGTATGACAGGTAGTGTCGGCTTCAGACAGCAGCATCTTCCAAACCACTAACCCTGTAAGTTTCGCGGCACAAACCAGCAGGAGGCAGCGTACCTCCAGTGCTCTATGTCATACCGAATGTTTTATCTCCATAGCAAATACAAAGTGTTTGTTTAAAACAGACATCCTGTGCCGAGAAGCTGCCCCAATGTTAGCACAGACCAGCCTTGACCTACCATCGACAGTATACCGCTAAGCTGCTGAAGCCGTTTAGCGCAGATGCCGGCTGCCGTACCTCTTGGGCCGCCCGGCCACGTGGTATCCCGGCTCACACTTGTACTTGCAGAGGGAGCCGACCTTGAGGCCATTGGTGTTGCAGCGCTTGGTTTGCAGAGTGGCATGGGGCACGGCTGGGGGGGCCAGGCAGCGCAGCTGGCACAGGGCCTCTGGGAAGGACCAGAGCCCGTCCTCCATGCACGTCAGGGTGTTGTTGGTGCCTGGGGGAGGCAGAAAGAGAGAGCGGAAGAGGAACAGAGGAAGAAAGGAAAGGAAACAGCAGAAGTATTAGAAGGATTAGAAGGCCCATTATCAATAATTCTGTTTTAATTCATATGACCGATTTATACTAGCAAGGCAGTTTTAACCAGTCTTACAGTATAAATCACAAACAGATTACAAGTAGGGTTGCCACACGTCCCTTAAAATTTTGTGCCCCATTTTTAGTCAATACGGGACGCGGTTTGTCCCATATTTTGGAGTTGAACGCAACATCATCCCGTCCACAGATTGTATGAAAACACAGTTGGACTGATTAGATTCATGTGCCTTATTTATAGTTAATAGGTTATGGCTGAGTTAACAGTGTATATCCTGAAGATAAATTTAAGTGTTATGTAACTTAAGTTTAGATATGAAGCGACTGATTTCGTATGTCAAGGCTAATTTCATTACCAATTTGAGTTTATAAATAAGGTTTTTATTCAGTTAATGTTTATGTAAATTAATAATGAAGTACTTTGAATATTAAGTATTTGAATTATTAAGTCGTAATACTTTCTTGAGACCATGGTTTAAGTTGTGACTTACCACCACTGGTGCGTCACGTGGCACATGGGCCAACACATGGCCCCGCTATAGCGGGCGTCCTTTATTTTTCTGCATGAAATTTGGCAACCCTAATTATAAGGAGGTAACAATAATTTCCTACAAGGACAGCAGTTAACCTTAACATAACCAGAAACCCAAATTCAACCCGCACAGTTCTGACATGGCAACAGTGCGAGTCCCGATGGTTATTCACCCGGTTTCTAAGTGATGGGAGACTGGCCACGTCTCTGGAGGACTGCAGTGGTGGGAAACCTTCCCAGAATTCCACTCACCTACAAGCTGCGCAGGCTCCTTGCATTGGAAGGTGCACTGCTTTCCGTAGGTGGTGCCCTCGGGGAAGTGGAAGATGGCCGGGTGCACATGGTACTTATCGGGCAAGCCACAGTCCACGGGCTCGCAGGACGCCTGCTTGTTCCACTTGCCGTCGGCACACGTGATGGTCACCGTGGTGTCCGACTGGGGGATGGGTGACAAGGTGACATTGGGCATTTCTCTATATGTGTACTTGACCCTACTTGTGTTATTGTGTACTTATTCTATGTCATCTTCCATTGCCAAAGACCAGTTCCAATACCTAAGAACAGAAGATGGTAAAAATCCCCGCATGTCATTCTTTCCCGACCCCACATATCAGGATACAACTGTTGTACCTAATCTTTCTGGGACCACAAGTACGATTTTTGTGTTCTTGGTACTGAGAAACACCAATTGTAGATATACAATTTTACGTCGAGTTATGCGTGATCAAGCCACATCCGAGGTCCAGCGTAAATAATATACACCAATCGAGAGACGCCTGAAAGTGGACGTAGTAAGACGTTAGCGGGTGTATTGCTGAGCTAAGCAGCGCGGCCAGCCGTACACTGACCCGCTGTCCATATCTAACTTGTAATGTAGCATGCATACAGTAATGGTATACAGTATATGTGATGGATAGCTACAATAGGCTGATATTATACAGATACCGCACCTGTACTATGCCATTTCGTTACATGAAAAGAACCTTACAGTACAGTACAGTACTTAATGTCTTGCCTCGCCTATAACTGGGCCTGGCCCACCCAGCCTCAATATGTTTTTTTTTTGTTTAAATATGTAACTGCCCCCCGGCCCACCCAGTTACTGAGAGCTGGAGCCGGGCCTGCCTATAACTATCAGGGTATGCCCAAATTGGCTTGTGTCCAGTGGTCCCAGTCCCAAAAGCGGGGGAATCATGTGCATCATCATCATCATAGACGAAGAACAAAATGATCACGTTAAATAGACGGGTAGTTCAGGGATCTGATTGCTGCATATCCATGGATACCAGTGATGGGCAGCCGCAATCTTCTCTTATGGTGGACAAGACCCGACCTCATGGAGTACAATGCTCACTTAATGCATGTTATCCTCTTAGGAAAGCAAGCGAGCACATGGCAGGGAACGTAGTACAAAATGCCGCCAGACGCGGCTGCAAACTGCTTATTTTCTGTTTCCCTGTCTTTTTTCTCATTTCAGGAAACTGCTTATTGAAAACAGCAATCCATTTTTTCCCTTCACATTGCCGGGATGCGAATTGCAGTCATGGCTGAAAATGCCAGCTGAAACGTTGCAGGAGATGAATGTCTTCGATTAAACAGGCATTTATTTTCTTTAGTCCCCTGGTCTGCGCCAAAATGAATTGTTGCAAGATGAAAAACACAGAAAAGGCTAAAAAGGAAGACATGGCCGTAATTCCTCCTCGCCATTTCATCAGCTATGATTCACCATCCATCACAGCGTAAGGTGCAATGATGATGATTATTATTATTATTATTATATTATACTTGACACACATTGTATTATAGATGACTACTTTCTGAAAAGAAAACACATTTTAAACTACTAATAAATTTAAATGACACCAGCCAGGTTGATGGAAAAAAGCACAAACAGCTATACTGAAAGTCAGGCCAGAAGCTGCTGGTGCCATCTCTCTACATGCTGATTCTTAGTTAAATGGATCTACCTGCAATAAAAAAAAATCACAAAGATGACGGTTCCATCTTAGAATATGGGTTTGGCACCAGAAGATCTTTGTTTCATTATATTTGGGGTGTGTATGATATGCTTGCTGTAAGCTACCAGTGCTGTTACATGCGGAGATACTGTAGAGTCGTGTAATTATGGAGGGCATTAATTGTCTTCCCTTCTTGGCATGCAGAAGTATAATTCTCACATATCAATGATACCATATGTCAATGGCTCTGTCACATGACGTGTTGTCGTGCCGTGCAGGGGTCTGTATCCTGTCCAGGAAAACGTGCCGAAAACAATCATTAGCATTGTGGGGGGGGGGGGGTCGGTACCTCGCTTCAACTGGTGTTACCCACGCAATGGAGCCCGACTGCCTGCCTATGCTGCACCATCTGGCTAGGCCTGAAAGTGCGATTGCTCAACAGCCTATTAATCCCATTCACAGCTAGTACAGGCTCATTGGCCCGCCCCGAAAGTGCGAGGCGAGGAAAACTATTGGATGCCTCTTTTGGCTGAGGCGTGGTCCCGCCCAATCAATTCGCTTTGATCTCTCGTCCCCAGCTGCCACTGGCTGATGGACTCCATTACAGTCAGATTTAGCTTTGCCACATGTACTCTGGTGTTTTATTGTGCTGTCCAGAAGAGAGATCTCCTTGTCTCACTGAGTGGGCGAGGTATTTCGCAAACTAATCAGACTCTCTTCGGCATTCCTTAAGAGCAACGCTAACGGCTCTGCTGGGACAACCCAATTGTTGGGATTCCGATCGCAGCCCAGGCAGGAAAACCCGGAATTACAATATGCCGCAATGTCTTTCTAGCTGAGGGGGCTGAGCATACGTCTGAACGATGGCCAAAATAAAGACACACAGAGAATTTAAAATGGGGGGGGGGAGTGGTTATGAATTACAACCTGAAAGCCAAATGTTTCCCATCGAAAAGCTGTCAGAGAATCACACTCGACGCTAAACAATCTGTTCTCCAATCTATTATCAGGCGGAAACTTGGACACGCAGGGTTACCTCCTTTTCCTATTACATGTAGACAGTGATAGGTTACTCCGGGTTAGCGAACTACAGAGACTGCTCCGAGTGTCGTCTCCCCCCGTCCACTGCTCCTCTGCCGAACTCACAGGCCATTTTCCTACCTCCCATAACTCACCTCCCCCTACGTTTTCTTCAGACTCTCAAATGTCACCCGCCCAAACTAAACCACCTTCACTGAATTTGATCCCCACAAACAGATGTGGGGGGGGGCTGACACACAATCACCAACTCAGTATTTCTGCATAGAGGTGGCTTATTGTCCATAATATATCGATTTTTCACACAGGAGTCTATCGGGGATCACATGACACCCAAGACCTGACTGCTGGAAAGTGTCTCTGACATTGCTAGGGGCCACGGGGCCGAAGACCCAGCAGTGACCCGGAAGATGGAGGGACGACGACCTGTCTCTCACATGCCCACTCGGCCTGTCACGCCTCCCGAGCGCTCAGGCCGAAAACAAACGTGGACCGGGAGCGAGCCGGTCCGGCCGTCTCCGAAGATACAATCGGCCTGCCTGCTCCACCATCGGGGAGACGAGAAGGTAACCTTATAACGAAACAAGATATCGCTGGGCCTCGTGCTGCAACTCGGGAGGGGGGGGGGAGAAAGAAAAAATAATGGTTCAGGGAATCTGAATTACCAGAAGCGAATCCATGCCGCACATCCGTAAAGATAAAAAGAAAAACAGATTCCTGCACAACAATAACTCTCTATCACTCACTGCTTCCTGCTAGAGGAAAAGAAAAAAGGAAAAAAAAAAAAACACTTTTACAGATGTTTACAGATAACACCAGTGACTGTAACTCCAAATAGGCGGCTGGTGATTTTATTAAATGAATGCTTAGAATGTGTGAAAGTACAGAACGGACATGACAACAACTCGCTCCCATATCATTCCAAGTCTATTTTCTGCTGGTTGTTTTGGGAGCGAATTACTGCTTTCATTTAAACCAGTAGCTCCAGTAGTTTCCAGAGCCTTGAAAGCATTTACCAGCATACTAGGCTCATGTGCTAATTCTTTTCGTGCCGCACGGGTCAGTCGCCGTGCACTTTGGATGCAATAAACGCTTAATGCGGCTTTGAGAACTAGTTGGAGCTGCAGCCTGTTTGGAGTGGCAGGGCGTGATGGACGATGGGCGTGTGCGTCTTTCAGGGCATTTCCTGGGCGTGGCTGACTCTGGCACTATGTGGCCGTCGTACCTGGGTTTTGATGATGTCGTCGTCCCGGTGGATCTGGAGCACGTAGCCACGGTCACAGGAGATGGTGCAGCGGGCACCATTGAAGTACCTGAGGCCGGCACACTGCACATCGGCGTTTCGCACCAGCGGTTCGGGACACTCGATGGCCTCGCAGGAGTAATGCACGCAGCTGGGGGGGGAGGGGTGCAGGGGTCATCAGGCAACGCAGGCCAGGGGACAGTCAAGTCCAGCACATGATGAGGATGAACCTCAATCGAATGTTCAAATATCTGAAAATCCACCATCACATGCAGGTGGACAGACTGGAGTGCAGTTACATACAGACCCTGACAGTGATATTTACACCTTTATATCGAGAGTGATATTTACACCTTTATATCGAGAGTGATATTTACACTCCTTACATTTACATCAGCTTTAATTTCCATTCCTTCAGATTTTCTAGAAGCACGGAAAGCATGAATTCAGGAACATCCTGACAAATTGACCTTGTCCAGTATAACATCAGCAGTTGCTCACCATGCACCTACTTAGGGGGGGGGTAGCCAAATACCCCAGGCCCAGAGGATGCTATGTCTGGACCACAACAGGCATTTGATTCTACAGACTGCCAATCAAGCTCTATTACAAATACCTAACTGCCATTGTTTTAGTGGAAAAAAACAAACAATGGTATATTGGTAACACTTCATACATTATTTACAGCAGTCATCCAAACTTAATGCATCCATAACGCATTATAAACCCAGCTATCACTATTTATAAAAAGGCACAAGACATTATAGTTATGCGTATTATGCATTATGAATGCTCTATGAATGTCTCATCTATAATGTGTTATAAACACCTTCATAATGCAGTAGGAAGCATCCTTAATTATACTAACCATTACATTATGCATTATGAAGGTATTTATAGCGTACTATAGATGAGCGCTTCACAGGGCATTCATAATGCATGAGAAACATCACTATAAAGTGTTATGCATTTTCATTAATATATATCCATGTTTATAATGCTTTACGAACAAAAAATTATAAACAAGTATGTCTACGAATATGTTACAATGAATTGTAAGAACAACTATTAGGCTTAATGAATATAAATCGAAAGTGTTACCAGTAAATTTCAAAATTTTAAATTAAACCAACTTCTGCAATAACAAACTAATATACCTAATCACTCTCTTTACCCTTAGATAAAGGATCCATGGTTTTGCCTGGTTCCTTAACAGTAAACTAACATTATCAAAATGACTGAAAAACAAAATCACATTTGATTGAATTACAAATTGCATTTACACCAGTTAGAATTTCTGCACGCCCAAGGTGACTTTCCCAGGCAATGAGGTTCAGCCTGTTTCAAGTCAGCCCCAAATTTACTGCGTTCTCTCATTTACCCTATAACTCAGCAACGCATAGGTCCAGGCCACTAATTCGCGTGATTCTCGTTCAACTGTCGTCACGCCCCAACCCCCAAGAGGAGAAACACGCGGACCGTTTCCCAGTCAAATGTACACTTTCTGATGGGCTCTCTCCCTCCCAAGAAACATCTGAAATCAGTTATTTACAGATGGTCGTTCAGACGGATGCAGACACCACGGTGCAAACGGTAGGAGACGCCAGGAAGGAGGCGCCAGGTACCTGTACCCACGCTTTAATCACTGGCGTTCTGCTTTCGGTTTTCGGCCAGGCTGACGGCTCCCCGGGAGAGCAGGCCACAGCCTGAGCGTGGCACCTCCTTCCTGAGCCAACGCCGATGGCATCATGCATGCACTGGATTTCTCAAAACTTCCGGAAACAAGCCGGCCTCTTGCCGCTCCTGGGCCCCGTGATTCTCCCAGAGACGACAGACACCTGCACTGCAAGCCTGCTGCACCTGCGTCACCCCCCCGCCCCCCCCCCAAAACAATTCCATTCGTTTTGATTTGCTTTCGTCGCAGTCGAGAGAAACACTTAGCCGTGAAAAGCGCAGACATCCTTGGAGGTAACTGTACCATGCCATCTAAACAGGATTAAGTTGCACGATTCGGTATTTCCCAAACTTATAAAGACCACAATTCGTGCAATACTAAATAGAATTAGACAGGAAATAATTTTCTTATTAGGCAAACGTCTGATCTGAAAAACTCTTTTTCTGT
>JAODKN010000114.1:5352687-5376171 GCA_026774425.1 Petrocephalus zakoni
AACACTTAGCCGTGAAAAGCGCAGACATCCTTGGAGGTAACTGTACCATGCCATCTAAACAGGATTAAGTTGCACGAAACTTATAAAGACCACAATTCATGCAATACTAAATAGAATTAGACAGGAAATAATTTTCTTATTAGGCAAACGTCTGATCTGAAAAACTCTTTTTCTGTGTACATTATATAAAAGGAAATTGTGTTAAATTTTACTTAACTTTGCACAAATCTGAATGATAAACAAGAATTTATATACCTTTCTAAATATATTTTTTGTTTGTTTTTTTGTCTCGTTCAAAGAAAGACCAAAGAAGGTACAACAAGGATCCATCCATCCATCCATCTTCCAAAGACCTATCCTGGTCAGGGTCGTGGTGGGTCTGAAGGCAGGATGGGGCACGAGGTGAGGGTACACACCGGAGGGGGTGTCAGCCCGTTACAACACCAAAACACAGGGAGGACGTGCAAACTGCACACTTGCAGAGTGAAGGCAGTACTTGTTGTGAAACAGTGGCATTCCTCTGGAATCGATTCTGGCACGGGCCGTCTCGGGGGTGACCCGGTGGTCACGGAGGTGCTCGTCCACATAGCCGGGCCACGCCACGCTCCAAAACATGTTCGCAATCCCAGGAACTTCAGCTATGATCTGCATTTTAATCGCTTTTCTTACGATAAGCATTATTATGATATCCTGGGCTCTCGGCATGGGGCGATAAGGTACAAGCTGGCTTGTTTTTCCCCATTTTGCCTAAATAGCTGAATCATTCCTGCCTCCACCTGACCTCTCGGTCCGAAAGGAGACAGAAAATCCGCGGGACGGCCGAAGCTTTCGTAAATTCTTGGACGTCTCAGATATCAGGTCACCCGGACCGCCATAAATCATCACATTTCCGCTCGCAATCTACAAGCACACGCTGCAAATCTCCTCAACACATTTGCTACCGCAACGAAAGGGTCTCCCGTGACAGATCCAGACTTTCCAGTGAGTGTATTTACACGTGGGTGTGTGGCCTCTGTTTCGGGTGGGGTGGAGGGGGGGGGTTGCCACTCACCTCTGACCCATAGGGTTGTAGATCTCATTGCTCTGGCAGCCACTGATGGTTATGGGGTCAAAGTACTGAAAGGAGCGCAGACCCACTCCGGAGATGGCCACCAGGGGCCAAGTGAAAAGCACCTTGATGGCTTGTGTGCGGTAGAAGGGAACGCTCAGGTCGTGGACCACCGGGATCACCAGGGGATTTCCCCGGCAGCTCAGCCGCCACTCTCCTGGGAAGAAGCACGGACAGAGAAGGCCGTCACACCCGGGGCCGAACACGTGCGTGTCACGTCAGCGGGCGGGCTCTGGCGCATGCTCACGGGAAACCGCAAGGTGTGGAAGGAAAGCAGACCCCCTCACGCACGCACCAAGGCGTGTAAATGTCCCGCAGAGAGCAAAGAGAACTCAATCGCCACTCTAAAGGCACAAAGGCACAATCCCCCACCGTCATTTAGCGTTCTTCTACTGACGGTTACCAAATTTTGCACCTCACCGCTACGCTATGAGGTACGCTACGTTAAAAACATCCCAGAATAACAGTTTCGGCCTGTCAATAAACTATACCTGCTGACATTAAGTTGTGGAAAAACGGGGTGGGGTGGGGTCCCGACAATAAACATTTTCCAAGTGGGGATGGGGGGTGCCCAATGATAAAATGTACAGAATGAAAGAGGTGTGGAAAGTCAGGAGTCCCTTGCAGCTGAAGAGCAGCTGCCTGGCAGACAGCGGTAAGCAGACCCGGGGCACCTAGGTTATGGTGCTGGTTGCTGGTGTCCACCAGGTGAACGGTGACATTGCGCTGTGTCTGGTCGCTGTAGCTGGTCCCGTCGGCAGACAGGTGGATGATGACAGCTGCAGCCACCATGGGATGGGAGAAGTATGCCTGGGGGGGGTGGGGGAGGTGCATTAGATTATCCATCCATCTATTCATCCATCCATCCTGGTTTCTGTCAGCCAATGACCCCCCCCCCACACACACACATTGCAACCCTAGGTACATGTGTCAGAAGAAATCTCTGTGCTTACCTTCAGCCAGTACTGTGGTGGCCAGGTTTGCTGAGGGGACTCCCGACAGGGGAACCAGGCATACTGAGACACTCCATCTGACAGGTCGAACACTTTGGATTGGCAGGTCTGGGGACGAATCACAGAAGAGGTACGCAACATATAAGGGATCGCCTGAAGCTGCACGCACAAAGCAGGTATGGCGCCTTGGCTGGTTTTAATAGCTATTTAAATTTTTTTTTCTGCATTTTATTGGTTGGTAAGCATCTGGAAGTTAGAGTAAGAGTAGCAAGCGGGAACTCCTTCCCTTCGTGGGCGGGGGATGTCTCCCAGGAGATGGGGAAGCTTCGGAATCAGTCTGTGAAATAGCAGCGAGATCACATGACCCTTCTCGTTCAAAACATGGCCCTCGGTCCCATCGGTGATAAAAACAAACCACTCCGAGCCAACCAGAGCCTTTTGCTGTTCAGCCTTTACAGCCCATACAAACAGCTCAGCCCTTAATTCCTTCTTTAATACTAACAGACGTTACGGAATAGCTACCTTTTGCCCTCATGCCATATTTAATTTTTTTTTCTCCTTTTTTATTATTATTTTAGTACAGACAGTTCAGACAATAAATTCTTTTTTTATCTAACTACCAAGACTCTGAAGGCAGAAGCAGGACTAGCATCGGGCATGTGGCCGAGAACAGTAACACGCGAAGCACGTTAACACACCGAAAGCAGTCTGGAAGCCACAGCCTGGAAAGCTTTGATCCTCAGCGAAACCAGACTCATAATCTTATGTTTTTTGCCATAATTTTTCCATGTCCACCCCTCAACAAAAGCCATCAGATGTAAACTCATTAGCGAAAACAGGCCCAGCCTCTCTGCCTCTCTCCCTCTCCCTCTCTCTCTCCCTCTCCCTCTCTCTTTCCCGGCTTGCTATGCGTGCTCTCCTGCTCTCACCTTGTGGTGGGGTTCACGCAGGGTCACCCTAAGGAGATCACAAGCCACAGCGGGAAGCGAGCGCAGAGGACGATCAGGCGTCACGCGTTTTCCCCAGAGCAGGACGAAATTGGACACCTGGGACTACCGTATACAGCGGAGGAGGAGCTGGGAAAATCTGCCCCGTGACCCTTCTGATATCTTCCCTCCGCATCTGCTGACGAGTGTCAGGGTTGTGTGGAGGCATAAGGACCCCCCCCCCCCACACACACACACACACTTAAAAATCTGATTAAGTGGAAAAACTCGACGACACCCATATTACGGTCAAGGTCTTCCTTCTCTTCTTTGGTAGGAGCTCTATATTGTCCAGGACACATTAATAACTCAAAAGAATGAAGAAAAATAAAAGAATTATACAGCAGACTTACATAGATCTCAACATTTCCAAAGTTCTCAATCTAACATACGACTGGCCAGATAGTTTTGATTAGACGATCACCAGCAGTTTCAACCTAAATCCATCCTGACCAAGATCTGTCAAATCAAGAAGAGGACTGGCATTTACACACCACTCCTGCACTGGGACCGAACATCTCCCTACTAGACCGAAGAACCTCCACATCAAAGCCGGTCGGGGCAGAGGAACACAGCCGACTTTAACGTGAGCAGCGCGGGCAGGAAAGTAAACCAGCAAAACAAACCGACGTAAAGTAAATCCTGGGAAACCACAAGCCGAGCTCACAAAGGGCAGTAAATCTGAACAGAAACAGAGCAAAACTGTAGTACAATTATTTTGTTTTCCATGTAATCATGGACACAAAGTGGCACGGCCTGTCTGCATAGGACACTGGCTGACATGCTGGTTCATATTATCACTGGGTGAAAACATGCCGGGTTCTGCTGAACGCTCTATCCAGCGGCAGTCGCTCTGCTGTTTACACGACTTCCTTCAGTGAGCCTAAGCTATGTTTTAATTTACTTCTCAGGGTCTGCATGAACCCTGAACAGAGTATGAGAACTTGAGACGGATCCTCTGTTTAGCCCAAACTTGCTGCTTACGTTATTTTTATATTTCAATACCATGACAAACGAATGCCTAAAGCAACCCATGTATATACATACCTAGATATGTTACTAAGTACCTATGACAATTTTTTCATGCATTTCATTTATTTATATTTAAACTATGTGTATTTATTGACATTAGCCTCCGGTAGTGCCTGTCATGTATGTACATCGCACCATGGTCCTGGAGGAATTTTCTTCCGTACCGCTATATAACTAACTTGCATACGGATCAGATGACAATAACATTCATTAACTTTAAAGCACCTGTGTTGTTCTCTAATGAATGAATGAAAAGCCTGTTTTGACCTCTGTCACAATCAGGCTGCAAAGAAAAGGTGGCTGTGCATTCGGATCTGGGTGAAAAAATCTTAATTAACCAGGACTTGGAGTACTAATTAAAAGGATTCTTAATGTTAAATCAGTGGAGATACTGTCTGTTCTGCATTTCGTTTCTTGGTTTTTTTTTTCCGCCTTGGCAGCAAGTTGAAAATCCAAGCGTAAATGATCGCAGACTTCCTATCAGAGATCGACCTGGGTGATTTTTCACTTAGCCCTCAGCAGGGGTGTAAAAACAGAACTGTTTTCTCAGACGGGCATGCCCCCCCCCCTCCTCGCCGGCCGCCTGCGGGCTCCCTGACACTCGCACGCCACGGAACCTGCACGACGCAGCGCTTTTATAAGGTACCAACAACAGACGACCTGAAGCGGACCCGCCCCCATAACGCTGTGCTCCCTGCCCGCGCTTTACTGTTTTTTTTTTCTGTCGGCAAGTAATTCGAACCATCTGGCAGCAGACCGTCAAAGGTGGCGAGTGTTGTAGAGCGGAGGGCTAAAGGCACTTGTTTTGTTTGTAAAGTGGCACTTAAGATAAGAGTTATCTTAGTAGGATGCTGTAGGACCACTCCACCAATGGCGTACCGGGAGGGGGGGGCATCACCCAGCACAAAAAGGCGTAAATGCTATACCTCGCTCCCTCATTATGCCTCGCCTGCCCACCCCCACTTCCCCTTGGTAGCTTTGTGGGTCCGTGAGAAGGACCCATTTGGAGCTCCTGACGCGAGAGCAAAACAAAAACCCGTTTTGAGGGGAGGGTGGCAACGGGGAGGGGTAACGTCGAAACAACACCATAGAGCCAACTTGACCGTTTGTATTCCCGTCAATGATATTATTTCCAGATCCAAAAAAAAACCTCAATCATAATAACAATAACAATTGCCCTGATTGTGTAATCTGCCCTTGCCACAGCATTTGTGACTAGAGCTCTGAGAGTCTCTGCAGAAAACAAACAACCCCTAACACATGCACCCGGAGCCAGATCTCCTCTCCTCTCCTGTAGATGCTTCAAAAGCCCAGTGGTGGCCTTCTCGGAGAAGAAGCTAAAGGTCTCCCGGAAATGACAGCGATTAGCCGTACACAACTACAATTACACTGTGCACTAAACTCAGCCGCCCACCCGGCACTGGGAGAAGATGGCAGATTCCGTCACCTGCAGGCAAAACTCTCACCTTGGTGTCACTCAGGGGAACCAGAAATGAGCTTAAGGTTCTTCAGCAAGCGACGCCCACAGACGTGTGGATTTGTCCATGGGCCAGGCCACCACAAACTTGTGGCATGACCAAAGCGGAGTATTATGATTCGAAATAGGCTCCTGACATTAATCGGAGGAGAAACAGGCTGCATTTCATAAGACACTACATGTCTAGCCAAGCTTAATTCCAGTTCAACATCAACCACCTGCTCACATCAAGGCCCAAGATCCACGCTGCTCTAGACATGTCGTCCATGAGTTTGCCATTTTTATTTTGGCTCGCAACAAACCCCCCTAACCCCCCTCCGTGTCGGTTCCTCTATGCCCAAAACCACCGAAGATCAGTACGGACCACCTCCATCAAAGAATGTATGCGGGAAAGTGCCCTCGCACAGTCCCTTTCAATTCCCAAAGCCCGCCCTCATCGCTCAGCAATAGCTATTTGGAATAGCGCATTCCGCCCGTCGCCGGGCCTGGATAGCAGAAGGCTCCGTAGCAGTCGGCACGCCGATATGAGCGTTTCACACACTCCCGCTTCTCCTGTGTGCATCATATGCTAGTAATTACTAGCAGGGTGTGAGGAGAACAGCGCTTCCCGACCGGCCGTAACCACATAATTAATGTTCCATATCTCTGAGGTAGTTTGTTGCATCAGAGGTTGCCGGGGCAACACACACCCATGAGACGGGGGCTGGCTGCAGTTTAAACAGACCCCCTTCTCCTTCGCAGACTGTTGTTGTTTTTTTCTCCCCTGTAAATTTGCCCTCGCCAATTCACTGGTGAAATCATTATCCCTGGCCTGTTGAATGCAACCAACCCAAAAATAAGTATTACTCAATGTACTCGTTAGCAGAGAGAGGTTCCTATTTAATAGACGGATATATAAAGATTAAAAGATTGCGAGCTGATTAGAATCACAAAGATGGAATTAATTTCGACCTCGAATTGGTGGAACGGGTGACGTGCATATCGTGAGCGGTCATTTGGGCTAAAATGTTCTGTTTTAGTGGTTAAATCTTCCAGAAACATTTGCATATCCAGACATTTAGGGCCATTAGAGGTCAAGGTACAAAGGAACAGTCTGTCTAGGCGAGGCTTGTGACAGAAACACCCTGTTGTCGGTCCATGCTTTCGATCCTCTTTAAGCACTCCTCCAACCTACAGAAAAATTGCACAAATCACACACATAAAGAGTCCTGGGCATGCCCCTCGAGGTTACACGAGCGCTTTCGCAGACTAAGAGTACGAGGCGTTTCGATGAAGCAGCGCTTCCACACTGATGTAAGCGGGTTCATGCGTAACAATGGCTGCTCTGTGCTGGAACTGGCAATGTGGACGTGGGAGAGGGGGCTCCCAGTGGATACCCCAGATACAATAAAATCTGCCCCCGTACGCCGGCACACTCGTGCAAGGTGATGCACCAGCAGTTAGAACATCACCCTTGGCTGGACCGGAATGAATTGATTTCAGGAAGAGGGGTTGCAAGATCCTCAAGGATTGCGTGAATAGTTCAGTTCCCCCAAAACAAGACCTGCACGCTGTTAAGAAATCCCTCAGTTTATCTCATCCTCTACAAGGCTGACAGTAGGCTTTGATCGTGCTGACTGGTTTCCTTCAGAGACAGTGAGGCCTTCGATGCTACAGGAGAGCCTCAGGTCTAAGATAAGAGCCTTGGGGAAACAGTACGAGGACTATCGATCCATCCATCAATCCTTTATTAGCTTGTCGGTATTAGGATAGAGGCGATCTGGAGCCCAGCCCAGGAAGCATAAGGCAGACTGTCCCCTGGATGGGGGACCAGGCCATTGCATTTTAGCATAGTAAGCTATATGAAAGTTTGTTCTGTGTTTGACCTTAAACACTTTCCATAGGATTTCAGATCTGCACTGAACACAGATCTAAGGTCCTGATTGTACATCATATACAACAACCTGTACTGGTTGAGTAAATATACTTATGAGCCCAAGGTCGTTAGTTCATGGGAAGCCTTCAAGAGAAGGCTTATTTTAAATATCCTTCAGCTAGGTACTTAGGTAAGTGCTCTAGTCAAAACTGTATGTTGTTTTGGATGAATACATTATCTAAGCAACGTTCCTCAGATCTCTGGGGTGGATAAAAAACAAAATGAAAGAGTGGAAGATCATCTTCTGAGTATCCAAGGCATGACGTAACACCAAGCGACCGTGCGAGAGGCTATATGAGAAGCCAGGCTTTCCCTCAATGACAGCTCCTGTAGGTACCTGCAGATCTGATATGCCTGCTCTCCTGAAGTTGTGCTCCTTAAAGATGTTCACATCAGATCGCATCCCTGTGGAGATGTTCTCCAGGGCTACTGATCTACCATCACGTAATTACAATCTATGATCGTAGCTACGTATCTATAAAGGGCAAATGGCAGAAGGAGAAGCACAAAAAGCCTGTGTGTCCTTCTCAAAACTGCATAAATACAGACAGTCCCTGGGTTTAGAATGTCTTACAGGCAAGCAGCACTTATCAAAGGACTGTAATAAAATATATTATATGAAAAAATTGGGTTAGAAACAATGTTCCATGATAACGAATGCACGCGCCACTTTGTAACTCTCATAAAAAACACTTTGCGGCTTCAGCAGTTTGTCAGGTCGAGGAACAGCACATCCATATGTAGTTACTGTTATTACTGTATTATTATTATTATGTACTATATTTTTGACTTATCTACAAATAGGGAAATAGGGGACGGACCTTGTTGATGACCTGGGGACTGCCTGTATATACTATTAGCTTCATTTTAAAGCCGTCCTGATGACCAGTTCACTTTTTCATTTTTCAGTCTCTGCTCTCTCTGAATTGCTTGGGAGCTGGGAGGGAACAAAAATGTGGACCGTCTGGGGTCCCCGAGGGCCGGTTTGAGAAACGCTGAACTAATTTTACTCTTCCGTAAATAACTGTAGGCTCATTCACAGATAACAACTGATTTAAATGGCATGGAGATCCAGACAGTCCAGAGATACTGAGTGACGCTATATATTATTAACAGGGCACTGTTTTATTGACTTAGCATTCAATGTTACTATCGATGGAGTCTCCTGTCACCCTATATGGAGCATTGTCCCAAAGTGACTGGAATGCAGGAAAATGTCTTCTATCTGGGTCTTTAGGGTTCCCAGGGATATAATCGATTTATGACAAAATAGGAACCAAATGAAATCACACATTAAAGCCGAACACAAACACCTGATTTACTAAAACGAGAATATTCCCCTGATATCAATCAGACCAAAGGTCGAGTAGCTGGGTTACATGCCAGGAGCATCTGGATGGATTGCCTATATCCCAAGCGGACTACGGGGGACTGTGTGGAGAAAAACGAAAGCAACGAACGAAAGAGGGAGATGAACAAGCAACATAACACAGAGACGAAAACAGGCCATCGACAGGATATGTACTTGGGGGAGAGTCTTGGGCTGAAATGCTGAGCAGGATTACGTCATGCCGGTATATATGGAGCCCATTTTTGGGATTGATGGAGACTGGGTCAGGGGTGGAGCAGCTTGGGGAAACAATACAAACATTCATACAAATATCAAGAAAGTGGGACAGCTAAAAAAAGAAGCACACTCGGGATTGATGCCCGGGGGACAGAGACGCGACTGGAGGGGGCGTGCAGCGTTACGGGAATGACGTCAACCCCAGAGTCCGGTTTACGGGGACAAAAAAATAACAGGACTTCTGAGAGGGAGGGTGGAAGGGATCACCACAGGTAACCGGGTCACCTGATGCTCCCCTGCGGAGATGGCTGGTAGCAGCTACTCCCTGATCCCCCCCCACCCCCCCACCCACGCAGGATCTCCGCACGCTGGGTTTGCTTCAGGCCTGCATCATAACACCCTTACAGATATGGACTTCATTACCGGTGCGCACGCCTGCATGAGCCTTCACTGCAAAACTTTCCAGCAAACATGTACGGAAAGATTTAAAAGCAGAGGGTTTGCATAAAACACCCACCCGAGCAGCTGGATAACTGTCACTGCGTAACCGCGCATCACGTTTCACGCAGGCCCTGACATTTGCAGACCCACAATGCTTCATTTCCCTTTTTCGTGCCTCTTCTCATCTGGAAAGCTGCTCCGAACTCGCTTTGTCCCCGGTGGGGCTTCTGGGGTACCTCGAACTTATCGTCTACCACCTTCTTCGGAGCTGAGAGGCATCACAGGAGCAGCAGCTCTGCGGTACACAAGGCGACCCGGAATGCAGGTCTGCCTTTGATAGAATTTCTTAAACATTTCAAATCTGCTCATATTTACACAGCATTTTCTTTCTTGAGCAGGATAATCCCTGTATTAACATTGAACTAAACACCTATCATGCCTTTAATTTTGTATTTTTGTTTTGAATTACACTATTAACATGGCAACCAATTAGGTTTAATCTGGGGGAAAAAAGTCATGCATCACGATGACCCACAAGAATTCTTCCCATTCTGTAGAGCAGGATTCAGAAAATAATTTTTGAAAACGGTGCAATTATTTTTCCAAACATGTTCGCTTCACATCTGGTGCGGAAGCATATGGCTGAATTAATTTGTGGTTGCGGTACATCACTCTGAACGCACTTATTGTAAACCCACCAGATGTTATCCTTAAATGTGTTAAGGAGGCTGAACAGGAGACCTAGATCCTCGCTCACGGGAGCGTATGTCTGTACGTATGTGAAGGGTTTGCATCAATCAGCGATTAACAGAGCAGGATTTCGAAATGCAGCTTTTAGCAGGCAACAACTGCAAGCAAGAAGCAGCTGTCAATCTCTCGGCACAAGACGACAAGAAGAAACCAATTTAGCTGAGTTTAAAGGCTCAAGTCTCTACATGGTGCCATGGTACTACTGGGTGGATCTTATGGATCTGTCAAATCGGGGAAATGGATTCGAGTGAGCCGTGAAAAACGGCCGGATGCATCTGCTATCGCTTGAGTAGAAACAGCACGCTCAAGACAGTGATATACTGTGGGTGGAGAACGAGTACAGTCTGTCACACACACCAAGAGTTTAGGAAAGATTTTGGGAGGTTTTAGCACACATGGCCTAGAAATGCACGCCCATTCTTGAAACGTTTTCGTATCTAATTCACGGAGCAGCTGGACCACTTATGTGTTCCTATGCATCGGTTCACACTCCAGAACCAGAAAGCACAGCAGCTAAAATATTTGATTGTGGAAGAAGGGCAGCCCGGCGGCTCAGCTCCTCAGCGGGCTGTGTTATTGCCTCGGCTACTTGAAGTTTTATGCGCGTTTCCGGCCCCAGGCTCTGTGTGAGCTGAGAAAGTTGCATGTTCTCCCCATCAGCATACAGGTTGCCTCTGGGGACCAGCAAACCTCCCAGAGTTTAGCTGGAGACACCCCACCTCGCGCTACATGCTTCAAAAGACAGACGCAATCCTGTTTCCGGAACTGCTTACCCAGTTCGTGCCTGCAAATCTATCCAGTATGACAGGCCTACAGTCTACCCCAGGAAGTGCGGGACACAAGATGTAATACCGGGGGAATACCGCGGGACGGAACGTGACTTCAAGTCACCTTCACCAATAAACCACTATATCTAAGAAGGTTAGTTAGCCGAGTTAAACAAGCCTTAGGAAGGAAAACGAAATGCCTTCTTCAGCTGTGAATTACTTTCACAAGGAGCCTTAATTAGCTTAAACCATGTTTGTGTGTGTTTATGTGCGTCTGTGTTTACTTAAAGCCACAAACAATTAGGAAATGACGAGCGGGGATACACTTGAAGTCAGGGGCCACAGGCACGGACATCTACGGGCACGCCACCACTGTTTCTAATCAGGGCCACTTTCGGCAGGGAATAAACAGATCATTCTGGTGCTCGGGTTTGCTGTTAAAAAGGAAAGGATGTCTGCGAAAAGAAAAAAAAACAAAATACATTTCTTTCATTTGGACGATGTGTGAAAGCTCTTTCAGCTCTTATTGGAGGATGGCAAAAGTTTTAAGGAAACACTTTCAGCCTTTCCGTTGTGCAGCTCTTTGTTTATTTAGACACCTCATATTTAACAAAAGAAAATAAAAAAAACATGGCATAACAACTGTTCCTAAGCTCAGTGAGTGCTCTCACAAAGAGCCGGGCCGCTCGTGGATGCGGCATGGACACAGACGAGGGGTTTGGGCACAAACCTCACGCAGATCCTCTTCTGGCCCTGACTGCCCATTAATCAGCAGACCTACAGATCCAGCCTGAGGCACTGACTCCCAAGGAGAGCCTGACACGTGCCAATATGCTGTTGCTGGCCTGCTCCCTCATTCCAGGGGGGGGCACATGCATCCCGTTCACCCCACTTTACCTCCACAGAATCCTGGGATAGACTTCAGATCACAATGGCCTTTCGTGACATTTGTGGATATTGAAAAAGATAAATGAAAAGTGATAAACATTTTTAAATGCTATTTTTTTTATTTACATTGCAGATGCTTTTATCCAAAGCGACACCGAGTTGGGAAAACAGGGCCAGCCAGTCCCTAGAGAATCTTGGAGGAGGGTTAAGAGTACTGCCCAAGAGGGGGGCCCGACGGGGAAATCACTTTGCAGAGATTTGAACTGGTGACCTTCGGATCATAGACACGGCATTCAAACCTGCTGGGCCACACACCACCCCCACGCAACCCCCCCAGCTTGAAGGCTTAACCTAAATGTGCCGGACGCAACAGAAATAAGGCTCTTTAGCTGGGCAAACGCGTTTATCCAATGTGATATATAGCATCGATTTGACCCATTTATGAAGCTGAATATTTTACTGAGGTAATTCAGGTTAACCACCACAATGGAAAAAAAACAGCTACTGCCCCCTAGTACCTGAACTCACAATCTATTGGTTATATAGTCGGTTATAAGTATTACTTTATCACCCCCATTTACCCACACCCACGCCTGGGGACATGCCGACTTCCTGAAGTAGGCTGCATGTGGGGCACCAGACACTGAATTCAAAAGTCTCCAGAACTAATGGTAACCTTTACCGCAGGAAGTGAATTCCTGTAACAAAATGTTTACTTTGGCCACATAACCAGCACAAAGAGGTCAAGGAAGACCCATACCCTCCTACCGGAAGATTCACGCACATGTCCAACTACAACTGAAGACCTACTAAACAGCACATGGCATAACTCAACCGGAGGAGAGGCGATGTCAGAGAAATCAACTTCTAAATCAGAAGTCTGTTACAAAACTAGAGTGGCCCGTAAGTGTTTCCAAGCTCTACACCCCATCCGTCAATTGCAACACGTCTATCAATTTGCTGCATGTATCCAGGATATGTAAGTGTTTGCAGTGTGCTGACACTTACGGGCCACTGTATACAAGCCACCATACAAAACACATGCAGCAATCTTTACGGGAGTCATTTATGTCTGCTGTGCGGCTGATTCGGCCAAGGGACATTTACAAAATGATCACTTCCTTTCCATAATGAACATTACAAATACCAGAGCCAAAAATGTGTTTGGTAATCTAACTGCAATTCCTGGGACAGAGATGAAAAGCAACACTGAATCTGGTGTGCTGAAAAAAGCCAGCTTTTGTGTGCGATTATCATTTAAAGTTGAGTTCCTTGCCACAATAGTCTAAAAAAATAGGCAGCACATCATTAAATTAGCTGTGCATAAACACAGACTGCTGTCCTCCTGTTGACTTTCTCGCTCTATTTTTCAATTTTTTAAGCAACCAATCAGATTTCAGGTAATACCTGCAGATGACCAATGGCATTCCTCTGTTTGCCAATGCGCTGCAATATCATCAGGATTTATGGCAATGATATACATGTTTTTTTTGGGGGGGGGGTCCTTCATTCTTTATTAACTGAAGGAGGTTACATGAGTGCCAGTCCATCACATAAGCTATCAGAGTAGCTTTAGCTAATTACCATCAGCACCTTTCACACAGACATTCACACCTCTGTAAGGGTTGTTAAGTTTCCATTAAATTGATTAACCTATTATGCGCGGTCGGGATAGTTGTAAATATTAAAGATGGTCAGTTCATGACCTCTAAGGTGCTCTTTGGATCCGACTTTTTATAACAGAAAGAAACTTGGCCACCAGGTTTCCTGAGGATGCAGGGTTAGAATATAAGAAAAGTTATAAGCTGTTACAAAAAACACAGCAGAAGATTCAAAAACACACATCTGTGTGCTATAAAAAAACCCTGCGTAGGCATGAACATAAGGCACAAAATAATCATATCTGACTAAGCACATAGCACTATTTTTAAATATAGGTGATGTTGCCTAACCTCTTTATGAAATGATAACCCGAAAGTAACTTTGCTGCATCGTTCACACGGCCATTGGACGGTCTTATTTGGCATCACAGAGCCTATGAACAGTTTGTGAGATCATTTCTAAGCACGCTGCTACTATCTTCAAGATAGTATAACCAAAATTGTATCTGCAGTAACGTCAACTAAAACAGTCAGTTTGAAATGAATGGCCATTTGACATACTTCTCTCAAGTAAATTTGGAAAATATTATATTTATTCTGTTGTATGATCTGATATATTAATCAACTCCTAAATGAACAATGTGAATATTACCCCAGATTCACCTTGGCCAGTCAAAGTAATCCATAGGCCATCCCATCAACCACTCACCAATGTCGCCTTGTGCAACATAGGGTACACCACAATATTAGATTGTGAGCAATTAAAATTCTCCACAATGTGCCTTTATGGAGTGATCGTTAGTATCCTACTACAGTGCACATTCTATCAGTTGCAGTTCTATAGCTCATACACTCATTTAAAGTTGTTTTGTCATCTAAATCCATTTCGGAACCAATAAACCAGTAATAACAAACCGTAGGCAGTGCCTTGGATTTCTTCCTCTCCCCCTTTCTTGCCCTCAACATGCAACATATTTGGCAACGTAGTGTCATGGAGGAGTTCGTCCCTAAAAAGAATTCGACATTGGCAATATTTTTTCTTTCAGATTTTGTTACCTTGTAGGACTATATTTATAAAAAAAAAGTGGAATCACTTTGGTTGTACAGTTCAGTAACTTGCAAAATAGTCTTAAAAAGCAACATGAACAAGAATGGTGACAGGATCGTGGATCATGGTCCTATCTGAAAAAAAATCGTGATATGAAATTCTTGCTATATCGCCCACTCCTAAACACAGCAATCCAACACACAACATACAATAAAATTTCTTGGCCAAAAAAAAATGAAGTTAAACCCCACCAAAAAATTGGCAACAGCTAAATCTTTGGAGAGGACCTCACCTTGGTCAGAGCAGGGTAGCCAGCGGCCACCTCAGCAGGACAGTGGAGACGCTCCTCATGGGACACTTCCACGGCATGAGCCCACTGGTCCAGGAAGCCGCTGGGCGTGTACAGGCCACAGTCTCTCACACTGCACTCCTGCTCGAAGTCCTCACACACGCCGTCGCCATCATAGAAGTAGCACAGGCTGGGTTCATCTGTGCAGGAGAGGTCACAGAAGGTCATTCCAACATCTTTATCCAAGTACTGCTCAGTAAAGTCATGCCACAAAATTCAAAGCTACAACAACAGAGTCCCATCTTGGACACAAGCCCCACGTGCTGGCAACTGGAAACCTTTTGTTTGACAGGAATGCCGTTGCTACATCCTGGCAGCTGGTAAAATCTGCATAAAGGCTGTTACAGGATATTTGGTGTTATTACAACTGATGACAGTACAGGATAATCATGGGAATTACTTAATGTGTGTGTGTGTGTATATATATATATATATATATATATATATATATATACACACACACATATACACTGTATATACACATATAAAAGAAACAAGGAGGAGATTAAATCAATAAGACACAAAGAAGATAAACATCATGTGCATTGATTGACGAGACACCATTGGCTGAAACTACTTTGGAAACTGAACTGCTTTAAAAAATATACATATATTACAACTCACTTCCTTTCCTAAATGAACATTACAAATACCAGAGCCAAAAATCTGTTTGGCAATTCCTGGGACAGAGATGAAAAGCAACACAACACCGAATCTGGTATGCTAAAAAAGGCCAGCTTTTGTGTGGAATTATCATTTAAAGTTCAGTTCCTTGCCACAATAGTCTAAAAAAATAGGCAGCACATCATTAAATTAGCTGTGCATAAACACAGACTGCTGTCCTCCTGTTGACTTTCTCGCTCTATTTTTCAATTTTTTAAGCAACCAATCAGATTTCAGGTAATACCTGCAGATGACCAATGGCGTTCCTCTGTTTGCCAATGTGCTGAAATATCATCAGGATTTATGGCAATGATATACTTTTTTTTTTTTGGGGGGGGGGTCCTTCATTCTTTATTAACTGGAGGAGGTTATGCAAGTGCCGGTCCATCACATAAGCTATCAGAGTAGCTTTAGCTAATTACCATCAGCACCTTTAACACATCATGTGCATTGATTCACGAGACGTGATTGGCTGAAGCTACTTTGGAAAATGCTTTGGATAAGGCAAAAACATAGGGTAAAAATATACATATATTACAACTCAACTGGTTGTGCCACTGAGGGTTGTGCAACTCCAAAGGAATAAACTGAATCCTCACTCAACTGGTCATAAATTCTTAACTTAGATTGCTACTGGAAAATGGTAATGAGTTAGCATTTGTTCTTTCTTCTGTTTATAGAGGCACAGGTCCAGCATTAGGTATAATTGTGTTACATGCAAATATAAGGGCAACACTTTACTTGGCAGGGTACAAATAATATAGCATTATGCTATTACTTATGTATTAATTAACCACAAACAAATTCTTAGTTACATACTGATCTCAAGTTAATTCATCATTAATGAATCATGACGTATCTTTCACACCAAGCAGTTGCTATATTTGTTACTATATCTGTAAATTCTTTTGTTGTGATCTACTGAAGGAAAAAGTAATGGATAACACAGGTCACAAGACTGATCACAAGTTTGTTTGTTAATGAATTGCAACTTTATTTGTTCATGATTTGTACTTTAACTGAGTTAAGGGTTACATAGTGGTGCAGTGTGTAGTACTGTTGCACCTTTGGGACTAGGGCACGAGTCTCCGCCCAGGTTCCATGGGTGTGGAGTTTGCATGTGATCCCGTGTCGTGGTGGGGTTTCCTCCAGGGTACTTTGGTTTCCCCAGACAAACCAGACCAATGAGATACTGAGGCTAACAGGAGTTACCAAAATGCGCATAGGTGTGAATGTGTGAGTGTGCCCTGTGACGGACTGGCCCCCCATCCTGGGCTGTTCCCTGCCTCACGCCCATAGCTTCCAGGAGAGCCACCAGACCCCCCAAGACCCTGAACAGGATAAGCGGATTCATAAATTATTGATGGATCGATTGTAACTGAGTTATTACTAAGTATTTGTGCCCCGTCAAATAATGTGTTCCCAATATATCCCCAAGTATATTTCATAGTCAACTAAGGGTGTGATGAAAAAAAAGTCCTCCATTTGACAGAAACCCAAACGGCTTCATAAAAAAATATAATTACTTGATTAAACTATCTATGAAATTCAAGCAACTGCTTATACAGTCAATTGCCTTAATGGGGTTCAAGGCGGGGGTCTACATCGAACGGGTTGCCAGACCATCACAGGGAACACGCATTGATCCACACATTAAAAGTGATGTAGAAATTACCATCTCAACCAGACCACTCATCTTAAGACAGTGGGAAAGACCCAGAGAAAAGCCACACAATTTGCTGGTGCAGAAGCGAGGACAGGACCAAAGTTAGAAACCCTGCAGGATGACAACCCTACACACATAGCAGGCTGGGACACTCGCCTCTCCCCCCTCCCACCACCCTGCAAGGTGGTGCTACGTTACATAAAGTTTAATAAAGAGATCAGTGAACAAGCCATTGGAACAGAGCAGCGGGAACCAGATGAACTTGGCCTGATCTGCTCCGGATTAGGTGTTTTTTTTTGTTTCGTTTTTTTTTTTAAAAGGATTATAAAATATATCACTCTGAGTATCACTGAGGAAGATACTCTCTCCACGTGAGTCTTCCACGTTGGGGTGGTGATGAGGTGGTAGGAGTGGGAAGGCGCAGGGTAGAGAGTGACATGTGACATGCCCCCCCCCCCCCCAAAAAAAAAGACAATTAGAGCATGCATGGCTTCTTTCACAATCTCCGTCAACTAAATGAGCCCCCCCACCCCCCGAGCCCATCCAACAGACTGTCAGACACACGGCAGACAGTGGCTGTGTTCGTTAGAGTGTCTGGCTTCCCATCACAATGATGACGGCGAGAGGGTGCGGGAGAGACACACACCCAGACGCGCACAGAAACATTTGACACATGCCCGATTCCTGCCGGCTCTGCCGTCCACGGAAAAGGCTGCCGCCGGAATCCCTGTCCGTTTCCGAAACCGAGGATGGCCTCAGGATGTGCCTACGTGGGGTGCCTTTCAGAAGCGTGCATAAAATCCTGCAGCACACACGGCTGCTTTTGTCCCCGCTTTTTCTTAGGTGAAAAGAAAGTGGTTTAAAAATACATTTATCTTTTGAGAAAAATAAAAGGTGTGAACAGTGCCAAGAAAACTATATAAATTTTCGAGATTTTCCTCCTTGGAATTTTCTTGATTTTTCCTCCCCCCATTAAAATGTGGTTCTTTTGATCAGCATGTGTCTGACACTAGCCAACGCACTAAAAACATCATTTACTAGTGCTAGACAACCTAGCAGAAGCCTTTGTCTACTAACACGTACTAAAGCATCACGCCTACACTTTTAGTTCTATAAAGACGTCAGATTTCCAAGGATTATCCCGAAAGATAGACTGCTGGTTTTCCGAGGCAGTCATGCACCTACCGACACAGTTGAAAAACAGCTCCTTCTTGCACCGACTGGAACAGCCATCCCCATTGGCAGGATTGCCGTCATCGCACTCCTCCCCGAGGAACCTGAAACACCAGAGATCGGGTTTTAGGCTGAGGAAGAAGCTACACGCCTCAGTGCCCAACCAGCGTTGTGTGTTCGTTGTGCATATGCACAATGACAAAGTTGACTTTGACTTTGGCCCATGTCTCCATGGGATGTTAGACAGCTGGTTGGCAGCCTGTGTTGATGATAGTGATGGTGGTCATAATGATGATGATGATGGTGATGATCTCTGCCATGTACCCACTCACCTCTGAATGACTCCATCTCCACAGTAAGGTGCTCCGAGTTGATGAGTCAGTTCGGGGGAAGGCACACTCTCCATCTCTCTAGAGAAGGTCAACACTCTGTAGGTGTAAACTGTTCCATCTCTCACATCCCTAGGAAAGGAACCCACACACACATACATAGTGGGGGGGGGGGGGGGGGGTTCTTAGTCAAACAGTAAAAAATATGGGTGATGCAACACAATAAATAAAGCAACTGATTTAAAAAAGTCAAGTGTTACTAAAACCAACTGGAGGTTCACAAAAATTTACATTAGTAATAAACTTCAGCATCTGACCCATTATTCTCAGGAACTCTGCTCTCATTTCCCCCTTTCTGGTTTCATCGCTGCATGAATACAGATATATTCACACCATCCCCACCCCAACCTCAGCGCCCCCACAGCAAGCTGAGGCCGACTGTCGGGTGGTGGAAACTTCTCCCCGCTGCATTCTCGGAACCCCCTTCACAGTGAATGCTCACGGCGCTCACACCAGCCATATAACCATCTCCACCGTATCGCATCCCTCTGCTGGGTTTTTCTTGCATTCTATATTGGTCTCGCTTTCCTGCTCAAGTGTGTAAACCAATACCCGGAGTGCCAGTCCAAAGGTCAGAACCAAACGAGACCAAGACAAACATGAAAACAAGGAAAGGGACCTGGTCATTTTGCAGGGCCGCATGCAACCCAGTGGGGGGTCAGGATCACCAGTGCTGCAAGTCCACAGTCATAGCTCGCAATAGCAAGCCTCAGCCCCCAATGAACGAGGCTCAGAGATCCATCGGATCACATCTGGAGCTGATTACGGGTACAGTCAATCTAAGCCATATGCTGTTCAGTCATCAAATAATAAAAAAAAAACTTTACTGTCACCATTGCAAAATGACTGGACGTCAAATGTCTGTTGACAGAAACGCCTTTCTCAGCTGGACAGGAAATGAGGGGCAGAGGGGATGACAACACATCCAGAAATTGGCCTTTTGACCCCATCTGTTGAAGGAGGACAGCAGTGCCAGCATTTGACGCCCAAGAAACGGCATCTCGCATGTTACGAGTTACATGTGTGCTACAAGAGCATCACATGCCTTTGCGAGACCTTCAAATGCTTGAGTCAGCCTCCAGGGGTTGGATGCGATTTGACAAAGACTTCACTCCCCTGGATTTGGCATGGGCGTCACATCACAAGCGGGGTGTGTGTAGAAAACAGACCACAATCCATTCATGCGGAAATGACACTGGCTGCTTTTCCCTCACATGCAAAAAGCCTTTAGACTTCAAGTCATACTAATATCCATGCAATTACAAACAATTCAGCTTGTTATCGAATCACCCTCTGCTGATGTATTATACTAAGATGATGTCCACGTTTTGCTCCTTGCCAGGCAGTCCACATTTTTGCTCCCTGCTGGGAGCTGGGGTGGGGGTGCAAAAGCATGGATTGTCTATGCGTCCCCAAGGTCCGGATTGAGAAACACTGCTTTAAACCCTTGAATCTGCCGATATGTAGATATATCTCCTTCAGGTTTAAAGAAAGGTATGTTTACAGTATTTAGAATGATTTACTTTACTTACACACATTTTACTTATAAGATGTTGGTTCCTACTCAACTTTGTCTTTCTGCTGTTCCACACAACATAAGCACTCTATAACGTATGTGAGACATTCTCATCCCCATGTGTGCTGCCTCATATTTACTGTTTTACCATTATAGAATCTTTTTAACTTCAGCGAAGAACTGTCAGAGCCGACTATGACTAAAATCCCCCAATGTCAAGTTCGGAGAGTCTTATCCATACAGGACAACATGAAGCCCAGCATCAGAAGACCTTTTGCAGAAGCTTGGGATTCATCCCAGAAAAAGAATCCCAGACTGACAGGTATAAATTCATTCCAACTCCAAACTGATGTATTTCTGACCCCCGAATTTAGAACAAATCTCGCCTCACCACAACGGCTTCCTCCTTGCACTTACAAACACGTCCCTTTCCCTCAACTCTTCCATTTGACTTCTGGAGATGGAATGACAGTTTCCTGGCATCGAGCCCAATGCAAAAAAAAACAGCGGAGGCCCATTTCTTGTTTTTTTTTTTTTATGACCCTCACTAATCCCCCCGCATAAGACGCAAGTCACACCGACACAGAGGTTCGCTGGCCGTGCAGAACAGCTCAGGGGATGTACAGGTGCTGCCCGCAAAGCGTGCCAGCGAAAAACCTCAGGCATGCCTGCCGTCTAGCCGTAGGCCAAGTGACGTCAAATGCACGCAAGCAAGCACACCCCATGCAGCCCTCTTAAAAGGCACAGCACGGCCCCTTTGTCATGCTCCACTCGCACCACAATGGTGAGAAACTGGTCCCTTTCTCATGTCACGGTGGCGTCCAGTGGCCATGTCCAGTGGAAAACCTGAGTCATCAGTTGTTAGTGTGGGGGATTTCATTTGGGGGGGGGATGGGGGGGGTCAGTCAGTTTTTCATCCTCTAAGGACCCATTCCAAACAGTTCCCAGTGGCAAACTGCATGGGAATGGGACTCAATTTCTCCTCGCATCCATGACCAATTTCTGCTATATAAGGTCTTCATATGAAATGCTATGGAAAATAAACACCGCCCTGGCTCAATTTCTGACCATGGCATGCAGAGTGAACATCCATCCATTCATTCAGCTTCCATCCACCTAGCCTGGTCAGGGAAGACATCTAGACTGTCGTGTCAAGCTTCTCCATGAGCAAAAACATTGTGGGAGAAAAAAAATTAATTTCTGCTTGACATGGACATTTTCAAAGTACGAAATGGTAAAAGGATGCATGGAAGAAAGCAGGGGCCTATCTCTGATTAAGGTGGGATGAAAGACGGGAAAGTCGATGCTGAATTAGATTATGTTCAGAAAGCAATTAACCTGCTTGACCTGCTAACTTCCCGAAAAGGTCTTGCTTAGATATACATACATACATTTTATATATTTGCCAGCTGCACAACCAAACAATAGAAGCTGCACAATCAAACCATTTCCTCGTCTGGATTATTATTATTATTATTCTTTTTTTAATCAATGCTATAAAACCACAGAAATAAATGAACACTAACAGCAAACAGAAGAAGGGACTTGTTTGAGCAGTGGCTCGAGTTTTCGGTGGGTTCAAGCGAGGCCAGCCTCCTCCCCCTAGTCCGTGGAGTTACAAGGTGCTCCTGGTAATGGAAAGGAAGCAGTAACGTTCAGTAAGTGACAAAACAAACAAGTTAAATCACTCGGCGGGCGTAAACGACACGGCCAGCGCTTACGCTTTCGCCCGGCGCGGTTTGCCCTGGCGTGCCGCAGCGAGAAACAGAGCCTTCAGTCACACGGCGAGAAAATACTACAGCCAGAACAGTTTCTTTTTTTTTTTTCACGCTCCACAGAGAGACGGCTATAATGGGATACCGCAGAAAGGCCAAACTGCCGGTCCAGCCAGGAATATACCTTTAAACGACCAGACATCCAGCGCGTGACTTCCAACGAAACCGTACTCCTGCATTAACTGTGATATTATGTAACGCAGCAGATTGGCAGAGTGCATTTACGGTCCGTGGCACTGTCCTCACCATGTCAGCACGACACAGGTCACCGACAATATTTCACATGTCAGTATTTCAGACAGTGACTCGTAAAACAGCTGTAAGGCCCTTCAAAGAAGTATTACAAAGTCCCCCTGCCAACCTGCCCCCACCTCCAAACACACAGCCCGGGGATATTATCTCTATTATCTAAAGTGGGAGAAACTAAGGATTTTCATTTTTTTTTCCCCCAGCAGGTCGGCATCCTGCCGGAGGCCGCGGCAAAGTACGTCATCGCGGTTTTTCACCCGAGCCGCCGTTTCACACAAGGTATCGACCATTGCCCCCCCCCCCACCAACATAAACAGCCATCTCAGGCACTCAGTATTGGAGGGAAAATAAAAGCATTGAAAATGAAATAAAACAATGAAAACAATACATTAATCTCCCCCCAAAACACTGTTAAAAAAGACTACACAAAGACAGTGCTTATTAAAAACAATATCAAAGGCCAGATTAGAGATGATAGTATATTTTAACCAATAGTTCTTTATTAATTTATTAATATTTAATGACTTTTTCAGAGAACAAGTCATTAAGAACAGACTGGGAAACAGGCTTTATATATAAATGGGGCAGGACAGAGGATTCCGCAGCGGACCAACCAGGTTGACTCGGGACTCTAAGAGGAAGCTAGAACATGATGTCATCCATTAATCCGGGGATCAGGGATATCAGATCCAAATGTCAGAATCAGAAGCCTCGAGCGACAGAGCGTTTCGAGGCAAGTCCCTCTGTGAGCCAGCAGTGGCGGTCAATAAATCAATGGGCAGAGAGCGAGTTTCATAGGCTATCAAGGCTATCATATCTGTGATTTATCGAGGGCCCGGAGGGAGAGGAGGGGAATGAAAGGAACGGGTCAGGTGTTCTGTACTGTCAGAGGATGGCTCTGACTGCCTCAGGCTGATCGACCCGCCTAAACACAATAGAGAAAGGCCAAGCTTTAACCAAGATGATGAACTCCCAGAATCCCATAGGTCTCCTCTGGATGCCTGATACTTTCTTACTATTATGATTCTAATATTCCTCATTTATAAGATGTAGACGAAACCATTCATCCCTGTCCAGGCACGGAGCCTTTTTTCCAGTTTGTTGGAATCTCTAAATTATCTAGGTATAAATTCTACAGCTTTTCTTTTAAGGTTTATTCTCAGCATTTCTT
>JAODKN010000114.1:5401315-5430006 GCA_026774425.1 Petrocephalus zakoni
CCCCCGAACCGTTAATACCCCCCTGGTACATCTGCGTAAGGGGGCTTAGACTTAGGTCCCAAGTTATGAGGCACAGAACTCGAGCTCCTTTCAAGAAAATCCCGGTGAGGCACACGGGCTTCCCTTCGTCACCCTAAGGGTCACCCGGAGCACCCCTGACAGGAGGGATGCCATGATAGGCCCTCAGGACACATACGAAAGGGCATATCGAATGCATTTTGGGAAATCTCAGCCAGCATCAAGTTACTTATTAAGCACACGTTTAACCGAGGCATTTAAAATAGCTTTCCATCAACACGATTACCTATTCCAGCCATCTGATTTCACCTTGGATTGAGCAACAGATGACTTCCCCCTTATGCCATGGGCTTCAAGACACAAGTTCCTTAACCATGATGCAACACACAACTTCAAAATAATGATGATTCTCCAACTGAACCTTAGTCTTTAAGGAAAACAGATCACCTCAGCATGACAAGGGCAGAGATCTTCCTTCCAGTTGAAGCACGATGGATCGTTACATGGTTTGTACATAGTTAATTTTTACACACTGGCATTTTATGGAGTCTTTTCATGTGGGTGGGGGGGTTAAATTGAAGGCCACCCAGAATCAACGAAAGTTGTACTGGTGTCTTCAGTAGCAGATGTCAACAGGGAAAGGATAGAATGGCAGCACCAGGTCCACGGGTGTGGTAGCAAACACCTTTTAGCAATGACAATCATAAGAAACAGGACTCACCAAATTCATGAGGCGTTATAATTGTGACCATTACCAGGGTAATGGGGTTAGAGGTCAAGGGGTTGAAGGTCAGGGGCTGGGTCGACATGGGGGAGGGGGAAACTGTCGAGCAGCAGGAGATGGGTCTGAAAACTATGTTCCGGCTACTGTGTGGAAGCCCTGTCCGTGAAATCAAGATAAAACATGCCCCCCCATTTAATACTACACAAAGAACCTTTGCTAAACTCAAAAAAGATGTTAACGTCAATCAACACTTCAACAATCGTCACAAGTGGCTGCAATAGGATGGGCTAAGGTCATCTGTTACAGCAATTACACTTCCTGCAATGATGCAAGCCTATCCGTCCAGGCCCTCCCAGTAATAAAACAGACAAACGGCAGAACAATACTCAGAGACAAGCATTTCTTTTTCGACGTCCTGAACAGCCCGGCATCTGAGGGGAAAAGACTGAGTCCAAGCGCAGAGTCCTGCCAATTTGATCTCCCCAGTGGTAGCGGTACTGAATCTTACACATCAGGTAAAAGCATCAACATGACTTGAGAAAACATGGCAGGCTAAGAGAGGCACAGAAACCTATTTTCATTTTCACAGTTCCGAGAGAAAGGAAACAATTATGACCAGCTATGTGTAATAAGATCGCCAGTACCAAGTGGCGAGCAGCAATAAACTACGGACGTACATGTTCGAGCTTCACACTAAGCTATTGTTAACACTTAGCAGCCTATTTGACGCATGGGCACATGCAACCGACTGGAACCATGGAGCTCTTTCTGAGCCAACAGCTGGCCAGCCTCTTGAAACGCAGCTACGTGCTAATGGCTTCAAGCACTAAGAAAATAAACGTGGCCCTTTGTGTCCTCTGTTGCTTCAGCAACGTTCTGGGCTGTTAGTGCAGAATTCCTCAATCAGCGAAGAACGTAAAATAGCGATTGTTGTGTGGTCCAACAAATTCCTTTCGTTCAAAGTGAACGAAAACAAGTGAGGAGTTGAGAAATCGTCAATAACCCTTTCTCTCTAATTCAAGTCCCGTGCTAGGAATATACCCCTCCTCTCCCAGTCTACAGCCCCTGCCCATGTCATTAATTCATAACAAAACATACTTAACAGTCTTGTGGTTGCAATTACAAACAGCCATGGGGCACAAACAAAAAGCCAGGGCATCCTTCTCGCAAACGACAGTGAAAACCCAAAACATAGATGGAAGAAAATATATTATGATTATGACTATTATGACTTCCTTTTTCATACCACACGGTTTTTATACAAATAAGCAATTACGGAAACTACTGAAGAAACAAAGTGAGTAATAATTAAAGAGCTAGGCTAGGGAAGGATGAGAATGTACTAACCTGCATAAAAAATAAAAACATAACATACTTATTGAGATTTTCAACATTTCTTCAGTTCTTGATGTAACGCATGAATTACCAGAAATATTTGATTAGAAAATCAGCAATGCCAATCGATCATGAGCAAGATTTATCAAGTCAAGAAGAGGACTGGCATTTACACACTTCCTGGGAGACTGGGATCAAATATTCCAATACACCATACGGCTACTACAAGTCCGCAGCCGATTCAGGTGCTGCCTCGAGAGTGTAAGGCTCTCACCACAGGCTGCTGTTGCTAGACTTGTTATATTGGTGTAAGGAAGTGGGATACTCATAGGGTCACCATATGTACATAACGGAGCATGCCTTGGGGAAGGCCGTAGAAAAAGTGTTTTACCTGTAGCGTGAACCCAGGTGCAGAAAAAGCCGAGGGAACCAGAGGGTGATGGAGGGAACAAGGAGACAAACTAAACTAGCTCCAGCCAGTTGGGTTTTTGGTAACGAACTGTCAGCAGGACCATCTCACTGAGAGTCTAGCGGTTACGAAATTGGACTTGTGACCAAAATGTAGGCCAACCGAAGTCTCGGGGGTACCCCGCTGCTCTAGCCATTTAGCAAGTTACTTAACCTCAACCGCTTTAGCGAATGTATTTGTTCGGCGGCTAAAACGCATTGCAAATGTAATGGAGAAAGCACGTGTTCCCCCACGATCCTCCATCCTGCGTAGACAGATGCGGCGCCCATCGGGACGTAATTATACAAATTCATCATGCCTCGATGACGCGCCAGCATGCGGCCAATCCCATGATGCCTCACCTCTGACTGGTAGCCCAACAATAGTCGCAACAGCAAGACGCGTTTTATCATCCCAGCACTCTGCTTCATTTTTGGAATTCAAAGTTTGAATGGAATAATATATGGCTCACCAGGGGTCCCCCTGGTGTGAGATCTGACGAAAAACACAAATTCCCGGTAGTGCCGGAGTACCGTGAAAAATAAACGACCTGGAGTTTTATATCTCAATGGCCCATACTGCTAATACTGAAGTCATTAAGCTTACACCCTCTCCCTGTGTTTATGGGCGCTTCCTCTAGTTATTTTCCTTCCACAGTCCAAAAGTATGTAAGCTGGGAAAACTGAAGTCTGTAAATTGGCCATAGTGTGTAATCTTGCGTTTCTGTGCCCTGCAATGGAATGACAGCCAATCCAAAGTGTGACTTTCCTTCTACCCTTCCCAGGGCAGGCTCCAAACTCACTGCAACCCCGGACAAGCAATTTACTACAACTTGGGTCCACAGATGACCCAATAACTCTATCACATTCTGCAACAACAAATAGCCCATCAGTGGAAACTATACCTCCTTACAAGATACATTTACCAGGTAAAAAAAAAAATCAATCTTCTGTTATGCATATCCAATTGAGGGCGACTCATAAAAGGATGCAATTTAGCTAAATATATCATTGGGCCTGTGGTCATCTGTAGTAGGTGCCTCGCCAGACACAACGACAGCAATTCAATTACATTTATTTTTATATAGCGCCTTTCCAAACACAGTTGGTCCAAAACACTTAACACAGCATCAGACGACAATAGCACTTACTAACATACCACAGTTGATACAGCAATGCCAATCTTCAAAGTATCTATTCTGGTCCCGAATGTAATTTGCTTAACTGCAAGACAATTTTGTTGCTGGGAATTGACGTCACATCTACCGTCCAGGCCTAATACCAATCTGCTAAAAAAACACAGACCAAAGAGAAGGGCCCATTCCAGATTCGGGATGGGGAGAGCTGGCTGGCACATAGAAACTGAGCTATCACAAAGAATACCATCCAGAGGGCATGAAATGAATTGCACAAGCTGATACACAGAACAAGGTCAACCTAGTGGGCTAAGTAATAGGATATGTGACAAAAAGCCCATATCCAATTGCTCACCTTTGCTTTGGCTTGTTCTGAATAAGAAGGACGGTGGGTAAACAAAAATATTTTGGCCAGTTTCTTGTTTCCTTAATCTACGTGACCTTGGGTTTGGAGAGTCGGGCTGTAATCAGAGCTAGAGGTTATTAAGTTCTAGTTCTAGTGGGCCATAAATTAGAACCTTTGGATTTACGTGGCAGAAGTACGACGGGACTAATAATCAGTTGACCAAAGGGCCATCCAGACTTGCAGAACCTCACAATTATGAGACAGAATTGATTGGCAAATGATCAGCTGACGATCGACAATGAACTATCCTCATGTTTTCATTTCTGTCTACGTCAACATGGGAAAGGCAATTGAAATGGAAGTAGATGGAAGGCGGCAGAATGACTTCCTTACTCAGTGGTCATTCTCAAATGACAAATAAACAAAACTGTCCATCTCTCTAGTTAGAGGAAAACAGGTGTTCATTTGGTGAATGCTACATTATCAGTATCAATGTGTTTTGACCTCTCACCTCCCACATTCAAAGTGGCCGTTTAAACAGAGCCACATCAAAACGGCCAATAGCACAGTCTTTTCAAATAATCCTTTCGGGATACTCAAATAATGGCATAATGGCTAGCAGCTTTGTTTATACAGAGTAGACCCCAACCCCCCAGCCACATTACAGAGGATTATGTAGACTGATCCTCACAACAAAAATCGGCGAGACTGTATTTAACCCCCGTCCCAGCTATACAGGACTGCACCAAAAGTCTGCTGAAGCTTCCACACTAATAAAACAGTGAGGAATGATCCTGTATTTAACCTCTTCTGTCTTACATTGCAAAGCTGAGAGTTGGTGACATTGTGGGCCTCCTCAGCCCATTTACCCTCTATTTATCACAAATTTTTATGAGGACCAGCAACTATATAAAAGAAAATGTAATCAGTACAAGTAGACTGAGGACAGCGCAAAAAGAAATAAATGCAAAAAAATTAAAAATGGCCATTTTTGAAGCCTGCCAAGGAAAACGCATCTCTTGCCAACAGTGCTCAGGGATTAAATCCAATAATTATCACCCCACCCCCTTCCACAACGCATCAGTCTTTGTGACATTTAAATTCATTCAAAAAGACATTCATTCAAATATATCAGCTGCACAGTTAATGGGGAGAGGGGCTGCACTGACCTGAGGGACGAGGCCGGGTTGAAGCAGTTCTTTGTGACATCTGTAACATTGGGGTTGCAGCAGTCCCCACTGTCGTAGCTGTAGTTATCCCAGTTGCACTCAGGATCGCAGCGCCCATTGCCCAGCTTGTGCCTGGGACAGCTGCCCTTCTGCTTCTTACAGTAGCCGCCGTCGAAGCCCGTGAGTGTGTGGCTGCACTCGGGGTCGCACTCCTCGTCGCCCACCTTGCTGATGTCACAGTTAGCCAGCACCAGGCGCTCGCGCAGCGAGGAGTTGGACACCTTGTGCTCGCTAAGCACCCAGGTGATGTTGTAGGGGGCAAAGGCCTCATTCAGGTGCTGATGCTGCAGGTTGACCTGCTGCGGCGTGACGGTGGGCTTGCGACCCCAGTCGTCATGCACGTTGACCACCCGGTAGCGCACGGTCTTGGGCCGGCGGAAGCTCCAGAAGCGGTTGTAGTTGGTGGCCACATCCACATTGTCGCAGACTGTCTGGCCACAGGGAGGCGGCTCCAGAACCGTGTCCAGGGATGCTGCAACGACCCCCTCACCTAGGCCAGCCTTGCCGACATCATCCTCTGCTTGGGGAAAGGAGCCATCCTTCACAGTCAGCCACTTGTTCGCCGGATATTCAAAGTTCTCCTTCAAGACCAGTTCTGAACGGTTCCCATACGGCTGGCGGCTCTGCATATCCCTCACCATCTCCAGCTGGGACCGGGCCTGGCGCCACAGGCTGAAATGTTCCACAGAGCCCCGGTAATTGTGGCTAAGGGCATTTCCACCCAGCATCAGCACCTTGCATTTCTTGGTGAGAGGGCTAAAGACCTCGCCGGACTGCTCGCGGCTCACTGCCACCTGGGCACCATTCACAAATAGCTTCATATACAGTCCATTGTAGGTGATGGCAACGTGGAACCACTGGTTGGGAAGGTACCGCGCATTGGAGGTGATAGACGTGGCTTTATGGGCGCGGTCAGTCTTCAGAGAGAAAAACAGGCGAGGGTCCCGGTTGCCCTGCTCGCTAACGGCCTTGATGCCCAGCAGCCAGCCGCGGTCACTGGAGGCATAGAAGCACTTATCATAGAGACCTAGAGCCGGGAAACAGCATTAGCATTAGCATTCAGCTACTGAAAGGAAAGAAAACCCACATGCTGTGAAAGCTGTGCAGCAGCCCACGAAAAATAATGAACCTCGGAAAGCTTCTTCAAAGCTAAGAGCTTAGAAACAACCCAAAATGCATCTGCGCCATGTGTTATGGTCCGGATTCCCTGAAAGAAGACCCAAATGCCTGCTTTTCACATCAGACTGATCCGGAGCAACTCGCACTGCTCGCAAATTTACACATCGCTCGCGCTGTAACCCGTCGAGCCACACAGATGGTTTTCTGCTCACCGGAGTGAGTGAGGATCGTCACCTTGCCCAAATATACTACAGCTGTGTCCCAGTTGAAGCTTAAACCCCACAGCTTCCCTTAGTCTCCCGTTCCGCAATCGACTGAAGGGAGCTGCAGTTGAACGTGACCAAACACACATTGGGAAGACTGAAGAGACGTCACTGTGAGGAAGAGGCACTCTGCAGGGCTAATAAGGTCTTTTCAGTTTTTTTTATGTTGAGAAACAGGCACAACTGTCACATTAAAAGCGCTTATGGTGGTCCAGACAGTGCCCATTTTTTCAACCGAGAGCAGCTTATGTAGCGGGTGTAATGGTTAGTGTAGCTGCTTTCTAAGGGAGGTTCTATTCCCAGTCAACAAAGCCCGTCTTATAAACAGTCGTGTTCTGGACGTGAGTGATTCAGAGGATAAGTATGCTGTGCCAACGATTGGAAGGTTGCTGGTTTAAATCCCGGGGCTGGCGCAGTGATTTCCTTGTTGGGCCCTTGAGCAAGACTCTTAATTCCCAGTAGCTCTATGAGCTGTCCTACCATGCCTTCTCTGCTTGGGATAAAAATGTCTGCCAAATAAGTCAAATGTAAACGAACACAGTGGCTTAAACAGTCAATCAGAGGAAGGTGTGTCTAAAATATCTTGATATTCCTTATGGGGTTTTTTGATGTAAACTTGACAAAGACAAGCTTCAAATTCTAGTAGTGCAAGACACGCATTGGCTTCAGTATACAACTGGCAAAATTTATGTTTCCATGCATAAACCTCAGAGAATGTTGTTGGTGAACCGTGTGACTTCAGCCCGGTTCTTATCTCGGGAGATCATGTTTACCTAGCTGCCGTGTTTTGCGTCGATCTTATCTTGCTTGGGTCGAGTCGGCGCTGGCGAGATGCGCTATCTTGGAAAATTTTCAAGGGCATTTTTCTCGCAGTGCAAGCTGCCCTTTTCACATGCTGGGTGCCAGCCGAACAACCCGGAGGCATCAGTCACTCGGAAGTTGATTTACAGGGCTGACACAGAAACAGTGGGCAGGGGGGAGGGAACCAGGGCAGGAACATCCCAATCGCATATCGGGGGGGATCGTCGACCAGCAGTGCCCTGCCTCTCCAGTATTCATACAAAACCAAAAGCCAAGCATCACCTCTGTGTGAACAAAGACTAGAATGTGCGACAGCACCTTATTGACCACTTCATGTGGCTGGTTAGGCTACTTAGGCCCCTCACAAGGCCTCTTATACATTAATCAGCCTGACCAAGGTGACGGATGAGTGTCTCTTTCAGAGGTAGAATAGGATATGTGTACTTCCCTTACCTTCTTCTTTAAAATCTAATCTTCATGCTCCAGAACATCAAAATTACATTTTCCAGAAAACTGTTGCGTCACGAGGTTATTTTTTTATTTTTTAAACTTCAAAAATTGCCTATTCAGCTAACCCCAGAGAAACACACAGCTGATTAAGCCGAAACTCTATGTTTCTTTCCTCGTTCTCTCTCCCCCATGCTACAGCTGTTCCGCGGTTCACTTGCAGTCAACAGCTTCCTCAGCTCGCACCTTAAGCGAGTAGCAAGCTGCACAAATTCACAGGGGAACCTGAGACCAAAAAGGTTATCGGCTAAAATCTCAGCGAAGGATCAAGCGCTATAGCCTTGAGCGAGGCTGCTTAACAGCTTCACCGGACACTTAGGACGCTATCCGTAACAAAGTCACTCCGGACTAAAAGCGTGGCACAGAGGAGGGAAAAGGCATATGAAAAGCAGGCTTTAGTGGGGCCCCGAAAAAAAGGCAGCGCGAGAAGGCTTGGGAGATCTTTTTTTAGATCGCGCTGACCTATTGATTACCTGCCATGTCTGAAATGTCTCCGAAAGCAAAAGCGGCCTCGCGGCGGCTGTGTTTCAGGCCGCAGACCGAAAACGAATCGGTCTTTCAGAGGACAGCCACAAAAAGACTCGCCGGCACGCGAAATAAAAAGAGGAGAAGGATGTTTCCGAGGGATCGGACGCCGGTAAGCGGCACAGCCACATCTTCTCCATCGCACAGAAGTGATGGAAAGATGCAGGTATAGGTTATAATATTCAGATCACTGGGAGCGAAGATTCCCAGACTCCATTCTGGAAAACAGGGTCCCGGACATTCCAGTTCTGAGGTGGCGAGCCTGGGAGAAACTGGCAGCTGCCTGTGGTTCTCCTTTCGGTGACACCGAGTCGGATCAGGACTGCGACATGGAGCCTGGGAAAGACGGGTTGCTTTTGTCCTTGTGTGTCCTGTAGACGCACGCCATCCCAATTCCTCGCCGCTGTTCAAGGTCCTGAAGCTGGCTCACTGTCGCACTCCCCAGCCTTGCTTCCACAGCTCAGTTCGTTACAGAATAACTCCATACACCCTCCTGCAAATCTGGGTAAAGCATGTTTCGATGCACCGCTTAATGCTTTATATATAAAACATGAGATTGATACATGCTATTTTTACCTAGTGCACTACTGGGAAGGAAAAAAAAGTCCTTCAGTACCATTTCATGTTCCTTAGGTCTGAAAAAAGATATGAAACTGCCCCCTTCAAAATACAAAGCTAATTTTAATGTTTATTACATGTATTAGGTAAGTCTAACAAGGTTACCAGAAGCAATAACTGAAAATATAAGCTAGGACACTACGACATCACTAAATAACAACTTTAAAGTTATGTGTGGTGCATGCTATAATAAAATGTGAAATACCCAATTCTGAGCTTTCTACAACAACATAAACATTAAACTCAGCAGGAAAATGCACTTGTTGTGTTGGTGAATCTACAAAGTTTCCACAGTTTCCACACCAAAAGCACGTTTTCCTTCAGAGGTGGAGGGTTACATAAACATTCACAGCCTTAAGAAAAGTTCACTGCAATATCTTTGGAGGGAAAGCCTGTGCGGTAGTTCCGAAGCCTTCTCTCTACTGGACAATTTTGCTGTTGGTGGTCAATGTAAATATATGAAGTGGTTTTCCCAGCATGGGTGGGACTCTGCTTTGAACCAACCTGTCCTTTTAAAATACCAAATGTTTGCATTAAGTCACTGGGAGCGTCTCTGAAACAGACAGAAACCCTGTTATTTATAAACAGAGAGCACTTTACTGATAAAACGGAGAGCTCCATCGTGTACAGTGCCCTCGAACATGGCTTCCTTTAAACTTAGCTGTTTACACAGTACGATGCGTAAAACGCAGGATTCTGCAAGCAGCGAGTAAATCCGCAGTATGCATTTTGACACTAAAATTAGCCTGCTATGGACTTATGGAGACTTACGGTCTCAAAACAAATCTCATATGATCTTGACATGTGACCTATCCCATCCATCAAAGGGATATATATATATATATATATATATATATTTTATTTTTTTTTTTATTCTGAAGCATGGTTTACCTGCTTTTATGGATGCAAGACCCCCTTTCTCCAGGGTGGTGGGTTCAAAGCAGCTTCCTTTCTGGTTCAGACTACATTTCCAGTCTCTGTGGAGTCTGCCAGTTCATTCTTTCTGTATGTATGGGAATTCCAGCCTCTGAATAATTACAGCTGAGGGGAATCTGTGTGCTTCATTGGGCCAGACAGACAGCATAAGAATCCTTTACCGGTCAGAGCACCTAAACATGCCACAAAAAGGACTGTTATCTTAGTATCTCGCCTACTCCCTGGTTTACATCCTACACCCAACCTAGGACTGTCTCTCCAATTATTGTGACCATAATATAATAAATGGTCAACATAATTAAATCAACAGGAATAAAGGCAAAGTCCTCACAATTTACAAATTTAAAATTGGTAAATTTGGTTCTTCAACAGACAACACCTGGGAACAAATGCACAGAAAGACACCCCCTCCCCCCCCCACAAAGTGAATCATTTTTATTTCATATAACTTTCATGCCACCCCCATGCCTTGCATAATTAGGCTCTGACACTAATTAATTTTAAAGCATACCTATTATGCGCTGTTGCACCATAGTGAAATTACATATGGCGGCTGGCCAAAGGACGGACCACTCTGAATGACTTTTCATGTTATGCAAAATGCAAATCGCAATTTGTGAATGCAAGCCTGCCATTAATGCTGCTTGCCCCTCACTCTTAACGGAAAATAAGTGCTTATCTTTTGGGGAGGTGTTTTTAAGGCCCTTTATGTGGAATCCTACTCCATTCACCCACCCACCCCCACCACCCAGAAACAGGCCTACATAGCAGAAGGAAATCATATTACATGCAGCATAAAGGGAAATATCTCTTAGATAAGATTTCATCCAGCAACTGGGAGGTGATTTCAACTGAAAGTCTATGAAGTACAAAATGTATGGGTTTTGAAAACCATGAAATGACACCTTCCTGATCTCTGCATCAACACCTGCATCCTATATCCACATTCCTATATGATGCTATTTACATTAAAAGACAGGAACCCCCTCATTATTGTCTGGGTCCTCATACTCAATTTCCCATGATTCCTCTGTGATATGAAAAGGTAATTAACAGTTTAAATGATGATGAAAGGCTCCCTGGGAGTTGAATGGCACTGCCAAGTACCAGCTGTGATCCACATGCCAGGAGACTAAAGACAGAAATGCTAATTTCGTGAAAATGAAATAAACGATATTTGGTGCAGATTCGTACTAGAGCAAATGCAATACAGGACAAATAAAAATTTCCAATTTCATGGAATTCCCTTTTGTGAAACATGCATGTGAAATAGCTGCCAAATCCTTATGTATGAAAGTAAAACAGTCAGCACCTTGTAACGGCCACTGGAGGGCGTCACATGGCCCCTGCTGTCCTGTAATGTAAAACAGAACCCAACCATGCATCGTCAGAGCTGCCGCCCCCATCTAAGATGCCCGCTTGTGGAGGGCAACTCCTTCAGCTGTCCAACCCAAGTCATTTCCCCCTTATTGGTGAGGTGGCTAAACTAACAAGTACTGGTGGTTTCTGGTGGTCCCTGATCATCTTATGCTCAACTCCTCCCCCAGACGCTAGACTTCCTACTTAAGATTCAAGCCCAACCTCATTGAAAACTCCTGCTACTGATACCAGACATTAAGTAACATCTATCACTTTTACCTTTATTTCAACAACGCCAATAGAGATCCATCCTATCAACCCGAGCCAGGGTAAAATAATACTTTCGGCTGTTAACGTTCAAAAATAATAGATGCGTTCGGAGTTGACATCATATCCGTTCCTTCTCACTTGTCAATCTAAGTTTAAACGCGATCGCATCCTTAATAATGTACATAAGATTTAATTACTATATTGACTCATTAATACGCGAAGAAATTCCAAATTTGAATTGAAGTGCAATCTAGCGAGACGACTTTTGAAAGCAGAGTTTATATCGCCGAGGCAGCGCCAGCTCCCGGATTAGCGGGGATACTTGTTGCGCGCATTGGAAACATGCGCCGCTTTGTTTACAGGCTTTATCCAGCCGTGCGCCGTGTCCGCGGTGGGGGGGTCGGATGGAAAAGCGGATCGCATTCAGTCTTGAGGAACTAAAACGTCAAGCACTTTGCTACTCAAAGCACCAGGGCGAGATTATCTATCAAGCGCGGGTAAACAGCCATCGTCCGTCCGCGCCGGCTATTTGGCAGCCTGCGGCACACGGCGGCAGAATAACAGGCCTGTTTGATACAAGTAACACCTGCGGTTTGGTGTAAAGGGAAAAAAGCGATCGGAGCAGGTCCGCGCTTTGGGGGGGAATTTAGCCACTATCCCCCGGAGCGCACGGCTGCTGGCGCGCCTGGTGACGGGACGCCGGGACCCCGGGACCCGAGCTCCGCTAATAAAGTAAATATTCCCGGTACTGGAGCTATTGGGCTGACAAACCTCCAGCCCCATTCTTTCGGATGCCAATTCCGCAGCCACATCGATTGGGTGCGAATTATTTACTTTATCAATACCGGTTTTGCGTATATTTATCTGTTTACACATATGTATGAACAATTGTTTTTTTTTTAAACGGTTAAAAACTTAATTTATATTCATAATTTCTCAAATACCGTCGAACCGTGTACCCCCGGTCATGCGGGCTGTTCAGTTTGTACTGGAGCCGATTGTCAGAAATGCCCAGTATAAGCGGACACCCCAGGCGCCTGCCAAGCGGGCTTTACCTGTTAATAACACGCAGCGCCTGATCATTCATACAGCCCGGCGTTACACGTTATCTTCAAATAGCTGCATTACATCAGTAGCCCCGGGCATAAGCCAGGACAGTCATCGTCCGTCTCCTTCGCCAGAAACGCGTTTTTTGGGGGGGGCGGCTGGCTGCTTTACCTGCCGTCGCTGTAAGTCACGGTACCTGCGACGAGACAGCGGTCTTATCTCCGCGCAGCTTTGTAGTAAACAGCCCTTTCCCAGGACGCCGCGATCTGTCATGCAGTTACAGTAAAAAAAAAAAAAAAAAGCTGGAAGCTACCTCTAAAATAATGGAGGAAATGGAGTTGCGATATATAACATCCGAAGAGCAATGAACTACAATAAAACTACAACTTTTTTTTTTACTTTCTGCAGATGAAAAACTATAAAAACAAATAAAAACTGAGCCTCACTTTTGTTGCACGGTAATTTTGAGAGCATAGCCAAACAGCTATTGTAATATAGGCGAAATCGCGCTATACGGTTTAAAATATCATTTAAGAAGCTACTTAAGACATTTCCCCTAAATTCGGCTGCGTTTCAGGCGTGCACCAAACCTCCGTGCAATCTGTAACACTTAAAACTTATGCCATTTTTTCCTATTAATATGCTGTTAGGTTAACATTCAAAACAGCGACTGAAAATTGGGGCACTACACTGGACGAAGATTTATACACAACAGTTGTATATTATGCATGTCTTATAACGAATGCATTTTACCTTGGCTATATGTGTGGAACGCGGTAACGTTTCTGGGTTAACCTCATTCATTCATTTCGAAAATGCATAAAACTGGTCTCTTCGGGGAGATTTAAATACCTGCGATTACAGCAGGGGATCGCTGGCCTCCCTCCGGTTTGATCCACATTTCCAGGGTAAAATTTCCTCGGGGTATCTCCACATTGGGCTTAAGTCGTATCTGGTCTCCCCTGCCCGTAAAATAAACAGCTTTCCCCCGACCCAGAGAACTCTCCTGCGCCTGGGAGGAGCGACGGTGCTCGTGAGCCGATCGGCTGTCCACTCCGGGCAAGGAGCGTTTGCCCCGGGGCAACCGTGTAGCACAAGCCCCAGGGAAGGTAGTCCTGGCTTCCCTAATGCGTACCAGTTCCCTTTTAGATCTTCCCTTTGTCCAGACCGTCCCGCACTCTGATCCAGAACTCAAGACGAATATTGCAAGGCAGCAAAGCCATGGGAGAATTGTCCAAAGTTTCATTTTCAAGGGGGAGCAATGATGAATTCTTACAGAAACAAACAATGAGAAGAAATAAATAAAGTCTCGGATGTTATCTCAAGAATATTCCTCTTCACCGGCTCTTCCACTTGATTTTATAACAGCTTGTCAAAGAAACAGATTCTTGCCTGACAAACCAATAAGGCGATGCTGTTATTTCCCCCCCCCCCCTTATAATGTTAAGCCACGACCCCCTTTTTTGCCCCTTAAGCAAAAAGTAAAACACTTAAGCATGGGTCGAAAGGGAACGGTGCGTTCACGCAAGTACTCCACTGTCCCCAAGAGGGATATGCAATAAGTAATCAATCAGGGTCGACAGGTCAGAACACCCCTTCATATTCTCTCCCGCCGATCACCAGAATCTATAATAATTCAGTTGGTGCAATTTGTCATAGCTTTTTTTTTTTTTTTTTTTTTTTTTTGGTTGACGTTTCCTTATATCCACCCCGTAAAACAGTATATAAAATCACACCAATGCATTTAAAAAGCAAAAGCGAAAGGAGAGCCGGGCGCAATTTCTGCAAGCCAGTGTGGACTTCCCAAAGTTGGCTCTGTGATATTAAAATGCAGGAGCGGTCTGGCAAGCGCGGAGGGTAGCAGACTATTCAGCATCGGGAATCATCACTGATTTGTCTGAAGCAGCAACCACTTGACGTGCAGGAGTTGTGCGTCCGCCTCAGAAGCTCAGACTTTTTTCTCCCCCAGTGTCTTTGCAAAACTGTGACAAGCCGCTCTGAAGTTTCGGCCCTTTTGCACTCCGCCGTGTGGAGTCACAGATAACCCATGACTGCTATTTTATTTCTCACTACGCATCTTAAACGGGACGTTTTTTCCCCCTTTTTTCTTCTTTTTTTTGAGAATTTTTTGAAAGAACGCGCAAGTAATGTATCCCTCTGGCGGCCTCAGACGGAACAGCAACGCACGAGTTATTACAGTTATTACAGAATAAATTATTTCTCTATAACAAGCCCGAAGCAAAACAAGATGGGTCTAGGAATAGATCCTACTACATCATAGTGTTTTAGCGAAATGGTTCTTTGGGGGAATTTGACAGTCCTTAAAGGGTACAAGACCTATAGTCGATATGTTTGCCTGAACCACCCTTAGTTGACGCAATTTTCCTCTACAACTGCACAAAGCACTAGCCTTTTAAAACGTATTAAACTGACACCAATATTTTATATAGCATTTGTGAAGTTTGTAATGTATCTATTTTAGGTCATGTAATAAAATAATGATTAAAAACTTTATTTCCCCCCAAAAAAGCACTTACTATTACTTAGGGAAAGCCTTCTGCTTTTGTTGTGTTTATTATTGATTAGACGTGCCACACAGTTATACAGGTAAGCAGTAAACTTTGGAAGATGTAGAGTAAAATATATACAAATTAAAAATCGGTGGGCAACATTTAAAACAATGTCAGCAAGTCGTTTTGCATTAGTTTGTAGATATTCACGTTTATTATTAGAACGATGCAGCCACTAGAGAAGAAATGTTTAGTGTTTTTTCCCTCAGTTGCAAGCACATTTTTTGTAGCAATATTAGTCACATAACTCAAAACTGAGGGGCAGCATCCACAGACAAATTGCAGCAATCCTGTGGTAAATATTATATCGTTTTAATTTCTGAAATGGAATAAGAACACAAGAGTTTTTCTTGGCTGTATTTTTTTTTTTGAGTTGAACACAACCATTTGAAACGTAGGCATCATGATAAAGTGGCATACCTTGGAAAAAATAATAGTGCGTGCTTCCTGTACTCCACCGTGAACTGAATTTAAAACCTCCACCAGACTTAGAGAAAAGAAACATCTTGGCTTAGTTTCCATTTGCAGCTCATGGACCCTGGATCCAGGCCCATAGCCAAAAATAAATTTCATGGGGTGTCCGGCTACCCTACCAATAGGTCCCCCTTGGTAGATCTGGCAGACCTGGGTGGGGTTTGAACCAGTAGTTTTATTAATTGTCTACATGCCTGTTGGATTCATTTTATGGTAAGGTAAAGGTATTCCCCTTTAGGGTCAAACTTAATTCCCCCCCAGGGTTGTATATGCATGGCTATCATCCACACCCCAAGGGTAACACTGTAGAATCACAGTGCTCCACAGAGGTCTTGCTGGCTCGTCTGCCATGGTTACCCTTTGGGTCTGAAGCAGAACAAAATTTGCTGGAAACTGAGCAACTTATCATTATCCAGAGTCCATCTACCTGTTAAATTCATTCAAACGAATTAAACCTTAAACTTTGTCTTGTGCTACATTTGAGATCTGTTTCGTATGTTCTGTGTAAGCTTTATTTTGGGTATTTCTATTTCGTTTGAGTTCTTATACTCTGGTTAACTTAAAAATAACTAGGGATTGCATGGTAATGTTTCATTTTTTTATTCTAATATCTCTGTTCTCTCTGATTCTGGTTCTGGTTCTGGTTCTCTTCCCTGTGATTCTGCAGAAACGTCAGTGTGAAGTGTATAAGAGCCTGGAAGCATGATAAAACATTTAGTAATAATGACGACCGAGGGCGAAAAGGTTACACTGAAGTCCCACCAAAAAGAAAATGAAAAAAAAAAGGAGTTCTCTTTTTTTCATAGACCAAACTCCACACGCACTTCTGCCTCAGATGTCAACCCGCCGTGACAGGGCCAACATGAACCCTCTGGAGTGCATTTCATTTTCACACACGTTAATGGTGAATGACTGTACTATTTCCACACCATAGTTCACTGGCTTTGCCTCTCAGGAACAGAAGGTGAGACACGCCCAAACCTGTAATGCACCGAGATGCTGGCACCCGTGAGTCAACCCGAGATGAGGCATGGGGTCCTCTGAAGCCTCGACTAGCAGGATCAGCGCAGAGGCCACCTTACCAGGCCTCACATGATGTGGGAGGGACGTGACGAGGAATCCGGTAGTTGAGGGTCAAGGAACCGTTGGAATTTAGGGTAGGTCAATGCGGAGAAAGGGTCAGGGAGAGAAGAGCTCAACTTTCTGCGGGGTCAACACAAGAAAATAAATTGCCAAATGTTGTGTTTCCTTGATTGCTCACTATTGATAAAGCAGCCACCCCCCAAGAACACTGGGGAGGGGGCAGGCAAAGACTGAAACCTAGCCTTTGTTTTGATCAACACAACTTTAAGGTAACAAAAACAGACACATCGGACATATTGGATATTCACATTCGGATATCTCTGAAAACACACTCCCTCCTTTGACACTGAAGCCTCAATTCAAAACTAGCCAATTCTACATTCCAATAGAAAGATTAAAGGCACAAAAGCAGCTTGTCTGGGAGGGGCGGGCATGATCAGATCAGATAATGATTTCACACTTGAGAGTGATTAATGTACCGTGTGTGAGCGCTTCCAGGGACGGAGCACAGCCAGGGACTGCCCCCTTTTTACATCACTGGGACCGAAGATTGGAACTGGGTTTTAAAAGAGTAACCGAGGGACATTTACGATGCAATCAGGCAGCTGTGTGTTAGGGTTATCAAATGAGAGGGAAAACAAAATCTTGTCCAAAACAAACGCTGTGCCTAAGGATGGAAACATCGACAACAGACAGCAAAACCGCTCAGAGTGTGGGGAAAAAAATGATGACATTATAAAATCTTCCTGAAGAGTCTTTGGAATGAGTGAATCAAAAGTACAACAGTAGGCTGAATCATTCAAACGACTGGTCACTATAAAAACGAGTCAAAGACTCGACACCAGAGAGCGGTCCTGAATTACTTTTCACTTGCAAACACAATCTAGGACCCTACTGGCCCCTACTGGCCTGAAACAACAGCGGATAAAATTTAGCTGGTAGCCCCACTGAGTGAAAATGAACCCGGCCGTCGGTAAGCCAAGTATGGCAGATGGAAGGCGACGAGACCGAACCCACAGATCACATCAGTGACTGATGATACAACATTTACCTAGGCCTGCGGTTCCATTGTTAATCTGAATGCTCATCTCTTCCTATGAGAGACATTATCCCTTAACGCCGCCCACCCCCCCACCCCTCACTGGCCCACATTTGCCCGTTTCCTGCCTCTATGCTCAGGGTAGCGATCAACCATGCACAAATCACGTAATCTGATACTGCCTGACCTCCAGAATCAAGGCTTATATCTCCATCCGCAGCTCGGATCTAACAGGTTACCCGGTTGTTTCTATAACCCAGAACCCTGAACTTATTGATTACCTTGGTATTTCTGCCACCGACAATGCAACACGGGGGGGTCGGGGTCGGGGTTGAGCAGCCAGTCGACCTTGGACCAAGGTTTTTTTCCTTCCCCCATGAGTGTTTATACTCCCTCTCATCCGTGATCTTCTACCATTCTGTATTAATGATGTTATAATGGATGGCCACACACCCTTGCCAAGTGTCCTGAGGCCACTAAAATCCCTATATTATACTGCCTATTGTATTCCACCCCCTTATTTTTTCTTAATCGCACTCCTGTGCTGTCCTTTATTACACTGCTGTTTGTCCTATTGCCCACCCATGCATCTGTCCCCTCCCCTTCAACCATGGCACAGCACACACATGACAACAAAACTTGAAACATTTGCCCTTGTGCAAACTGAAAAATGTTTGACATATCAACATTTCAATATATATGACCTCCTAGGATTTTTTGTCATATGTGGATGCGATCTGCAAAGAACCCAACAATTTTGAGCAGTCTTTGATGATCTTGGGGTTCCAGTACCATATTTGACTTGACTTAAGCTTCGCTTTTGAGCTACAATCCATCACAGGAAGACACTGCTTGCAGATTAACCACAGATTCTCCGTAGAGGTTAAATCCAGAGAGTTTCCAGGCCAGTCAAGTATCTTGATTTTCTTCTTGTTGATGAAATTCCGTGCCATTTTCCACAAATGGGGCAAGCTAGATCATGCCGAAAGATGCCCGAGTGGTCAGGGAATGTAACAACGATGAAATTTCCTACATGATGATGATGTAACCTCAACCCATTGAAAAAGTGACTAACGAAGGTGTATTGTACACTTTCCGGAATGAAACTGAAAATCAGAATGCAAAAAAAATTATTTAGTGTATTTAGGTCCAGAGACTAAAAGGCAACTTTCCAGCACGACACATAATACTCTTCAATGTATTTTGTTTGATTGACAGTCGCTTCCAACCAATCTGACCACTGAGATACTATAATATTCCCGATACCTCATTACAAAAAATCTGCCCAGGGAAGCAACCGAATCCTCAGCAGATGTGAGAGGCAATAAGCATCAGGATCCATGGAGGAACTCAAATGCAAGTCAGCGGTTTTAAGTCCCCCACCCACCGGACAACTTAATCAGACATCCGAGCAGCTGCCAGTCACGACTGCCATTCTCGCCTGGTAATGTGAGAGGGTAGCTTTATTGTCGGGCGACTTCCCCGCCCGATCTCACGCCCGCGGTCACGTGGCCAGCGTCTTTACTCTTCACCATGGCTTGTATTGAAGATTTTAACTGGGCTGCTGAGTGACATTCATGGGCATCCCACAAAGCACATCTTTATCAGTTTAAGTGCACCGTCGCATAGCACAGGAAATGAATGTCAAAGCGGCCCTTGCCGTGCCGTTCCTCTGCGCTTCATGGAAAACTAAATTTTTTTAATCTCTTCTCTGCAGCATGACTCACGACTGATTCAGCACCTCCGATATGATGTTGCAGCACTAAAGTAATTAAGCCCGCTGAATCACCGGGCAATAAAACAACAGGATCCCTCGGCGAGGCCTCCAGGACCCCCCCCAGTGGTTCCACGCTCCAATCGATATAGGAAACGCCGGCGTGCAGCGAGCCCATTCGTCACAGTCACGCGAAGGGGTGATGGACCAATGAAAGGCCAGCTTGTTCAGGCTGTAAGGCTGGGGCACCCTACCTGGACGACTGGAGCCTTTCAGAGGTGACCTGTCTGCATTGCTTCAGCTCAGCCTAGTGATTTGGGTGATCGTTAAGCATAAATCATTAATCAGGCTCTGGAATATTTGGAATAACACATGCTCAGTGTTTCGGGGAGTACAAATTACAGCATTCCTGTAACCCTGGCATGGATAAGGGGATGGAAGATGGATATATTAGATGAGTAGATGGATAGATTAGACCAATTAAATTAGATGATATATTAGATAAAGGATCGATAGATAGATGGATAGATGGAAGAATACTGTCACACCTGATGTTCCAAGTGTAAATCACATATCAAAGATGAGATATTCTGAAAATTCTTCTGAGGACCCTGTACCTTGGGCACCAGTATTACACAGTCATGGTCTGTTTTGTGAGATATGTATGATATGTCACTTGATGTGACTTGCCCCTGTAGATGACAATGAAGGTGAATCAGATCGTTACCTTCCACAGGACCATCAATGATACTTGGCCATCCCAAGTGTCCACAGAGCTTGGCAAACCGCTCAGTGCTCAACTCGTATACACATCACATGACCTGTTGATGTGACTTAGACGCCAAAGTGGTTGTGGTCGACTCCACCAGGAGCAGTGTACCATCGTTATCCCTGGCACCAGTGCAGCATTTTAGACAAGAATGGAGAGAGGAACCAGAGAACCTGAAGGAAGACTAAGGGTAATATTTAAGGAGCACTTTGTCCACCAAGATCGACTGATGTCCAGAGCATCACAGGACAAAAGTTCTCCTGCTTGTCAGTGTGAAGAGTGTTTCTTTTTATTTTTGGTACATCAGCAGTGGCACTCACAGCCCACGCCAGGCAAGTTAAGCCTTTATTTCTCTAAAAACTGAGCACTCAACACGTTTTGGGTTTTGATTCATAAGTGCGATGCTCTTTCTCCATTAATGCGATGGCGTTCTTGTGCAAATGTCATCTATATAACTTTGGCAAAACTCCCCAAAATTACATGCCAGCTAGAAATACTGTAAATTGTGCATACGCCCATTCTTTTAAGCCAACATCACGAAACAGTGTGATATCACCCCCAAGCCAAACAAGAAAAATCCCGAACATTAAAATACATTACAATACTTATATGCACTTCAAAAATTTGTAATAAATTAGTAATACCTGAATAGTAAAACAGAAGTAGAAAGGTGTCGCCATTAGGAAATAGGCACAAACCAGATATTAACAAATCTACAGACAATCTGCATTGATCACAGAGCCAGTTAATAAACTCATGATACGATTGGTTGGAAATGACATCATTGTAGCCTGTTTGGTAAATAGGTAATCATACGCGATATTTACATGCAAACCTTAATAAAAATACAGGCCCCGGAATTTTCCTGAAGAGTCTTGCTGCCTTAGCCCTTCCTACCACAGGACACCACCTTCTGCTACTGAGTTACTGTTTTATGTAACAGAATAGCAATAATATACATTGCTGTACAGGTACCTCAGAAACACTATTGGCTATTAACATTACTAATTCATCAAGGGCACCTCAGACGTTACTCACATTACTAACCTATGACAACGTACATTTAATGTGATTCATGGTCATATGCCAAGCTGAATCCCAACAGGCACCGCACAACCTGGCCAGGTCCAGAAGCCGGTATCCACAGAAATGACTGCGCACATCTCAATGTCTCCTCGTTCTTTCTAGGAACAGTTACCCAATCAGCCCGAGGTATGGCACGAATGTGGCTCATTCATGGGTAGAGTTGGTGGACGCAGCCGGCCGGAACCGGCTCTTCACAGCTCCTTCACGTGTGATGACACTGGCTGTTATTTAAAACGCAGCAATGTCACCTTACACGGGGCGTGGGTCAGTCAGGGAGTCCAAAACACCTGCCCATTTGTAATCTATGAAGGACACACTCACTTTTACACCTGTGCTTAGCTGCGTTTTGTAACGGCCTGAAGTTTAAATGAAAAGCCTTCAGAGGACTATGACGTGTCAAAGTATGCAAAGGCGTAGGCCGGCGTACTAGACCTATGTGGTTCATGAAAGATTCATTCTTTTAATTGAACTAAGTGATGGCCTTGACGGTACTCTCTTTAAGCTGTTCATTGAATAACTGTTAGGTAAGTAGGGAATGTCATTCACAACCAGAAAAAAAGAAAAAATATTTAACCCATGTGACATGGTGACACAGCAGGGGGCAGCTACTTGAGCGCCCGGGGAGCAGTGCTTGGGGACGGTACCTTGCTCAGGGTACCTCAGCAGTACTTGTGGGTTAATCCACATCATATTGAGCATGATGAGAGAGACGGGATTGTGGATTGCAGATAGATAGGCAGATGAGATAGACACAGAGCTTCCATTCAGATTGTACTGTGCAGGCTTGATTATTTTACCGCTCTTCTCTGGAAATGGGATTTTATGGGGGGTAGTGGTGGAGATCTGTGCCTATGTACTGCCTTTAAAACTCCCAGCGAAAGATCGGCCGCAGACTGGATGACATCCATAGCGCCGCTGAGCCCAGCACGACGGGAGGCCAGCGATGATTGGACACTATGATGTTTCTGGTTGCTGTTATACATTATTATTCCAAACCCGTTGCAGAAAAGCAATTGCTTCACAACAAAAAAAAAAGAGCAACCTAATCCAGAGAAACCCAAAACCACATTTCGCTACTTCTACTGACACCAGAGGGATACTAAAAATTGGCAATCATCAGACTTAAGGGGTTGATCATATTTTATCATTTGCTATTTAGCTAATATCTTTAGCCATGTGGACGTACCACATGGCTGCTGAGTAATACGCATGTCTGCCATTTAATACACCATCTTCTGGGAGGACTAGGAGTTCTAGCAAATACAGGGGAATCTTTCCCTTCTTACGACATCTGCAATTAAATGTTCACAGGTGTCAGTTTTGCCCATTTCAATGAACATATTTCCGCCGATCAGTTTTTTCATGCTGGTGGGATATTAATCCTGAGTGTAAGCGTGATATCTCTTTGCGATCAGAGGCTCCCAACTTAATTATATGGGGCGCATTGCGAAAGCACACGGTGAAACTGCCAAAACACGGATGGCAGCGTGTTACAACAAAATTAAAAACAAAATCGCGCAAGAAAATTCGCCAGCAGCAACCACAGCTGAATTTTAACTTAAAGGTGAAGGTACAGTCATAAAAATCGATAAACAATGTAGACAAAACAGTCTTTTGTCAGAAAGATTACACTGACAGATTGGAACACCATGATCAGTAAACGTCTGGATATGGCTGCAAGGTGAACTATCATAAAACGACTAACACTTAACCGGTTATGGGATTATAAATAGGCCTACTTCGGTAAATGAAATATCTTTCTGCAGGACAGAAAGTGGCCAATATTCTCATATTACCATGTAAACTGGTCTATTGCACAATAGAACAACTGGATTAAATCTTTTTATTAATATTTGAAAGAATGCAGATAGGCCAGAACCATCCACCCCCTCTGGTGTGTGTTGTTTTCTTTATGACAGTCGTGTCCTTAAGTTAGCTGCTTGTTTTGATGGAACACTAACGTAATTCCTGGATTTGGCCTAGATAAAAGCTACAGGAAGACGGCTAGGAAGCAGAAGTAGGCCCGAGTGAAAAATCTTCCTCCGTTTCCTGATAGTCTTCTTGACCTTGAAAGCAGTTTTGTTCAGGTTATATCGAAATAAGAATTATGAACATGACTGCAGCCTACCCAAGTGCCACTTTGTGGTTTCAATGGGGGGTTATGGTTTAAAAAAACTTGCCAAATGAGACACCAGCTGTCATTTTCTTTCCAGCAAGAAGGGGACTAGCTGGCCTGGGTATGTCAGCCACTCCGGTTAGGTCCAACATCATGTCTTTCTCCATGAGAAGGTGGCAAAAGTATAAACTGGAGGAACATTAACACCTTATGGTGCATCTTCACACAGCAATTTGCATACTTGCAAAATTAACCGTTTGACACTTCACATCTTAAAAGGTTTCATTTACTTTCCAACAGAACTCAGCTTCATTGTATTATTAGGGAGTTTGACAGAGACCCTCCATCATTCAAGTTAGTGAACAATTGGTCCTCATGTCCACTAAGCATGGCTGGACATCGGCTCACCAGGAAAATGCTCATTAAGTCAGATGCCCAGGCCAGCCATCCAAACTTCATCGACAATGACTGCCTCCGTACAGCATGGAGATTTCCGCATGCTAGGTGTTGTTACAGTACAGACTTGTAGAAACAGATAGCTCACCATTAATTAGCAAAGCATCCATCCACTGCAGATAATTTAGATAACAATTAGTCTAAGTGCATGTCTTTAGCTTGCAAGAGAGAGCACCCCAGTGCCCTGAGGAACTCATGCATACTTCTCACACACACACACAGAGTCCGGATTGGAACCCCACCCCTGGAGGTATGAGGTGATGGTGCTCTCTACGTGGCCTGCCATTAGTCTGCGTGTTAATCTCTCTGTGTGTAGGTTTGCATAAATCGCATTTTGGGACCAATTTTTTATAAAAATCTGTGAATGCAATCAAAAAAGTAAAAATAAAGTCTTGTATTTGGGTTGGTTATGGTTAGGGCTAGGTAGGGACCAAGGGGGTCGTGATTGGAATTAGGGTTTTTCCCATAGAACTGAATGGACAGTGCTCATTTAGATAGGTACATGAGTGAGTGTGTGTGTGTGTGTGTGTGTGTGTGTGTGTTAAAAAAAAAAAAATGTTAAAAAATTAACATTTTTTGAAACCTGATGATACTCATGTTGCATTAATAGCAACACATTGGTAGAATCAGCTATGTTCTCTGCCATATCCATGGAGAGTGATGCTGTCAATTGTGTTAATGAATATCTTCCTTCCAGAGTTCAACGCAAACCTGTCCAGTTACTATTAAAAAAAAGTTCGATTTCCCTTTTCTAAACACCAGAAAGTTTTAGAAACGCGCACATCCTCGTAATCATCTGCTGAAAAACCTAGTGCTACAGAGTTATTATTCCGCTAAACAACTACAGATAAAAAATGCTGGGGCAGAGACTGAGTTCCCCCCCGTCCCCCCATGAATGCGATTCCGCTGAGGGATTACGTCACGGGCTTCAGCGCGAGCTGACAGACGCGCGCTCAGACAGCGCCAGGATACAGCGCTCGGGGGGGGGGGGGCGCTTTGAATTCCCGATGGCGGTGGCATTTTTTCCCTTTTTTTGTCTCTCTTTGAGTGGGCACTTAGCACGACTCTGAGTCATGCTTATTTACAGTGACATCGTCCGGGTGACATCATCCGGTGAGCCAGCAGAACGAGACGAGAGCCGCATAGTCGTGCCCCGGCAGCCGGTCAGAGGCTCTGCAGTGGGTGACATCACCGCCGGCGGGGGGGGGCGGGGGGGCGGGCCGGGGCGGGGCCAGCCGGGGGCCCGGCAGCGGCGGGGGAGGGGGGGGGGGGGCTCCGCGAAGCGCTCCAGCCAGCACGTTTTTGGGGGGCGGCTGGCGTGGGAGGCCCTAGCGGACCTCCGCAGAAGCGGAAGATGCAAATATAGCCCACGCTCGCCTCATGCGGCTTGATGGATACCGCCACGTATTATTTGGGGGCCAACTGGCCATTTGCATCCAAGTAACAAACTGAGGAATAAATCTGTTCTCACAGATTGATTCTATTCGAGTCCAATAACGAGAGGATTATACACACTGAAAAATATGATTCAGACAGTGTATTGCCTCCCATTAATACAAAACCGAATATTTTTAACTGAAAATGATATTGGTTAGGGGGTACAAAGTAGTTATCCGAGTCTTCATGCAGTTTAGGCACTACAAAAAGCACGGGCATAGGAAGCAGGGACGTGTCACCCCAGTATTTAAATTTGGCTTAATTTATCTTCCCATTAAACAGACATTTAAATCCCAAACCATTTCCAACACCACTGACCAGAAAGAATTTTTAAAAGGCACTTAAATGAGGTGGTTTGCATTTACCTGCCTGGTTCATCTCCCACAAATAGAGTGTGCCATCACATTTTTTAGCCTATGCATATTAACTGTGCTACTGGGACTCGGGATGTACATTCAGTGGCCAGTTTATTAGGTTCACCTTCATCTACAAAGAACAAATCAGTCAACAATTAAATGCACACAGCATGCAGTCAGGTTCAAGAGGCTCAGTTACCGTGTGATTGAGCATTTCTCAAACCAGTCATCAGGGACCCTCAGACAGTGCACATTTTTGATATCCCCCTATTTCCTGGGAGTTGAGAGTGAGCAAAAATGTGGACTGCCTGGGCATCCCCGAGGACTGGTTTGAGAAACGCTGGTCTAAGTGATCGCATGTGGTATGATTGTTGCTGCCAGATGTGGTAGTTGCCAGAAACAGCCACCATCCTGGTATTTTCACTCGCTGCAGTATCTAGACATCACAAAGACTCAACAAAAAACATCCAGTTGATGGCAATTACGTTGTTGAAAACTAGAGAAGTCAAAGGAGAATGGCCGGACTCTAAATCTGAGGTCACAAGTGTATAATTAACAGCTTAGTAGAAATGTGGTGAGCAGAATGGTGCCCGCAAATGTATAAGGTTTCAACCCTTGAATTGGTTGTAGAGGCCAAAGATGGGCCTATTTGGTACTGGACAATTGTCCCTAATAAAGTGCAGTGTATAACAAAAGTGTCGACAGAAAAACATGCTGGGGGTCTTAATTTCATTAACTCTAGCACCAATTTAGGAAAATATACAGAAAGAAACAGTACAGCTATGTATGATCAGATAGTATTAAAAAATGCTCATAATATAAATGTTCAGATGCTGAAGAGCCCTCAAAAAACCAAATGCCAAGAGACATCTGGCTTGCTGATCTGTGACCCTAAGCCACGATTTAAACTGGAGCTACGGTAGCGGGCAACTTGTTATAACCCGTGTTTCTCAATTATCAAATGCATTGATTAAGACCTAGACTCAGAAGAGAGAGACTACTCCTGGGGTTCAAATGCAACCCTGGCGGTTTCCATGTGGCAATATCCTGAGCTTCCGGGCAGCACCCAGCACGTCCCCCCAACTAGATGAGCATCTGCTGAAAGTGTGAATAACAGAGGAAAGGTATGGGCAAAACTTGTAAAAGGACACTTTCCTAGGTTACAAACAACTGGAACTGAACCCTGCCATTGCAGCCTTCTGTGAAACACTTAATTCAGAAGTGCTCATTACAGGTGCTTTATGAGCCATCAATGACACTTTCAACCAGCTTTGTTTATTAAACAAGCCTTGCCTGAGCTCATCCTGGCTGAGTAATAGCCGTCACTCAGGAGGGGAACCAAATTAGGCTTTTTTTTTTTCTTCAAAATACAGCACAGACTGTCAATGTAAAGGAAAGAAACCCCCGTTCATTTCAAGCCGTAATGACCTTAAGCTGACAAAACACTCAGAGTAGCATAATGCACCTTCCAGGGACCGGATAGTACTTGATCCAAAACGGTAGCATAAGGAATATTGAGGTTGGATTCCAGACTGAGGGACGTACAGTCCATCCTTATTTCTGATATTACCTCACTCAGCAGCCCGTCCAGAAAAATGAATGGCCCGTTTTAAATTCTACTCACATTAATGACAAGTTATTTCTGTCCAGTGAGGGGTCCTCATCTGTCACAGAGCCAGGGAAACCCATGTCAAACCTGAATCCCCAACGGTAACAGTAATACACCAGCAGTAATGACCATTTAAGAGCACAGAAATATCAGATTGAGCTATTTTTATTTACACAGCACATACTACAGTGGATAACATATTCGAAGTACATTTTACAGTGCTGTGGACATTCAGAAACGAGACACACTGAATGCTATAATCAGCAATATATAAAAATAGTGTAGCTAAAAAAGTATAAATTAGGCCTACTGATTAGACAAACACAAAAACTCATGGGAAATAACTGTCAAAATCTTGGGAGGAAAAAAAAAATGCATTCAAGAACTTCAGTATTCTGACAAATAAAAAAATGTAATCCATAAATAAATGAACCAAACACAGAAATATTTGAATTTAACAGATGTGTTGACAGAAAACTACAGCATCAGAGCATTTTATATTTACATATCCATTTTCCACCCAAAAAAAGTTTGGAAAAAAAATCTATTTAGCAATAAGTCTCTAATTTAGGCATAAAAACATAACTTGATCTCAGAACATCACTCTAGGACTGTATCTATTATGTCATCGATTAAATAAATTTATTTAAACCGTTAATTTCAACACTACCGTGTGTCGGTCTCATACTCTGAACGTGTGCGCCCTCTAGTGGATTTAAACAGCAGTTTTTGTACAGTTGCTTAGAAATTCCCCAAAAATTTAATTTACTATATATGCGAATAAAATCAGTTAACCTTTATTCTCATGGCATCTTTAATGTTCTTCTACATTAAGAGCATGCATATCTTTGTAATAGTTACAACTTGATAAAAAACCTGGTTAGGCAATACAAATGCTAACAACTTGAGAAGAAATTACTTAATGCTTTTCAAAAGTAGGCTTTTTGTAATTTTGTACTGTTATTGACATCCAAAGTCGCAATCCTTTGGACAATGATCATCCTGCCACAGCCATTTCAAACAGGGAGTAACAAAACTTCTAGTTTATACACTAAACTATGTATTTGCCAAGCAGAAACCTAGCAAGGACATCCAACAGGGAACAGGTAAGTTCAACTGAGTAAACTGAAACGCACTAGTAAAATCACTGAATCTGAAATATTTAGGGCAATTTCAAGCCCAGATTTCACCTCTCAGATTTCTCTAAGGATGGTACCGGACAAAACACTTTCATTTTCATCCAACGAGGAATCTCCTCCCTTCAGCTTGCAGGCGAGTCAACAAGCAATTTGGGCACTTGAG
>JAODKN010000114.1:5435147-5448587 GCA_026774425.1 Petrocephalus zakoni
ATTAAAATGTACATAAACACAGAAAGGTGAGTATTACGCTACCAGACCGAATACACCTTTTCCTGATAAACCGGCCCTCGTCGCACCTGCTCTCTGTGTACCAGGAGATGCTGTGTAGCAGCTCCATAGATATAGACATACTAGATTGGTTGCGACTCACCAAAGAGCGGTCAACTTGCTTAAGCAAGTCGGCGTCCTAAACGGACACAATTTTTTATTTTTTTTTAAACTCAGAAATCCTTCTACTGCAGGTAATTACAAGTAAATCTGGATGCATTTCTTTTGGGGGGGGGACTGGGAGGTCAGGACCACACCATAAATTTCTATTTCGTTTTCCTGGAAGCCGTTCTGACGGTCATTCTCGGCAGGAGTGGGGGGGGAGGGGTTTACCAATCTAGTAATCTGTATCTACGTGCGGCTCACTCACCAGCGTGCGACTGCATGTGCTCCAGCAGGTTGTTGTAGAACTGGAACTGGATACCACAGGCTCCACATGTGTAGGGTTCTAGAACAACAAGGCCCACGTTCCGTTTAACAGCACGGCCACGCAAGAACCCGGCCCGCGCGGACGCTACGCCAATGTAGGTCGCTGAAAGGGACTGTAATAAGGAGTTTTATTTTAATAGTGTCCAGGGGAGGGGGGGGGAGCTGCAATGTCCTTCTAAGAAAGAAAAAAATGGATCAGAATAGAAAGACATTAACCTCGAACATCCATTTCTTTCTGTGCTGGATAAAAATTTAATGGAGACGTGCACAGAATTTTTCCATTATCAATGAGCGCGGCGAGATGCCATTAGGTTTAAAATAGGAAAGTCCACGAGAGCAATCCTGCGGGGTACCTATCTGGAAACGGGTAGAGATGAAAAAGGCTCTAGGGGGTAAAACATTTTAGTGACAGGGTGACAAGTTACCGGATGACCACACAATTTCGGCAATGACGCGCACCAGCTGTGGTAAGAGGCACACACATTATAACCCTTGCAAGTTCTTGAAAAATCCCAATCTTTAACCACTATGCAACCTGCTGGGGATGAGGATCTCTGCATAATAATAATAAGCGAGAGTGTTCAGCACTGCCACGTCGAAGACAATGATGGTATGGAGCATACGGCACACAGGTTACAAGAGTGACACTGGCTCAAGGCTGAATTTGGGGCTAGCCGCTGAACAAACTGATTCCATTGCAGATCGTAGCTGGCTGATTACAGTACAAGCATCTTCTACTCCAATAAACAATTTCAACAGAAATCACTTTTCATTGAGAGAAACAAAAACCTTTAAATAGGGAAACAAATCCTTTGCTGCCTTGTCCACTTTTAAAGGACAAATCAAATTTTTTGTCTCTATAAAAGGATTTCACAATGGCGCCCCCTTCCTGTAGACATTACAAATGTCAGACAAACCCAGACTCCAGCACAGGCGGGGCAAACTGGAGCTACGGGGGGGTAGTGATATCTTACGGTGTGATAGGATTCTAGCACTGAAGGGGGGGTACTTACTCTGTACGGTAGGGAAAGAGCCAGAGACCTGGGGGCTTGCTGCACCTGTGGGGGGGGGATGACTACGTAAGTCACACAGAAAGAGCTTTACTACTTTGCAATACCAGTGTAAAAGCCTAAGGAGGGGACTCCCTAAAACTGCAGTAAAATCCAGCAATGGTACTGGAAAAAATACCAGCACACCCAGACCCATAACCCTCTGACCCCCCCTGCCAACCCATTTCCTAAATGCAACTGGCTCCACTCACCGCTGGAGTTCTGAGAACTGTTGGTGTCGCCTTGGTTGGCCTGCACCGGGCCCTCCCTCTTACGACAGGTGGAGCCCTCTGGGGAAAGAGCGGGAAGCGTCAGGAGCTTCTCACAAGGGAAGGCAGGCGGCCCGCATGTTTTCAGCTGCTAATGGGCACAGTTGGAACAAGGAGGAGGGGGCGGGGCCTTGAGGCATTGACAGAAAGCCTCTGGGGCCCTGCCGGCCCACACGGCCTCTCAAATCTACTTCCATCCTTTTTAATTTCAGCCCGCAGTGCCCCAGGTTCACGATTAGCCATTACAAAGCCCGACTATCGATAATGGATTGTTTTAAGGACACAGTAAAGTGTTTTTTTTTAACCGCCTTTTATTCCTCCTTAATATTCTGCCTGACCCAGTTACATGACAAACTTTAAATAGTTTTCAATGACGGTAGTTTTTGGCAAAGACCTAAATTGATGCAGAACTGGAGATGGGCAGAAAGGAAGGACACAAGCAATAGGGAAAAGCTTCAGTAGGAGCTTTTTCAGTCATCCTGATTTTTTAGTAAGTGACGAGGTTCACCCATCGCGCATACCACAAACGCATGCATGCCCACTGCGAAGTCTCACCTCCTCAGCCACCAAACATTCACTACACACAGACGCTCGCTGGCAAGTCCACACCCTTTACCTATTTGCACAGGCTCCGTTTTAGAGGCGCTGAATTTGCCAGAGTCGACCGAACGCTGCTGAGAACGGGGCGGTGCCGACTGCAAGGACCGACCTGCAAGGATAATTTGGGGGCGGGACCAACACAGACTCATTGGGGATTTTCTCGATGCTGATGACACGAACCTCTGACCATGTGACCTCACAAAGGAAGTCCCATGGTCACTGAACTCACAGACGCCCCCAAGGCCGCCCTTCACCCTGCCCACATTTCGGCGACCGAAAAGCCTGGCATGCGTGGCTTGTCTGGCCCATTCCCAAAGAAATAAATAAGGTAATGAAACGTCTCCAAAGCTGGGAATAACAAGCTGGACTGGCAAGTGTCCCCGTTCTGAGGCAGGACGGCCCTAGAGGCAGGGCGGTCCCATTCCAGAGGACCCCAGACCCAGCTTTCCATCCTCAGTACATGCCGAGGCTTCAGAGCATTCTCTGAAAACGACCAGCCTAGACGATAAGTGGATTCAGCCGGATCTAAGGCCTGGGTGGAACCACCCGCTGATTCGCGGGCCTCGGGGGACCAGAACTTGCACCCCATCCCACTTAACAACCCACAAGCTGGCTGACAGCCACTAGAGGGCAAAAAGATGCTGAGCTATGAGACAGGCTCCAGCCCCAGGAGAAGCTCAGCGCCCAGCCTCATTGCACCCAAGGGACTCACACAGCTTTGGTGGGAAATCACAGGGCACAGCAAGCACGTGTGCATGAATATTTACACATTTATATAAGCATCATTATTATTATATGTGTGTCTGCACATATATTTACACATGTATCCATTTATTTAAAATTAATTCACAAGTCAGCATGAAAAGCACTGAAATCATTCATTTAATATCCCAGTACAGAAGGCCTCCCTGGCTAAGACGGATTAGCCGAACCCATGGAAAAGTCAGCAGGTGTGTGACAAAGACTGGGACCACCCAGGGTCTCTTACAGAAAATGGGGCGCGGCCTTGGACATACACCTACCAACAGGCGTGTGCAGTGCCACATGCTCCTGGTACGGGTTGAAGTACTTATATTGCTTCCCGCAGTACTCGCAAACGTAGCTGCCAGTCTCTGAAATGAAAAGGACACAAATGCCCTGGACTGATTTACTGCTGCAGTATCAAGAGAGCTATTGGGGGGGATACAAGGTGAACACCACCCGTCCCCTTTCGATGAGGAAAGCGAAACCCCTCGTGGTACATGACACACCCACCTAGGCCGAATTAAGAACGATTCAGTCACCATCTCAAAGTTTTTTCAGGGGTGGGAGTAAACAATTAAAATTATCTGGGAATGTAAGAATATGAGGATTCATGGCAAGCAGATTTATACTGTTTAAGGACTATGAAGATTTCCAAGGCCCGCCCTAACAGTCAAACGCTCCCTGGCCACGGGACACTTTACCTGCCCCTGGTTGGAAGGCTGGTGGCCCTCCAATAAACACTTACTGGGCCCAATCTTCTGGAAGGGCTCCACCTGCTCCTCATCCTTCTGGTCGTCCACAGGTATGACCACCTGGTCGTAGGGATCTGCATTCGTGGGAAAGAGCAGTGACACACGACCAGCCTTCGACGCCCATCCAAGTCGCATACATTCACATTTTTTTGTAGTTATCTACTATACCGGCTTTACCAATATTATTTATTGTTACCATCTATTAATGTGCAAGTTTCTTTTAACTGTGTGTGTTTGGCAACTGGAGAGCTATAGTTTCCTTTGGGATTCCTGATGATTCTATCCAGGCTGGACAATATCATACCGTGATTATATGGCACATGCACAACAATCACCAGGGCTTTAGACGCCAGCTTTTCTATACTATACAGACACTTACTTACGCCCACAACTTCATAAGCAGATTAGGAGTACACCTAAAACATTAATGAGAGGTGTACTGTGATGCCCAAGTTAGTAATCTGTTTAAATTCGGCAAATCCTCGTGTTCTTTAAATCCAGTTAGTGAAGCACGCCACATGCTACGGTTTTGGTCTATCATGGAAATGATGAGCACTGAAATGACTGAAGGGGACAGCTGAGCAGCCACATGGAAAGAGGAGATGCTGTGGACAAACAAGGCACAATGACACTGGCGCTTTAGTGGTTTTTCCCCCGTTTAAAGTCATCCTGTCTCAATTCAACAGATTTAAGAAAAACTTCCCACCTGACCATCCCAGATCTGGCCACAAAAAAGGAAAAGTGCAAACTTTCAGGTCTCTACTTTCATTAGTAAAAAATAAAGTGTGTGTGTGTGTGTGTGTGTGTGTGTGTGTGTGTATAACTATCATCTGGTATTGAAGGGCCATTTTAAAGCCGCAATATCTATAAAAGATATTTATCCTAGCTGAAATATTATGACTATGAATAGGGACTCAAGAATAAAGGTGAGAATGCTGGGAGGTAAAATTTTCTAAAGGTATATAAATTACATAAACAAAACAAGGGGTGGGGGAGTGTCCCCAAATCAGATTAATGGTTTCAGAAAAATTAAAGCAGTTTGTGATGGTTATTCTATCATTTTTTAAATACTACTACTTTTGTGTACGGTGGCTTCTAAGACTATATTCCAACACTTGTAATCATGTAAGTAATCTAGAGGTTGGGGCTCATTTTTACGCCATACATTTTACCTAGTATATGAAAAGCACTGAAATGTAAACCCTCCATCTTAAAAACATTTACAAATATTAGAATATATGTGCACTTGTGGAGGCTGTACATAAAAATATTTCAAAAATTACATTTTGTGAAAATGAGAGTGAACACATCACAGATTTGGGGTATATTAACAGAAGCTTGCCCTTCCCACAAAAGCCAATTTGTATCTGGTATGTGTCATAGCTGAGGAATATCACACTGAAGTTGGATGAAAGTGTGGTTTCTACAGGTCGTCAAATCTGCTGCTGGAGTTCACCGCTTTTCTTTTTTTTTGGAAATTCAAGCACCCAGTATGCTATGTTGAACTTAAGCTACATTCCTTAGAGTCCATAGTCATAGTCAGAAGGCTTAAATTTCACACAGTGCTTCTCATTAACTCCAATATAGGAGCATTTCAAAAATGAGAGAACACCAACACAAACCGAGCTTTAATTGCTCTGAAATCATTAATCTGACGTGGACATATATCGGACAATATATTGCATCTTCTCTGGGCATAAAAAAATGAATAAATAAAAATCTGTTCCCTACCTTTGAAATGTTGGTTTCTACTGGTCTTCAAATCTACTGCCGGAGGTCGCACAGTTGATTTTTAAAAATGAATGATTAGAAAATTCTAGCACGCAGCATTTTGTTGCCCTTGAGCCACACACACATATTCAGTCAGAGTACTAGATATTTAGCTTATAAAATTGGAAGGACCTAGCTCAGGGGTCGGCAACCCGCGGCTCTTTCATCCCTGTGATGCGGCTCCCTGTGGCTTTGGAAAATAATTCATAAGTATTTAATTAAAATGTATTTTATTTTAATTCGTTCGTTTCTAAAATGTCATTCTAAATTTGAAGATTATGGTGATCTTATAACATCTAAATAAAACGTCTTTTTTTGTCTTTCCGCAAACACTTCCGTTGTGTTGTGGCTATTTGCAGCGTGTTCTAGAAGTTGAATGCGTTTTCCGTATTTGCAGCGTTTGTAAAATATGGCGCATGAGTTGTCATTTTGAGACAGGCATTTTTGAGAGAAAGGACGGCATTTTTGGTTTGCCGTCAGTGGATAATTTAAGTTTGGAATTTCTTTTTTCCATGAATACAAGAAGGACTCAGACATTGAATATTTTACTTGAAAGTAACCTTCAACCCAACGTCTCAGAGTTCAAAATGTTTGTGTTGCATGCGGAAATGTAATTTCGTTTTCTCTGCAGTCGTTCATTTATTTCATAAATGCAACATTATAGTTTGTTTATACATAGCATAAAAGCAAAAAAAAAAAACCCGTTATATGCAGTGTTATTTCATTTTAAATGTCAAAAGGGTTGTGTGGCTCCCAGTGTTTTCTTTACTGTGAAAAAGGGGTCCAAATGGCTCTGAGTGGCAAAGGTTGCCGACGCCTGACCTAGCTGAAGTATTTTTCTAGATATTGCAGGTTTATTGTATATTGCATGGTCCCTCAATCCACAATGTAAGAAAAAAGCCTAACACGCCAACAGCTGTCCCTTTTTGTTTAATTTTTTAAACTAATGACAGAGACCTGAAACTTTTTCCTATTAGAAAGTGTCTTCCCCCTGGAATATTTTAAGGCACATTTGAGGTGGTTAGGCAGGAGGCATCTGATGAACTGACATAGAAAGCCCCGCAAGCAAATCTAATCCAATAACGTCTCATGGAGTCAAAGGCGAGATGGTGGGAGATTGTGTACCGTCGACGGCATGGAGGTCGCGGTGCTCCTGGAAGCAGCTGTAGTACTTGTAGTTCTTGCCGCAGATGTCGCAAGTGTAGCGGAAGCTGTCTGCAGGGACACAAGCGGAGAGACCATGCTGTCTGTCTGTCCGCCTGCCTGCAGTAAACGTGGGCGTTACTGGCCTCTGCTCTCAGGCCAACGGACACGGCAACGATAAAGCAGACGTTCATAGAGAAAAGGAAAAACACACACTCACAAAATCATTTCCTGAAACAAAACCCACTAATAATCATCTTGTATGCCTCACTGTAGGGAAGGGGAAGAGAAAAAAAATCCAAACTAAATTAAAAACGACGAAAGGGAATTAAGAAAAAGATGAAAAGGACACTAAAATAGAAAGCAGAAATGCAAAATAAAAATAAAAAATGACAAAGACAAAAGATGCCATGTAGATGATGCGAACCCCTCCCCGCATTTTCAATTTCCTGTTGTTTTGCGAGACATCATTCATCTGCTAATCGCTCCTCAACGACAGCCCCGGGGAGATACATTTATACACCTACATGTGGGTGGAACCTAATTTTAAACGGGCCTGTTTTAAAGCCACAGTGACCGCAGATGTGTGTACTGGCCGTGACCTGTTCGCCCATGTGCCGTTTAAAGACGGGTCCACTGAGCTACACCATCCAGTGTGAGTCGAGAAATTCTAAATGACAGCAGTGACCATCAGATTGGATTCCTAAGCCAAAGCATGACTGCAGTGCATGTTCTCAGCATGGAGAGAGGACATTTGCACATTACAGATCGTGAACATTCCACCAAGCCTGCCGCACATCACCTATCACTCTACAAAAAATTTTAATGAATGATCCAGTGAAAACGTCAGGAAAACACAGCAAACTTCTGCTCAGAATAAGTTAGATTCATGAAGTGACGAATCTTCCAGTTAATTAATATATAATGAGTTTTGCTTATCTTCATTTGTCATATACACAAACATAGAAGGGGATTAATACACAGCTCATTATAGCCCCACACAACTACAATTAAGCATTAAAACCTTCACAATCAAGTTCCTTCCCCTCAACTATTCAGCTTTACATACTATCCTAATGAACATGACAGGGGAGAAATTATTTCGCTTGACAACACCATCAACAGTTGGGATTACAGTGATGTTTTGTGCATATCAGACCCAAAAAAAAGAAAAATTACCCTAAGACTAGCGCAGGAGCAGAGTCCATAATAAACTGTTAAATAAAAAAAATCAATTCATTTACTGTCACTGACCCAGGGAGGATGTGGACATTTCAGGGGAGTGAAGAGTTCAACAGACCAGCCTCTACTCATCCGTAATCTGTCAAAGCGCATAAAACAATCCTTTGCTTTGTGAATGAAGGAGGGAGAGACCAGGATTGTTATTCTGGCTGAACTCAAATATTTGGTATCGTCTGTGCTCAACCAGCTCAGAACTGAGCCACTTTTTTTTTTTACCCCTGATGAAAAATCTAATTTCTGGCATAGCTCATATAGGAGTTATACTGGCTTGAAATTCAGCAAGATTTTTCCTTCGTTTGCAAAAATGCTTTTTTCAGATGCTTGCATCTTTGCAACAGTAACACCTAGGCACCCGAAACAAAATGTGGATGTACAAGTCTTTGGCCCAGTTCGAAATATATTTATTTAGCTTGGAACATGTACCCAACTTAAGATAGAAAAAATCTCTGTCAAGAGGCCCACAGTCTGAAGAGGTAGTAAAAATATTGAAAGTTCTCGGTTCCCTTTATAACATAAAAAAAAGAAAAGGTGTTTTCCCATTTTAAGGGTTTTATTGACAATTTGAAGCTCAAAAAACAAACAAAAACACCACTGTGATTTTTTTAAGTTGAGCTGAGCCAGAATGTTACCTCCGGGTCACTCTACCTTTCAGGCATCTGTCATTCGTTTTTGATTACAGTACAAAACAGTCTATGTTTCCACAGCTCACCTACCCAGGAAACCAAACTCCCATTCTATCCACCAATGCATGTGTCACGTGGGTGTGTCCACTATCCTACAGTGTGATTTGTCCATCAGTAGCTAAGAGAATGCACATCAATGACAAGAAGCTCCCTTGCAGGGCCTTTTGTTAAGTCTGGTTAACTCATTAACAATTCACGGCCATTATACGCGGCAAATTCTTAGAGTTGTTTTTACAGTGGTGGGGAGGACAAATAGAAGGTACAGACAAGTCTAGCTTGCCTGCTCAGTCTAGGACAGAATTTTGAGTTTGTTATTGAGTGCTCATAAAAAAGGTAGTCGTTAGAGGACAGAGAAAATTCAGTTCCGAGGTGCACCTCAGGGGGAATAATTGATTTCTCACCATTCCTCCATCCCGACAAACTATTACATTTATTTTCGGTAGGTTTCTCTATCTTTTGCTACAATATCCTATTTTTATTAACCCCCCCAAGTTAATTTCAGTCTTGCCCCCAAGCACCCACCATACTTGGAGTTACACCACGGAAATATTCATCAGGTGTACAGTTCAGGCCATGTTTATTGGCACCTAAGAACTTAATCTTATAAATTATACCTTTCAAAATATTCTGAAATCAGCTAGTTTCAATTGCAAATTAAAAAAAGGAATTTCTGTGTAGAAAACGCACAGAACATCAGGACAAAGCCATTTTTGCAGTCTGGTAAGCAAATCCATGCTTCTTGTAAGTATCAGTTAGCCTGATGCGCCTTTCTACTGAAAATCGACCCCACCCTCAAAGTGTAAAGCACTAATTTGTCATTGTCAGAAGGACATTTTCATCCCACTGGCATTTTCAGTATTCCCCAGAGATCTCAGTCCAGGATTTCCATCAGCCAGTGTTGGGGGCTTCAAGATTTTGGTTTTAGGATCATCGCCCTGCATTATCCTTTCATTACACTGGATTGGACATCATGCACCACAATGCCATGGTGATCTGATGCCAATGTCTGCAGTACAGAGACCCCAGGGAATTATGGGACCTTCACTGTGTTTTGGCTAAAGGAAGTGTGTTGTTCTCTCTGAAGGCCCCATCTGCAAACAAAGGGCTGATTTACATTTCCACAGTACGAGTTTTATTTATATAGTGCCCTTCTCACACTCAATGACTCTTTACAATGCGAACAATGAGCAGTTAGAGCAAGGCACACTGTCATCCCTACAGTCTTCTTCCTCTCCTCTCCCGCACTCCAGTGGGATTCAGGGTTACCTGTATATCTCTTACCATTTGCCTGGTAAGCCGGCAAGTTGACGCATGTCCTCTACAGACTTCAGTAAGAATTTGACATTTGCTGATTTTACTTCAGAATTGAAGAATCACTCATTATGTCACTCCAGAATGTTGTTCCTGTAACCATTTTTGGGAAAACTAATGGAGATAAAATACTTGAGACATGGGAGATAGAGCTGCTCGATTATGGCAAAAATCATAATCACGATTTTGACCAATATTGAGATCACAATTTGCCACAATTACTCTTGACCGCAGAAACATTGTATTTATTGAATCTTAATAATGAAACATACAATAAAATGTAATTGAAACCAAAATAAAATATTAATTACATTGAACCTGTACAAATATGTACAAGTGAATTGTAAAGCTAATATATGTAGTGAATTGTTAAGCTAATATTTTTCTGCTTGTTCACAGGTCTCTTGTGCTGGCAAAGTATTCCACTTCAGATAAATGTTGTGGTACACTTTCACAGCATTTATGAAATAGCTCGGACAGCGCAGTTCAGGCAAAATGACGGCATTGAGTAATGCTTGTCCAAAGTGTAATGAGTTTGCTGAATCCCGAGCTGCTGACTGTGCTACTTGGGCACATATCTTTTGCGGTATTTGTTATATCTCTGTGTTTTTGAGAACTTTACGGATACGTGGTTGCATTATAGAGGGCGTCCTTAACGGATAACTGGGTTGCAGTACGAGTTGATGAGCTTGCGTACAATTGTGTAAAATTTGTGCACCGATCTGGATTTATTGCACAAAATAAAGTAGGGCATCGATTTCAAAATTGCAATTTTAAACAATGCAATTAGCAAATCGCAAAGGCTGCAATTTAGGATATGTATTATACAGCACGTCTGACCCAGGGTTTAAAACCGCCATGAGAATAGTTTTGCAAATTCATTCCGTCCTCCTTGTATGACAGTCAGTCTCATCAGTCAGAAGTGCTGTGCTCCTCGCGTGCCAATCATGGTCACCAATCATGGTCACCAATCAGAAGTGGCCCAAAGTGACTGTGTACCAAACCAAACCAAAGGAAAACGTTACATTCGCAGTGCAAAAGAATATCGGTTCCACTGCTGAGCCGTAAGTGAATTACCTACCAATTTCATGGTCAGGGATTGTTCACAGAAAGGTCTTAATATTAGGGGTCCAAGCAGCATTAGTTGCAAGATCCCTAATGTTTTTATTATAAGCACTTTAACTAAGGGTAAAAAGCGGTCGATCGCTTAAAATGTGCATGAAAAAATACCATCACTTCACCATGCTCGGGTTGCTAGAGAATTGTTCTATGGTTTATTAGGTGTATGCTCTATATCATTTTTATTAGAATATATATTTTGGATTCAGTTCATGTATTTCCATTCTTAACTTTGGATTAAAGTACAGCACAGTTCAGATTTCAGTGTATGGTTGTGCTCAATTACATTATATAGAGATATAGAGAATACTGAGTTTAAATTAAAAATCTCAAATCAAAAATCGCAATTTCAGAAGAATTACAATTTGATATTTTCTTAAACTCATTCAGCCCCAGCATCATTGCAATATGAAATAAATATCGTTTTCTCTCGATTACCACTTTTTCATAATTGTGGGAAGCCATAATTGTAATCATGATTCAAATTTGATTAATTGCAGAGCCCTAGGAGATAACCAGAATCTTCAGTTTTTTCTCTGATGGGCAGCAATCTTCCCAAGCTTTTACCCTTATTTTAAACCAAAGGTAAAATGCATACAGCTGCAAAGGCCAGCCATTTTCGTTTATTATCAATAAAGAAATTACAAGGTAGCAATAAACAAACAGTCATGGGGAAATTAAACTGTGACAGTAGGATAGTGAGTGAGTGAGTGAATTAAAAAAATTGATCAAAGGAAAAAAAATAAATACATATATAGGATGCTCTACAGACCCAAACCATTCCCTGGATTTCAATTACTGCGAGACCAAGGTTATGGGGCAACTAAAGGGCACACAGTGGGGCAAATCTTTCTCGATTCCCAGTATCATTCAGATGGTGTTTTGGAATGAAACTTTCATCCCCATTGTGTAGCTCTAACTCAAAAAAGAGAAGCCCGTAGCAAACACATCTTATGATGGATAGTCAGAAAGGTCTGATACTCACAGTTCACTGCCTGCGATGCTCCCTCTCCGGAGCCACCCTCTGAGTCTAAGAAGAGACATGATCATTACTGGAATGGAGTTGGATGTGCCAGAAAGAAGCCAAAACACACACACAGCTTTGCGGTTTGAACGGACCTGCATCAGTCAGAAATGCGCATTAAAAACACTAGAAATGGTCACTGTGCGGCCTGGCGGCTCACCTCTGTGTGCCCGGACGTGAGTCTGGAAGCAGTTGTAGTACTTGTATTTCTTGCCACAGATGCCACAGACGTAGGAGCCTGCAAAGCAGAGACTCGGATGAACAACGTGTAGAGACGGGACAGTCCACTGGGTCGCAGGCTTATCCCCAGGGGGATACACTCAATGCATTCTTAGAACCGGCTCATACCACACCAATCAGCTGCAACTATAAAAGATATTAAGCAGCTGCATGTGAAAGCAACTGCTTTAAAATTGTAAACTGCGTGACACACAGAAAGAGAAGCACATTTATAACGGGTGGGGAGGTGGGCTATATGACCCAATTTAATCCAGTTTGGAAGAAATGAAACCAAGACTGCAGCAGTTCTAAACAAAATCTTTACACAGTCTGTTCCAGATGAGTGAGATTTAGACGAAAAAGACAAAAAAAAAATTTTTATCATCATTAATCATATTCAGAGGAAGGAAGAACACCGTGTCCTGCCTGAAGTGCAAGCAGGTCGTCTCCCGCCGGGGATTGAGGCCATACCCTGCACCTGTGCGTTGCGGGACCCCCCGATGACCACGCAGATCTCCGCAGGTCCGCTACTGTCCCCGACTTTTCCATTGCTGGCTGTGGCAGTGGTGACCTCTGGCTCCTGCTTTACGGTGGATGGGGAGGTCCCAGCCTGGGGTCCCGCCGAGTCGCTCTGGTCCTGCCCAGCTGCGGGACCATCCTGAGTACTCATTGCTGTCTCGGGGTCTGCCACCTGTAACTGTTCACACACAGACACACACATACAGTTTTATCTTCAATCCTGAATTCAGGTTTTCCATATCCCATTTTGCATTTTAGCAAATTGCAAGCAGGACAATACAGTAGTATACTTAAAGGGAGTGACTAAATTCACTGATTTTGATGATTTTAAAGTATTATAAATTTCACTACTCCTAAGACAAATAAGGAAATTCAGCAGCAAAATTGTGTTTATCCTCGATCAAGAACTGACCGATATTCAAGTGTGCAAAGCTATTCCACCAAGGGGGGCAGGGGGGCTATGGTGGGTAAACTGAGGGTGTACAATTATACAGTACATACATACATACA
>JAODKN010000114.1:5462926-5474792 GCA_026774425.1 Petrocephalus zakoni
ATTAAACATAGTTTTTTCAACAGATTGCCTACTTTATTACGCACATTGTATATAAATAGAAATATAAAAAATTAAATAGAGAAGATAGCTAATGTACAGAACGTTTGTAGAGTTGTGAGAGTAAATGTCAATGTTGCGCAATATCGTCTTAATATCTTTGTGTATCAATATGAGACAGTTTTACAGCATCTGTACTTCCTCCATACCCACTTTTTTGTTTGAATTATTACAAGGAAAAAATCTTTTTTTCTGTTAAATATACTGAGTGCGACCATAATATATAGGCCTAATATATACAATGCGATTAATTTCTGACGACAGATTATGTTGATTTATTTATACAGAAAACCCCAGTTAATATCATATTATTATATATGTATCATATTCACATTTTCCATTATCTTGTTGTAACTATAAAGTAATTAATTATTTTGGGTTTCCAGGCATTAAGACCGGTGTTCCCCGCCCTTTTCTCCTACCCCGACAACAACCGCTTCCAAGGTCTATGCCCATGCGTAAATCACCATTACATCACAAGTGTACAATGTCTGAAAATGTTTGCTATTCTTTCATTAACGTGGTTTATATTTAGTGTTGTTCTTATTTCGTTCTTATTTTTGTGTTTATTACAAACAGTAGAGGTGACTTAATATGCTGTTTACATTCTGTGGGACCAGGCTTCATTAATAAACTGGACGTTACACGTGTATTTGTTTTGCTTGTTGAAACTTCATCAAATTTTGGTCTTTGTTTTAATTAAAGTAATAATTGGCTTATTTAATTTCAGCAGCAGCTAACAAGATTTGCATTTCTGTTTTACCGTAAACTTGTTCGACATTTAGCCTATATTCTTACCCTGGCATTAAATCTCCTTATAAAAAAACTCCTTCCCCTGAGAACTACAGGCCATTTCTGACAGCATAAAACGTACTATGTGTAAAAATATCTACCCCATTTCAAAGTCAAAGTAAACTTTATTGTCATCTCAGATGATTTGGCTCCAGCTTTTACAGTTTGCATATAAAATTCACATATATAAATAAACTGTAAATATAAATAATAAACAAGAAGTAAAAATGTGTAAAAATATACTTTTTAACTTTTAGAAATTGCGCAAATGTTGCATCAACAGCCAAAATGAAAGGCAAATTGATATCTTAAAGTATAGGGCAGTTGTTCTGACAGCATAAATCTTTAAACAAATGTCCATTCCAAACTATGGATAGGATATTTATAAGTATAAATAGTATATATTTATAACTATCAAAAACTGACAGATATAACTGAAAATTTATTCTACAATAGCAAATTCTGGCAAGGTGCAAAAAATGGTAGAATACCAGGTTTAATAATTGGTAAACACTAAATAAGTTGGGTTTTACCCATAATGCTATTGAATATCTTACATATTTGTACATAAAGATTGCCCATTGGGTTTAGGAGTAGACAATTGCTACCAAACTACCAGCTTATGGTATTGGTAATGGACCATTTTCGGTGTATTACGGTCGTATGTAACCAACATAGTAGCTAAGCTTGGCCGATATTAAATTTTTCATACAGTTCAGACATTACACGGTATATGGTACTTCTACTGTATCTTAAAAGGAAATGCTGTGTTACAGTTGAGTCACTCATGAACCTGAGATTTTTTTTAAATAAAATTACAATGATATACAGTTTGTTTTTTGACATCACTGTTTATTTAGGCCTATATAAAAACAAGTAAATTCTTGCTTTGATTTAATCATTTTTGAACTATTTTCCCCAAATAGCTAGCCAAAAATTTCATTACTGAAACAGTTTTAAGGTCAAATTTCATGTAACTAGGTAAAATGTTAAGAAAACTTTCAGCTTCATTGTGTGTAACCCACAATACATAATCAAATATTAGTATGATAACTATTTTTTGAGCAATTTTTTGTTATATATATACATTTTTTATATATCACTGTAGCTCTTGGTCTGACTTTAGTGAAATACTTTTGTTTACTCCTGTTATAGAGATAAATGGTAAATAAATTAAAGTGAATAACTACCCCACAGGCAAAATCAGCAGTTTAGAAAATTTCTTCAAACTAATTAAAAAAAAATAGAGGAAACTTATATATTACAGTAATGAGTTTGTGAGAATGACCCGGTTATGCTGCCTAAGCCTAAATAGAGGTTCTACTAATAAATATGCTTATAGTTAATAAACGTGAGAATAATGCCATCAGGTACAAAGCTAAGTGTGTGATGACTGTGGTATACGTGGGATAATGTCGTGCATCATCCGATTCACGTTGGGCATTTCTTCGCCTAAGCAGCTGTGCATTTAAAAATGTATAATGTACGATTTGTCGATTTGTCATAATGAAATAAACATGCACGCTAAAAATAGCTTGTGTACCAAACAAGACATTGCAGGTTTCTCTCTTCATCGATCGCATTTTACAAAGCTCTACCCATTTGTCTTGAAATTGGCGGCTGGGATCACTTTCTTTCTTTAGATCCAGTTGAAATCTCAATGTTATTTGGAGATGAAGGCAGCTCAGAGAGCAGAACTTTATGGTTATTTAGTGCACAGTCCACATATTTACTGAATTAAAAATGAAAACAAAACCAAACAAAATGTGTGAGCTTAATATCCAGAACATAAACATCGAGAAAAAGTTATTTTTTTCTTAATTTGTTGTAAAGCCAACGATTTATCAACTCTAGAACAGTCTTGCACCATGCGGGAAAACAGTGCATTGTGCAATTGCTCTTGTAAAATACCAACGTATTGTATTCTCCTTTACTTGGTAGAGACAGGATAATTAGGAAAGCTGGCATTCTTTTTTGACATTTTGACAAGTTAAATACACTACAACAGCACATCATTACCATAAACACCTGATGCCCAGCAAGGTTATATATTTACGTACATGGATGCATACGTACACATATACTCTTCGGCTATCTTATTACATGCATCTATGCCAACAGCCTGCTCCTACAAAGAATCATGTGACTGGTACTCAATACATAAAGCATGTAGACAGGGACACGAGGTTATGGTACAGGGACACGAGGTTCAGGTACTGTCAGACCAAGCTTTAGAATGTGCAATATGTGTGATCTCAGAGATTTCAAAAGTGGTGTGATTGTTGGTGCTAGATGCAGTGGTTTCAGCGTGTCAAAAACATCCGGCCTCCTGGGATTTTCATGCACTGCACATGCAGTGTCTAGAGTTTATAGCAATCCATTTCTGAGGGTGAACACACTTTGTTAATGAAAATGGCTAGAGGGGAATGACCAAATTTCTTAAAGCTAACAGGAAGGCTACATATCACACTGCAACAATATCATGAACCAGACCCCATAGGGAAAGTTTCCAGGACTTTGTTGAATCCAAGCTTCAGATAATTCAAGCTGTCCTGTAAGGGGGGGTCCTACCACTTACTTGCTAGGTATACACAGGGGTGTCAGACGGGCATGGATATCCTGGGAGTTAGAGGGCTCAAAATGTACTGCAAGTGAAATAACTCTGAACTGGAAATATCAGGAAGGAAGTTCAATTGTGAAGCGGTCAGCCACACAAACTCACAGAGAGAGATCACTCAACATCAATGTCCAATCTGCACGGCAGCAAATCCCAGCAGCAATGTGCCAGCATTTAATGGAAAGCCTTCCCAGAAGAGTAGAGGCTATTATAGCAACAAAAGGCACACCAACTTTATATTAATATCCTTGGTTTCAGAATGTTGGACAAACCAGTGTCCACACATAGCGACACGTGTGTGTGTGTGTGTGTGTGTGCATCACTATTTTTAAATGTAGTTCTCTTGGAGAACAGAGAATGTTTTATAATTTTGTGATAAATTTCTGAAAAGGAAAGAAACAAATTTCTTCATTGTAAAGTTGTTTTGGCTCCCGGCAGACAATGAGGGAGCATTTAGCAGTTGAGACAGTGTCTTGGAATAGGCCAAGTAGAAACTAGAGACTAGAGGATTAAAGCTGCAGAGTAAAGGTATTTGGAAAAACTGGACCAACCAAATTTCCCAATTGTGCCGAGTTCCTGGGCCGTCTCGAACGGGAACTTTTGTTGTTCCTGGCCACGTCTGTGTGTCACTTCCCACTGTACAACTGTGACCTTTATTCTTATTAAGCATGTGAGACGCAAAAATCTCGTAGGTAAAACTTCATGTGTAATTTCATACGAAACTATACCGACCATCCCTAAACAATGGAGGATAAACAAATCATTTTTTAGTCTGGGGGATCTATCACAAGGTCTGAAAATACAGGATATTTCAAATTGTATTTTTATTTTTGTTTTAATGACCAAAAAGTGATACAATATTTAATCTGGATAGCAGATCGACCTTTCGCTTTCACAGAACAAAAAGTGATGTAATGTTATTCCCCTAACAAACATTGGAAATTTTCACTGCCAGCCCCAGAGATATTAGACAGAAGTATGTTGGTTATTGGTCACAATTTTCAGAGCATGTAGACGCAAGTAAAAAGGTATTCATTAATGCATTTAATGTAACTGAGATATAAAAAAATCCATATGCTAAACTTCTGCTCCACTTCTTCAATCTGTTTTTCCTGCATTTAAACGCAACTTCCAAGTAGGCACTGGTGCTTGTGGTCAGCCAATCAGCAAAGTTTATCTCGATGATCCCCACTCAGTAGTTTCTGGTTGAGCAAAATATACCTATTCCAGTATGGACTAGATAACTGGTTCAGGAACAACCTCAGAGGAACTACATCTGTCCCAAGTTCCGGCGGTGGGAACAAGGCAGAAGTTCTTGGTTCCTTCAGTGGGAAAGCATCTATCTCAATTTCTACACCTCTAATCCCATTTGCCCACCCCCAACCCCCGTCACTATCTGTGAGCAGGATGCTTGCAGGTTCTTGTAGGTAGAACAAATGGTGAGAAAGTCTGCAGCACCCATCCAGGTAACAACATCTAAAGTGAGGCACTGTTGTGGGCAACTGGCTCCTGTCTGTACTGACATCTTTAATAAATCACAGGATTTATGCCCTGTTACCATGTTCCCACATCCTCTACTAGCATCTCTGTCCCCAAAATGTTATGACCAGTGGCCTAAATGACTGCAAGCCTATTACTTATCCTGAAGTTATCAAAGTCTTTGAGCACCTTGTCTTTGGTCATCCGGAAGGCGTACTGTACACTCTGGTTGGCCCCATGCATTTTGCATAACACAGCAGGTCAGTGGATGATGGTAACCTGGCCCTGTACTTTGTGCTAGAGTATCTGGACACTTCAGGGACTTATGTGCAGAGGTGGACATTTCAGGTCCAGAAAGTTAAAAATCCAAGATTTTGTTTCAACCAACCAGTCGAGTACTGTCTGACGGTGACTCTTTAAATGGTAGGTTTAAATAAAGTCTTGGTCTGGACTTGGTCTGGATTTCTTTTAGGACCTGAAATGTCCACATTTACCTATATAAGAATTCTATTTGTAGACTTCAGCTCAGCTAAAGCCATTGAACGAGAGCTAGTGCCAGTTAAACTCTCCTAGCTATCGTGTTCCACCTGTCGTTGGACCTCCGGCAGAAGATAGCAGGTATCGCAGGGGAAACACATCTGATACCCTTACCCTCAGTACTGATGTTGCCCAAGGCTGTGTCTTGTCACCCCTTCTCTTCAGTCTGTAAACCAATGACTGCACCTTTAAGGTTGAAGTTTGCCAATGACACTACTGTGTTCGGACTAACGGTGATAAATCTGGCCACAGAAGCTCAAGTCAAACAGTTAGTGGCTTGATGCAGTCAAAGGTAAAGGTGCTCAATACCCAGAAGACTGCGGAGATGGTCGCAGATTTCAGAATACGCACCTTCCCCACTCGCCTTCAGCTTCACAGCTCTACGGCATAGGTATTCAAACTGGGGATTGTGGGGAGTGGGGGGGGCACAGGTGAAGGGAAGAAAATCCTATTGGCGGGGGGTTGGGGTTGGGGTTGAGCCGGAGGCAGATCTACTAGGGAACTGCAACCTTCAGAAATATTAATAAGTGGCATTCCATATCAAATCACTGACTTTAAGAAAAAAATTCCTCCATCCTTCCACCCTCTCAGATTCCCCAGAATAAAATAACAGGTGCAACGATACCAAACTTACAGAGAAATCCCAAATATTAGGTGTGTATTTGAAACTACAACCCTTTGAAATTTTTAATAAATTTCATGCATTTTGCCGAATGAGCCTCTTGGTCCAGTTTCTGACATCCATAGGTACTTTGATATAGCATGTACCGCTTTGAAACTTTGTCACTAGTGTTAACTTCAAAAATGCAATCTGCTTTAGCTCATGAACCTTTCCTCCAACAAGGCTCTAAAAATGACCGAAAATTCAAAGCGACACCCCCTTTGAGAGTTTCTCACTCAAACAGTATGCTAGATAAAGCACTGACAGTTTTTCCCCCCAGCCAATTACGGCATTTTAGGCCATGTGTATGCAGTCACCATATTACTGGTATAGCAGTGTCAGAATACATTTTGAAATGTGCTGTTATTGTGAATCATTTCTCATCACTGGAATGTTTTTTTTTCCCCATGATCCTGCCTATTTGCATCTCCTCATTTGACCATATGGGCGGTTAACCATCATTTTCATATTTTTTCTGTGTATGTTTTACATATCTCAAGATGATATGGCAAAAAATTGAGTTTCCTTCTGGAGTTGTGACATACAGTAACTGACAAACAAGGTGTTGCTGAGTTCATTATATATATGTGTATGTATATATATCTAGTGCACAGTCTACAGATCTGATAAAATTAAGAAAAGAAAACCAAACACAATATGTGAGTTATTTTTTCCCTTTTTTGTTTCTTGTAAAGCCAACGGTTTATCAACTCTAGAGCCCTCTTGCACCATGGGGAAAAACAGTTAATTGCGCAACTGCTCTCGTAAAATACCGATGCTTGTATACTCCTTTACTTGTAAGAACCAGCATGCATGCACACACAGGCAGCTTTTGGCCTTTCATCTTAGCATGTTTTTGGACTGTTGGGGACACGGGAAGAACATGCAAATTGCAAACACCAGGGCAGAGACTCTAACCACTGCACCACTGTGCTGGCCCATATGAATACAGGTATCAATCGATTTATGTCCAAATAATTTTCTGGAAGTGAAGACATGTCAATCTGGACATATCTTGGTCATTTTAGGCCAAAGGTCAAATATACAGTACAACACAAGATATAACATCACGCACATTTAACCAAACCTCTATAGTGGCAGCTCAGTCTGTGTGTTTGCCATATGCCACACACGTGGCAAAATATGTCCTCTAACCTCCACTACGTTCAATTTTATTAAGGCTCAGAAGGTATGGGGGGCGTTTCCTGCAAGCTAACTTACTCCACGTGTTACTAAGCCATTAGTGTAGATGACACGGGCGACCATGTACAAGTAACACAATAAAAACCGCAGATACACAGCCGTGCCATAGCCCCGCCCACCTCCCCACTCCAGTGTACATATATTTGCATGTTGTGGACTTGAAAATGGAAAAAAAGCTAATTGGAAAATGAAACGCAAAGGAGGAAATGAAAAGTCAAATTGGAAAATTAAAAGACAAAATGGTTTTTTTAATTTTATCGCTTAATTTTTCACAGATGACTCATGCATGAGTGGAAAATTAAAATGCAAATGCTGTTATTTCATTTTATTTTTCATTGTGGCAGGATCTTTGTGCATAGACTTTGAAAACTAAATGGCAAAGTGGAGATTGTGTTTTCATTTTATCACTACCATTTTCATTTCTGCAGGAAATACCTAGCATACAAAGGGACCTCTCAGACATAAGTACTTTATATATAAGTTTGTGTGTATATATATATATATATGTATATATAAATATACACACACTTTATATATATATACAGTATATGTGTGTATATAAATATAAATACATGTGTGCATGTATATATATATATATATATATATATACACACACACACACACACACACACACACACAGCATGCTGGTTGTTGTTAGCACTGTAGTCTGTCCAGGACTGGGGGTTGAAATCTCATCTCCAGCTCTGTGTATGTGGCGTGTTTGTGCAGATACTTTGATTTCCTTCCATAGTGACTGAGTATATGCCCTGCAATGAACTGCCATCCCATGTATCGTGTCAACTGCCATGCCATGCCCAAGGCTTCCTGGGTTTGGTTTCAGATGTCCTACATCCATGTACTGGGTAATGGACTATGGAAGATGGATGGGTAGAAAGTGGTTGGACTTGTTATTCAAATATCTGCATCAACACAGTACAGTAATCGATAAGGTACAAGATAACAGATAACATGCAATAAAAGGATAACGAGGTGGGGTGTGTTTCTAAAAGCTGCCACATCCCACTGAACTCTGGACTGGAGATGCTGATCTCTTTGGAAAAAAACATTTCCAGTTTCCAAAACATGTCCAGTCCAGCCTTGCAAGGGCATTGTATGGGGTTGGGATCTATGGGTGTGGTGTCGGTACTGGTCAGGCCGCTCGTTCCAACAGAACCTGCACTAAGAATGGTGACAGATAAGGTTTTGACAGTTCCTTTATCAGACCTCAGATCAGTTTGTACTGCTATGCATTCAGATCATCTCCCTAAAAACTGGGTAGTACAGACCTGGTCCAGGAAAGCCTAGTCCAAGCTGACGCTTCACATCACCATGAAAGATGACGATCAAATCTGGGGAGTTCAGCCAGGAAGAAGGTGGCACATCAGACAGACTGAAGAGTTCAAACGATGATCTTGAACAAAAGACCTTGATTAAGAAACCTCTGCCCCTAAAGAAACAAATCAGATCTTTAAAACTCTGTAGTTTCTTTAAGTATTCCGAAAAGGGTCAGTTAAAATGTTGGGGAAAATGTAGCAAATTTATCAGGAAGACTGTGTTACATGTGCCAGAAGAATGTGGATTTACCTGAGAATCCAATGTTTCTGGGGTATTCAGACCAGGCCCACGAAAAGTCCTTAGCGGTGATACAACCCCATTTCCAAAAAAGTTGGGACGCTGTTTAAAATGTAAATTAAAAACAGAATACAATGATTTATAAATCATCAGGCCAGTCCCTCCAGAATTTTCTACTATTACAAGCCATGCTGTTGTAATATGTGCTGAACACAGTCTGGCAGTGTCTTGCTGAAATATACAAGGCCTTCTCTGAAAAAACAGATCTTGCCTGGATAGTAGCATATGTTGCTCCAAAACCTGTATATATCGTTCAGCATTAATGGTGCCCTCCCAGATATGCAAGCTACCCAAGCCATGGCACTAATGCACCCCCATACCATCACTGATAGCAAGCAGGATGGTCTCGCTCCTCTTTAGCCAGGAGGGTGCAGCATCCATGATTTCTGAAAAGAATTCAAAATTTGTATTCATCAGACCACAGGACAGTTTCACATTTTGCCTTAGTCCATCTTAAATGAGCTCCCGCCCAGAGAAGTCAGTGGTGTTTCCAGATCATATATAGACATATATAGAGGTTTCGTCTTTGCATGGAGTTTTCTCCTGCATCTGTGGGTGTAGAGACAAACGGTCTGCAGAGAATGATTTGGTTTTTGACCTTGTCCCTTACATACAGAGATTTCTCCAGATTCTCAACATTTTTTAATGATACTATGCACCGTAGATAATGAAATTCCCAAATTCTTTGGAATATTATGTTACGGATCATTATTCTTAAATTGTTGCTAGTCTTTCAGTCTTGCTCAGAGTGGGGAACCTCTCCTCATCTTCACTGCACAGAGACTCTGCTTCTCTGGGAGGCTCTTTTTATACCCAGTCATCTTACTGATCTGTTGCCAATTAACCTAATTAGTTCTGAGATATTAAACCAGGTGTTTTATTTAGTATTATTTAGCTTTTCCAGTCTTTATTTGCCCCTGTCCCAACTTTTTTGAATCCTGTTTCCGGCATCAAATTCAAATTTATGAGAATATATTTGTCATAAAACAATAAAATATCTCAGTTTCAGCATTTGATATGTTGTCTTAATTTCAATTAAGATGGGTTTATATGACTTGCAAAATGTTGCATTGTTTTTATTTATATTTTACACAGCATCCCAACTTTTTTGGAAATGAGGTTGTAAAACGGCACCATTTTTTCCTTGGTGCTTGTGAAAGATTACAACATGAACATTTCTTAATACCTGCCGGCCATACATAAATATCTATCTAATACTGACAATGCATAATTGACCTTGATACACTCTGTTACCCTGCAATTTTAATTGTCCAGAATGACTTCATATTCTAAGCAAATGATGGCGGCCCATTGTTCTATCCCTGTATCTGGTGTCTGCTGACAATGCCTTCTCAAACGTACGTCGCTTTGGATAAAAGAGTCTGCTAAATAAATTAAATGTTGTCAAGTTATTGTGTTTTTTGTGAGCTTTTTGTGGGACCACAGGCAGGCGCCACATTTACCTTCGAACAGTATCCCACTCCATCTTTGAATGAATCTATTATTAATTATTATTATTATTATAATTAGATGGTGCAAAATTACATTACTGTATCAGTATCAATAACACCACAAAAAATATCATTATAGTGATGCTTCATTTTAATGGTCATAAATACCTTTGTTCAGCCTTTGTCCTACCAGTGCTCATATTTTATTATATTGTACAAAATGTTGTGTAAGTATACTTAGTTTGCTTAATATCATGTATTTCACAATTCGATGCAAGTTCTGAGGGTCACACTAGTGTTAGAGGAAGTTGTGGAGAAAATACATGAGACTCAGCAGTGCCCCTAGAGGTAAAAACGAATTGGCCCTTAGTCATAACCCGCACGGCCGTGGATGTTATGCATTGGCACTGCACCATATTTGAAAATACACTCTTCCATCTGCCTCCCGGCTGTCCAGCTTGGGAACATTTGATGCACATGACAGAAAAAGCATATGTTTCACCATGTGACTATTGTTTAGGCCAGAAGGCAGCCTGCTGGTAAAAGCACAGACCTCTACATTTTATTAATAATGGTAAGATGTCTAGGGCAATTTTTTGAACTACTGGGGAAAAAGTACTGAATGTGAAATAATCCAGCATGCACTTGCACTGGAAATCAAACTGCCTAGGATAAAGATGTCGCCCAAGATTCGAACTAATAATATGCATTCATACCCATTGTATTATCCTCCGACTAGCAAGGAACCCAGTTTCAGTTCTGAATGTAATTACTTTTATATGGAATGACAGCTTGTCAGGCAGAAGAGGGGAAAAGAATACGCTTTGTCTCATTGTATCTCCTGGAAAACCTCAAAACAGTTAAAAGGAGGATAAATTTAACATTTAAATAAAAAAAGAATGTGGAAGAAATGAAGGGATGATATAAAAAAGGGCATTTGTATGATAAAGTATCCATAATGGCTAATTATTTCTAGTATCCTCCATTTGCAGGCTTTATTCGCGGCATTTTGAATTAATTATCTCGTACGAAGTGGGAGCTGACCTTAATGCATCACGTTACTTATTGGGCTAATAGAGAGAAACTATTACAAAGAATATAGATTGCATTGTTTATCAGCAAGAGATACAAAATAAAATGTTTAAGTCCACTGCAAACCTAGATACCGTAAAATACATTTATTGTTTATGAGGTTAAATAATGAAACTCCACTTGGATTTGAATGCCAGAAGCATTTGGAGAGAATTTCCAACGTCTAAGTTGATATACATAAGTGATCGATCTACTTCTTAATTGTGCCTCTATAGTTATTGTGTTTTTATTTTGTCAAGTACAGCTTTATAATCTTTCAAGAAATAATAGAATTTCTGTGCTGCACTGCGGAACTGACACATCATCACAGGAACACCCTGGGAAATGCATGATAAGGACATCAAA
>JAODKN010000114.1:5482269-5493069 GCA_026774425.1 Petrocephalus zakoni
TATTTAGTAGATCCTCCTTTTGCAGAAATAACAGCCTCTAAACACTTCCTATAGCTTCCAATGAGAGTCTGGATTCTCGTTGAAGGTATTTTGGACCATTCTTCTTTACAAAACATTTCCAGTTCAGTCAGGTTCGATGGTTTCCGAGCATGGACAGCCCGCTTGAAGTCAGATTTTCAATAATATTCAGGTCTGGGGACTGAGATGGCCATTCCAGGATGTTGTACTTATTCCTCTGCATGAATGCCTTAGTAGATTTTGAGCAGTGTTTAGGGTCGTTGTCTTGTTGAAATATACAGCCCCAGCGCAACTTGAACTTTGTCATTGATTCTTGAACATTGTTCTCAAGAATCTGCTGATATTGACTGGAATCCATGCAACCCTCAACTTTAACAAGAGTTCCAGTTCCTGCACTGGCCACACAACCCCACAGCATGAAATGCAATCGCAAACAAATCTTACTGTCGGCACCAAGTGTTTGTCTTGGAATGCTGTGTTCTTTTTATGCCATGCATACTGCCTCTTGTCATGTTCAAATAACTCAATTTTAGTTTCATCAGTCCAAAATTCATTATTATTCATCAGTCCAAGATTCATTATTATAGGCAGAGACAGGAATGCGGAAGTCTCCCGTTCAGGAGCTTTATTTCACACGCGTAACACAGACCACGAGACTTCAATGACAGGACTGGGGAAATTCATTATTCCAAAATGAAGCTGGCTCGTCCAAATGTGCCTTAGCATACCTCAAGCGACTCTCTTTGTGGCATGTGTGCAGAAAAGGCTTCTTCTCCATTACTCTCCCATGCAGCATCTCCTTGTGCAAAGTGCGCTGAATAGTAGAACGATGCACAGTGACACCATCTGCAGCAAGATGATGTTGTAGGTTTTCGGGCCTTAACTAGAACTGTGCCTGTGGTCTTCCATTTCCTCACTATGTTCCTCACAGTGGATGTTGAACAATCTTTGTTTTCAGGTATTTTGAGAGTTGTTTTGAGGCTCCCATGTTGCCACTCTTCAGAGAAGATGCAAAGAGGAGGAAAAACTTGCAATCGGGCATCTTAAATACCCTTTCTCATGATTGGATTTACCTGTGTATGTAGGTCAAGGTTCAATGAGCTTACCAAACAAATTTTGTGTTCCAAGAATTAGTGCTAAAGGTATTCAAATCAATAAAACGACAAGGGTGCCCAAATTTATGCACCTACCTAATTTTGTTTAATTAACTATTGCACACTTTCTGTAAATCCTATAAACTTCATTGCACTTCTCAAATATCACTGTACTTGTCTGCTATATGATATATTTCTATGAAATTGCTGATCCAAACAACCAATGATTTATAAAGAAAAATCATGAAAATTATCATAACTTTTGCATACCACTGTAAATGCAGTATGTATCAAAATAATTTTGGTTAACAGTTAATACAGAAATGCAAAGTATCAACACACAGGCCTGGAAGTGGATATAAATCTATCATCCCAAACTTGCATTGGCCCAATGATACCCACTGTGCCACTCTTTTGACTGAAAATTGATGTATTAATTGCAAATTTAGGTCTTTTACTTGTGCACGTATCATACTAATATATTTCTATATCGCTGTGTTTAGTGGGTTTTGTGTCCACATCCAAATCCAGGGAGAAATTCCAGTCAGAATGAGGTTTAGGGTTTCTCCAAGCATTTATTGTCTAGAAGCTCAACAAAACAAGTCCTAGCTTAGGGCTGGGGAACCTGATCCGTGGAGGGCCGGTGTGGGTGTGGGTTTTTAGGATGACCTCTCAGTCAGCCAATAGCAGTCGGTCCCCGGGACTGGAGCTTAGAACCACTGCTTTATTATTGGCTGATTGAGGGGGCATCCCAAAAACCCGCACCCACACTGGCACTAGATGGATCAGGTGCCCCAGCCCTGCCCTAGAAGGTTTCAAACATAAGGGCAAATACTTTTAGCAGCAAGGGCTGGTGAACCACAGCTTGAATAGAGTAGGTTTAGTGATTTGTCCAAGACTGATTGGGGGAAGACTGATTGGGGGAGACTGATTGGGGGAGACTTAAATGCCACCCCAGATGGGGATAATCATGACTTAACTACCTGTAAACACTACCCTACGCAATTGGTGCCACCCACACCACACAGCCATGACAAGCTGCCTCCCCTCCCAAAAAAGAAGTAACACTATAAAACAGTTTTTCAGTTTTATTTAAAAAAAGAAAAGTTTTTTTCATGAGTTTTTTTATGTGTGAATTTCATGAAAATAGAATATTTGGTATTTTGCCAGCTAACACTGAACGTTATGTAAAGGTCTTTATAAAGCTGGCAAAGAACATTCCTGCCATAACATTAATGGGATGTTATTTCTGCATTTTAAGGACCTGTCAATGTGTTGAAAAGTTATTATTTTATGATGAAAATAATTCCTAATTTTATGGAAGTGCTGTTGTGATGTGTGTATACTGCCAGGACACTGTCTGGCCTCGCACCCATGACCTTAGAGATGTAAAGGAACTGTGCACCACCATGCCAAGATTTTGCTTTATGAACACCTTTCGGTATATCTTTTGGGTTTTGGCCTGCTGATCACGAAAGTCACCTTGAAATGAATGACTTACATACTATTCTGTAGAAGTCTTCTATTTTTGTCCACTCTTCAATGCCTGTAAGGACTAGGTAGGAAGGAGGCCCCAATGCCCCAATACTTGACAAAGATATTTTTACCTTCTATCCACATAAAACTTGGACTGATGAAAAATTTTGTGAAAGTGATGAACAAGGAAGGTGGCATTTTCCGTTATTTGAGACTGATGTTTCCAAGACTAAGTGATGCCGTTGTTAAGGAGGGCACTTTCGTTGGTCCGCAGATCAGAGACATCTTCCACAACAAGCAGTTCAAAGATCTGTTAGTGGGGCCCATGAAATTTAGTTGGGAACACATTTCAGGATGTCATCAATTTTCTTGGCAAATACAGAGCACCATGCTACATTGACCTGTCCGGTACCATGACGTGCAACATGTCACTCAGGATTCATTTCCTCCATTCACACTTGGACTTCATTCCCCCATGTCTTGGTGCAGTCAGTGATGAACATGGTGAACAGTTTCACCAGCACATTGTTACAATACAGAAATGGTATCAGAAGCAACTGGACTCCATCAGTGCTGGCTGAACATTGTTGGACACTGAAACGAGATGTATCAGACTCTCAGTGCTAACAAAAATCAAAGGCAAAACACTTTCAACTTATGCTGTGTATCTGAAACATTACGTGATTGACAATGTTGCTTAATAAAAAGTTCATTTCATGTTTCTCAAAATTCCTGCACAATACAGTCAAGCTCCAATTATATTTGTCTTCACTTTGAAGGGGCTTATCATAATAAAGACAACTTTTCAGGAAGCATTTTTTAACCATTTGTTGTCCAGTGTTATTAGTATTAGTTGTTGTGGTTGGATTATGTTCAGAAATAGTGGATGCTTTAGACGTTTCCATACCTTAATTGTAACATTATGTAAACATTCTTAAAATAAAAAATTGTTAGCTTTGTGTTAATCTCACTTAATATTTAAGGCAATAAAATGATGGCAATATGTCTAACTCCAGGCCCATTGGAGTGGTACCTAGGATGAGTATATCTCTGCTAGGTGTTCATCACATGGACGTGATCTGCAGGGACATAAAGTCAATAAGGTTGGCAAGTCACAAGCTGCAATCCGTGAACAATGGCTTTGCTGTTGGCCTCAGTTTTTAAACATGAGTTGCTACTTTTATATTTCGGGATATAGAACAGCACAAACGATATGCATAAAAAATGAATTTGTACACAGATTTCCAGACTGAAATATAACCCACAATGATTGGACCCAGATTTGTCTCCTACATATACAGAACTGCATAACCGCATGACATTTTAAATTGTTTAGATGTTCATCACAATAGCAATTACCATTAGCAGGAGAAGTTTTTTTGATGATTATTCCCTGGAGAGTCAACGGTGAACATGACTCACCAGGCGACAAACAGAAGCTAACGTAAGCCGACCTTGACCTCATTGTGGAGAGAGAACACCTCAAAGCAGAACAGGCTGTTTCAAACGTAATAGGCACAGAGCAATTCTCCATGTGTTTTTGACAGATGAATTGTCCTGGCATAAGCCGCATTAACTGCAAACTGGCAACTATATTTATACCATCATGAAAGATCTGGGAAAGGACAAAGTGTGAATTTAGATCGCATAAGTGTCTCTCCTTGAAGACGATGTGCGAATAAGGGGCAGAGAGGTGGAGTCTGTTTGGCTGACATCTTAACCAATTCACTAAAATAAATACAGCAACCTGGGTGTGTGTGAAGTGTAGCTAACCCTGTTGTGCTCGATTTAGCCTCTGAAAGATGTTTTCGGTGCCCATGTCACTTTCTTCTGTTGTCTAGGTGGAGTAATGACAAATTTTTTGTTCAAATTGCACATGCGCCAACAAATTTTTAAACAAATTAACAAACTCTGCAGTGGATCTACTGGACGGGTGTTTAACAGTTTAAATGTTTCTTGCCAGAAGGACAAATAAACTGAGATCACACATATGCTTACCCTGATTTTACTGCCAGTAATTTCGCTGGCAAGGGCTACCAGTGGTGTTGGGTAGATTCCTTTATAGTTAATAATTAAACAGCATTATTTCGGGGTCGTAACAGGAGGTAAAAGATGACGTTGCACACACCATAGTCTGACACACTCCAGAGAAAGATGGTGTCCAGTCCTGGAATTACGAGCTTCTTGCAGTGAAGTTCTGCTCTTCTTATGCGCCATGACGTGTTGTCTCATTTCAGCAAAGAGCTGTTATTGCATTTTTGCTGGGTTATTAATCATGGCCTTATTGGTCAAACTTGGTGACACAAACAGATATGGATTTGATTGCTGGCCTGGGTTTGCCGGCCAGTTAAAAGATCTTGTAAAGATGCTATAAAAGTGCCTACATGGTTGATGTCCATGGCTTGTTTCTGTTCTATTCCCGGGGGCAATGAACAGACACAATGTAGGTAGCGGTTAATATTTAACATGAAAATGTATGGCTGCAGTGGGGATGCAAATTTACAAAGAGCACAGATTTTTCTTCCCCAGGGAGGAGGGAGAAAGACTGTGATATGGGTGGGGGGAACAGATGCTGCCTCAAATCGATCCAAAATAAATCCATTAACCCCCCCCCCCCCACTCCCCTCCCCAAGGCTCCTCATCAGCTGAGCTGATGTATTTGTTGCTATATGTTATGAATTCAAACTAGTTCCTTAAACCACATTTGGCTGTTTCTCTGTAACTTACTCCTCCCAAAATCCAAATGTAGATGGTATTTTAGCTTTAAGGCTTAAAAATTATATAACTCTGCTATAAAATAATGAATCTTCTGTGGTTTATCCTTAATCAAGCAAAACAAAAATTAATAAATTGGATAAAAGCAGACCTGGTCCTATATTTAGGCTTTGGGGTTCAGTGTATTGTCTAAGCACACAGAATTATATTTTAGTTTATTAAATATATAAAAACAAAAACAGGAAAATAAAGCCGAGCATTAACTAGCTGATCCCTCTGGAATGTACATGTCTAAATAAGGAGATTTTTGCCCCCTAAGATACTGACAAAAAATGTGGAGAAAAAGAGATATGTCCAAGCCTTCCTGTTTTTAAAACCTTGTGATTTTTTTGTCTACCTCTGAGTTCCTTTTTTCAGCCCTGCTGAGCGTATTAAACAATAGCACGGAAACAGCCAGCTTGAAGTCATTCCTCTACCACACCAGCCTCCCAGATTAAGTTCAAGTTTCCTGTTATAAAACTAGTGGCATTTGGCTACAAGGAGTGCTCAGTTTCTTTATAAATGCACATTCACATAAGCTGGCTTTGGTGACATCAGTCTCAGCATCACTCACATTTGGTAGGAAAATGAATTTGCCAGTGCAGACTCACTACCATTGGTACATTACCACTGGCAGGCAGCACACTAGCTCACTGGTGCACATCTTCAGCACTGTGTGTGCAGTTCCCCTGACTTTTTTGTGGAAATTATGCATTCTCCCTCCCTCTCTCTGTCTGTGGCTGTCCATCAGCTGTCATAAACAATAATGGAAGGTTCAGGAACGGTTAACAGCAGTGGCTCATAGTAATTGGAGTTAGGGCATCATTGCTGTCAAAGAGAGATGAAAAGTCATGGGTCTGATCCGTAGAACCTTCGGAGAAAGCTATGCGTAGATGTCTGCACTCAGTCATTTGCTCTTTCAGTGTGGTGGATGACCTTTAACCCCGCCCTGTGCGCCCATGCTTTTATTAACAGCTCACCTAGACAGACACCCAAGCACTATCCTTGTTCAAACTTAGGTGACATTTTCTTCTCGTCTATCCAAACATTTTTCTGAGTAGGAGGGCAGCACAGGAAGATGTCCTCCCTGCTATGCAAGTCTTGGCATTGGACCCAGGACATACCAGGAGAGAGTGGGGTCCAAAATTAGCCAATGACACCCGGTAGACTCTCCAGGAGCCGTGCCTCTCCCAGTGATGTGTAAAACCAGGTTGCTACAATTGCCAGAACCCAAGCCTCAGACTTGGGTTCAGATACTGTCTGTCTATGCTTGGCTGAGCCTTCCCAGACGGGCAGGGCACCTGGACACAGCTGGAAGCCAGCCAACGGCATCATTCAGCCCAGCAAAACTCACAGCGATCCGAGAAGCCCGACCAAATGCACTGAAAGCCCTCCCATCCGTCTCAGGGACATGTGGGCACCTTGGCTCACTGTGTTCCACGTACCCAGTTCATGTTTACTTAGGACTAAGGTTAGAAAATACTACTTTTGGCCATCGTTTTAGTTCCCTCCTGGAGGACCCTTGAGCAGGACGCCTAATCCCTAAGCTGCTCTGGATGAAAGTGTTCGCTAAGCAGCTGACAAATAACCTTGTAAAGTAAAAATGTGTTTTAAAAAGCCCAGCACACATGAGGGGTTTGAGCATTAACAGTCTAACTGTTTGCCTGGCCATGGAGCTTGCAAATGTTTCTTTAAAGTCCTCTCAGTGAGTACAAAGCCATAGGACAATGTAACCATTTCAAATTAAAAGCCCCCTTCATCTCCAGCGGCTTGAATAGTTCCTTTCATAGGGTAAATATCCCATAGTAATGGTGCGATGGGAAAGTGGGCCAATCGGCTCTGTTTCCCGGCAGAGCTGGACAGCTGAAGCAGAACTTCTCGAGAATTTAATTTAGTTTTTTTTTTATTGTTATTTTTTGGGCTGTCACCTGAGACGTACTTCTCCGAAGAGCAATTCAGGCCACGTTCCAGACCTTTAGCCACTGGAGAGCAGGTCCTAAAAATATCACCCCATGCTGATGGGTAAAATGCAACAATGGCAGAAAGTATTGTTAAGAGAAAACACATGCAGGACAGTCCACTGGGTGATTTATGTTCCAAGAAGTCCAAACAGTCAGACTCATAGCAAATTCATTGGATTCGGAAATTTGTGCCAAAATCGCCTCACACTGGATGTGCCTGTTTCATGTTGTGTGTTTGCATGAGGATCAAGGCAGTGGGCAAAACCATTGCAGCGTAGCAATATACACATTCTTCCGTAACTTGTCACATGGACACAGCTGATAAACACGAGCTAAAGCCAATGTTGGCTTTTTTGGGGGGGAGGCTAAAGCAAAATTTGATTTACCTAGTCATCATTTGTCGTTTTCCTTCCATTTATGACTGGTTGATCAGATGGGGTGGGGGGGGAGAGCTCTGGGCCCTTAGCTGCCACTTAGTTTCCTTTCTAACTGTTAATTAATCACTATGGTCTATCCTTAGCAATTAAGAGATTACAGTGATAGCTCGCTATGCTGAGTTTACCTTCCACAGGAGAAAGGAAACATTGCTAGCCGGCCCCATTTCCCGGGCAACCGCCAAGAACAGCAGCGGATTTATCACCTTTATCACCAAGACGGGGACACCGTCTTGATTATGTGCTGTTCTGGACGAAAACAGAGGCCCATCCAAGGGGGAACTCTGTACCTGGAAACCAGGCGAACCGGCGAGAGCGGGCTATTCGGCAGAGCCCTGGAGCAAGGACCAAAGGAAGGAATTCGCGTGTGGCGACAGACTCAGCCAAGCGCATTCACAAAGACTGAATAAGCCTATTAGATCTTATCCCCCTTCTACACAGAAAGCCATTTAATTGTTTCTATAGCAAACGATAAGCTGGGGTGGACAGTTGTTTAAGTTTAATAATCCTTGTTATTATTGTTGCTTAATATTTTTAGATATTAATTTGCAGTCTTGATATTTTAGACTAATTTTCCAAAATCACCAAAGGCATTCATTTTCATAACATAACAGGGTGTCCAAGAAATATTCATAAACAACAGATGAGATTTGAAAAATATCCTGAGGCTTTTCCAGCAAAGATTCTCCAGTTTTTCTGGCCACTCTGACTCTCTGTTAACCCATGACCCTAGATGAAATGGTGCTGTAATGGTACGCATCAGGGCAAAGTATATAGGCCCATTTGCGTTACTCTGATTAATCCTTGCAGGGCCAGCCCTGGGTGTCCTGGTGCCCTAGGTGAAATCCTGGGTGTTCTAGTGCCCTAGGTGAGATCCTGGTGCCTAGGTGAGATCCTGGTGCCCTAGGTGATATCCTAGGTCTCATGGTGCCCTAGGTAAGATCTTGGGTGTCCTGGTGCCCTAGGTGAGATCTTGGTGGTTTTCTAGTGCCCTAGGTGAGATCTTGGGTGGTTTTCTAGTGCCCTAGGTGAGATCTTGGGTGTTCTGGGGTAAGATCCTGGATGCTCTATTGTAAGTGAGATGTTGGTGCCCTAGGTGAGATCCTGGTGCCCTAGGTGAGATCCTGGGTGACCCCCCCCCCAGAGCTGCAGGAAACAAACTTTGCCAGGGCATTTATATTAAACACAGTTAAAAACAGAGAGTCTCTTTTACAAGAAAAGTGAAAATATTAAAACAGGTGAAAATGATTGTAATTTAAAGAACCAACCAGAGGCTGATTTTGTGTAGCTTTTTCCCAACATTTTTCTTTGGCGCCCCCTATTGGAGCGGTGCCCCAGGCCATTGCTTTTGTAGCCTATAGGGCAGGCTGGTCCCGATCCTTTGTTAAGTACTTTTTTATTACTTAAGCTGAGGATAGATAAAAATAATCCAGTTATGAAAAAAGCTCAGCAATCAAAAAGTTATTCAGCAAATGCAAAATGCTGCCTTGATTTTTAGCCCCAGTCTGTCATTTCTGTATGATTTTTTTTTTTTTGAATGACTAGCATTAATAAATATAAGAACTCACAGAAACTGGGGAAAATATAACATTCATTTCCAAAACTGAACTCCCCCCCAAACATTGTAATCAAAATGCATTTTCAAGTTGATTAAACCAATTGTAGGTAGGAGGTGGTGTTTTTACAGTGGCTCAAATTAAAATAATATTACAAAAATCATAACTGCCGTTTGATTTTTACGGACTCAAGGGATTCAGGGATTCAAAAGCTCTGCTGTCATCTTTACAAGAACAAGTACAATGAGAGACTTGATTGCATACCTCCCTTTAGAGTTAAACAGCGATAAATATCGACAAATAAGCAGTAATTGTGGTCCTTCTGTGTTGTGAAGGTTTCCTGCTGAGGTTAAAAACAAGCAGCTAAATGGACTGGTAACTCGAACTCCATCGTGTGCGAATGTATGTGCGGGGAAGTGTTATTACATTGTGGGGACCAGATCTTCCCACAATGTGATACAAACCTGTAACTTTTAACAAGTTTTCAAGACCCCCACGAGGATAACCTAATAAAAAAAAGTGAATGCGATCAAAAAACTAAAAATATCAGAACTCTTGCATTTTGTTAGGTCAGTTATGGTTAAGGTTAGGGTTGAGTAGGGGTTAAGGATGTTATAGTTGGAATTAGGGTTATGCCCTTAGGAATGAATGAAGAGATGCCATAAGGATAGGAATACATGGACTGTGTGTGTGTGTTCATGCCCTGACATGGACTGCCATCTCCTCCATTCCGTACCCTTGCCTTGTTTAGCTTAGAATGGGCACCAGGGCCCTGGTGACCCTGTGACCCTGTCTAGGAGCAACTGGATGGGTGGATGAATTTCAATCAGAATGGGACATAGGAGTCAACAGACTAAGTACAACAGACCATATAAAGGAAACAAAACTGGAATGGTTCCGTATTAGTTACGACGGCTAAGTCAGTGGTAAAGAAGTCCTTGCTCTGCTGTAATGTTAGAGTCGGTGGCCTGTTCCAGGTGTCTTAATTTTGTGAAAAGAATGTAGAAATAACATTGTGGTTTTGAAGGATGCCACAAGCACAAAATCCCCCCAACCCACACGGAGGTACAGGCACAAACTCCTCGGATCGGCAAAAATATATACTCCAGCGATGGCCTTGAAGGATGTTAGTCAGGGGATCTGCTTAGCTATTTCTAGTCATACGATATGACAGCATAAACAATAATAATCCACACAATAAGCGGGAAGCTATTTATTGTTTTTTTTGTTCCAGTAAGAAGCACCATCAGTCAGAGGCTGGCTAGGATGTTGGGAGCACAGTTTCTCCAGTGTAATTCATCTCTTCAATGCCAGGAAAACCGACCGCCTCCACCTAGAATTAAAATGAAAAAACTGATTAGTGCGCCCTTTGTTATCCAAGGGGACTGAAATTGGACCTCTGAAGCGATCCGAGTCCAGCCTACAAATGTGGTTTTAATGATGTACTATCCCACGGTTCTGATGCAAATCCCCTCACGCGATTCCTAGTGACCCATGGGAGGACTGG
>JAODKN010000114.1:5493169-5512497 GCA_026774425.1 Petrocephalus zakoni
CCCCCCCCCCCCCCCCCCCCCCCCCCCCCCCCCCCCCCCCCCCCCCCCCCCCCCCCCCGCCCCCCCCCCCCCCCCGCGCCCCCCCCCCCCCCCGGGGGGCCACATGCCATCGCTCACCAACCAATGGCTTGCTACTTCCTATATGCAGGAATGTTGTCAATGGAATTAATTACACACAGAGCCCATGTGGGTGACTGTCGGGTACTTTGCTGATCAGCACTGTAGCTGTACACCCAAAGGCCATGAGTCCTGATCCCATCCCAGTGATCGTAGAGTTTGCAGCTTTTTTCAGAAACTTAGTTTTACCTCTGCCATCCAGAAACATGAAGTCAATTGCTTTGGTGACACTAAATTGCCCATAGTGTGTGAGTGTCTGTCCTGTTATGGACTGACAATCTGTCAAGGGTATCCCCTGCCATAGTTTGAACTAGATAGACTCTTATGGATGGATGGATGCATAACATCCATTACAGCAAAAGCTTTGCACATTCCTATTCATATTGAGTGAATGAATGAATGAATGAATGTTATATTTATTTAGCACTTTTCAAAATACCCAAAATGCTTTTCATAACTAATAGTGAGCCCCTTCACCCCCCACCACTGTGTAGTGGTGAAGGGGCATGAGAGAATTCACCACTTAGATATAAGGGATGGTTAGGAGGCCAGAAATGAAAGTGCCACAGTGGGCAATTTTAGCCAGGACATCGGGGTATCACCTCTACCAACATTGTCAAAGCAGCTGACTTTTTGATCTGTGGGCTAACAGCTAATATCCCAGACATGAGGTCACGTGGCTGATGAGTACTGGAAACGGTGCCCATGTTTTACACTAAACTTGAATAGCACAATAAAATAGCTGCATTAAAGACTACATTTCCACACCTTGACTATCAGTTTGAGTTACTGTGCCCGGTGTGCAAATAAATTGTTTTTACAGTACCTGTTACGTAACGAAATAGCAGAGGTAGAGCAGCAGTTCCCACGATGGCGCAGAACCACAGGAATCTGTACGGTAATCAAACAGTGATTTGGAAAACTCACATTCCTCCACTGGTGATTAATGCTATTCTGGATGGTTAGTAGCGCCAACGTCAAGGAATTAAGATGATCCTGGAAGCCTAGGAGCCTACACAAAAAGACCAGTAAGAAGTCAGAGAGGTTAACATGATCAGGGAGGTGGGCATCATCCCCTGGGCTTTTGAAGGATGAAGGTTTCCTGATAAGGGTCTGGAATCATCTCAGCAAGATGACCGGGTTCATCGTCAAGTTCCTGGAACTCCCAGATCCAGTAAGGTCTTAGATGGTTGAAGCAAAGGAGCGGGTCAGATATCTGTAGAGCATACTCAGTGTAGTCTCGCCCTTTCCCAGCCTGATGGCTTCTCATGCACTGCAAATCTATTTCATCTATCTCTATCTACAAACCCAAGAGAAAGGCATACTATCCAGATGCTTGTGTGTTTCGCAGTATTTACTTTTCCACAATGCCTTCTGAGGAAATGTTTGCCCTTGCGACTTTGAACATAAATATCGCAAGAGAACAAGGAAAAGTCCATGATGTTTGGTTTCCCATTAGATAATCATGCCCTTACCCTGATTTCTGGATGTGTGACGAAAGGTGTTGTTTTAACATGCCTTTCTAACTGACTATATTTAGGGTTTGCCGTTCATATGTGTTTTTATGGATAGTGTTGAGGTGATCTGGACACACACCACAGTAGAAAGACTTCATGTTGGCTTGGGAGGGAACCACATCCAGCCACTTGAACATCAATATTTATGTTGCATTTCAAGCAACACTTCTCTGAAGCTGGGGCCAGCCTCCTCTCCTTTGCTGAGTTGTCAGGCCTCAACTTCAAGGGTCAAGCTTTAGGTGTTTATTCTGCTGGTCAATAGCTGTGTCTTCAGTTCATTAGCTAGAGCTTTCATACAGGATCGTTTACATCTCAAAGAGCTTAAACAGTGGTGTATGTTGGGTAGTGACACCAAGCAGACATCAAGGTATGATTTAAACATACCTATACCGTATTTCCATCCCCTGTAAAAGATATTTCTGTGCGCTGTTGTTATTTGTTGCTTTAGTTCTGAGATAAACCAGATAATATGCTTAATAAGCCTTGGAAATTATGACATCTTTAGTTACATAGTTTATGTTCCTTCGTTGTCATCTCTACTGTTTTGATGCGACTTAAAAATGCAGGCTGCAAGTCATGTGATGTTAGTTTCTTAGTCTTGCCATGAATAAGCAGTGGTCATGCACTTGTGATCTCACAGGAACCAGGTGTTGGTTCAAGTCTCAGGTGAAGTCCTGTTATTCCCTAAACCCTTAAAGTAATTAGACCTGATTGTCCTCGTCAAAAGCTAACTGTAGAAACTGTAAGTTACTTTCGAGTCAATAGTAATATTTTGTTGTTTAATACCCTTTTTTGTAGTGAATCATTTTAAAACATGTGAAAGAAAAATGCATTTGATTGATCTGGTGAGGTTCAGGCCTTTAACTGGCTAGTCGGCCTCTTGCCCCCTATTTACATTTGAAGAGTTTTAGGCATGAAATGATGAAACAAATGGATCAAACCAGGAGAGGTTGTTAACACAATGTTTAGAGAACTCCCAGCAACATCAGAGACAGCCAATAGCTAATGTAGACAGGCAACGGGGAAATTATGTTAGAGTCACATGAACACAATAAAGCCTTATAATTACCCTTTGCCGAGGTGGTAATGTATTCAGGTAGGTAATTGCTTTAATTACATTACTTTAAATTCAGTAGGGTTGGTTGAGTTTTTGTAAAAAATAGTTGAGTATTAGTGCTGAGCATTAGTGTTGCTCTTTTTAATGTGAATTGTTTGAATGTAATGGAATATTATTAAGGAATACAAGCTAAACCTCTTGCTTTATACATATTTATACTTATTTCACGCACTTTAAAAAGTAGTTATTCCCATCCGTAGGAACAGACTGTCTTGTTCCCCTAACCTGTGACATCATTAAGTCCATCAACATAAACCGCTTCCTGCAGAGCGCCCCCTATTGACAGTTATTTAGCACTTTTATCATTCAGAGAAAGAGTCTAGCCGACGGCAGAAAAGCTAACAAAGGCAATATTGCAAAGGGCAAAGCAAATACCCTTCACAACGTGATTATATTTTTAGAAGGCCACTCAAAACAAACACAGTTTTACCGAGCTGCTAAATTTAGGTGACGGGTTCAATCGATTCGCCCTGTTTGTCATAAACCTTCCTAAGAATAGTCAGCTGTTCATTTACATGCATCAGCGTGAATGTTTCCATATTACCCTTTAAGCCCCTGTTCCACCTGTTGACTTTCAGCCATTGAGAATATACTTTCGTAAGCAAGTCTGGGCCCATGACTCGCGAGCACTCGCACATGTACACGCAGACACAACACACTCGGACGCACAACGGAGAGATGTTTCTCAGTCTTTCCATACTTCATCTGTCAGCTTTTTATAGAGTCAATAGTAGGAGTTCCCTTCATTTATCCCCTGACATGCCCTGTCCTGTTTGTGGGATTAAGGTCTCCCTCTCAGCGAGACCCCAGCTGACATTCAGTCTGTGGTGCTGACCACTGAATCTGGACACTCCCAGCCCTGATAAATTTACAGCAACCATGCAAAGGTTAGGCAGCCAGAATCTGCCTTTCTCCTGCAGCACCAATCAAGAAATATCTCCTCTTGGTCTCTGCAGCCCCCCCCGTTAATCTCCCCTGTTAATCTCCCCTGTTAAGTGCATCAAAACTCCTTCCCATACGCCGTGAAATGGTTATTTCTAGAACCTGTATTAAATCCTTCCAGTTAAAAATCCGAAAAAGAAATAATAAATAAGGATGCATCAGCCATTCTGTCCCACGCACACCTCTGCTCACTAGAGAGTAGAGTCTGCTCGTTGTGACCGCCACCCATAAAGTTAGGGGACTGTCACAGTGAGGTGATGGGGGAGCTGGGACAGCACGGCGGCTGAGTCTATTTCCAGATGCTCCCGTCCCACGCCTCAGTCCGACTGGGACAAACAGGGGCGGCTTTGGAATGCGATCAGTAGCAGAATGATCACATGGGCGCTGCCAAGGCGGCACCAATTAAACTGTGATCTCAGCACTTCATTAAGGAAGGGAAAGAAAGTCGAATATTAGCAAGTTATCAGCGTGGGACTCGAACCAACAACGTAATGGAGCGCAGATCCATGGTGAATCAGAATATTGGATTCAGTGCAGGGTGACTGGTGTAGGAAAACCTATGATGAGCACAGGGGCCGACCCAAGATCCGGACTCTTTACAGTCCAGACAGCAGACTGATTGTGATCTTTCCCAGGTCCACGAGGAGGGTCCTGCAAACCACTTCCAGGGGTCCTGGAAGACACACGGAGACACGCCAGATGTAAAAGGTAAATGGCTAACTGGAAGGTTCAGAAGGTATCTGCTTATGTAAAGTCCATCATGGCCTTGATGCTGACAGATCATATGGATGAAAAAGAATGATGATAAAAACAAGGACGACCTCCTTAGAAGTTCACACACAAATGCACAATTGCACCCGCAAGCAGGCCTTCTATATGCACGTGGGTCACAATGGTGCTCTGTGGCCTCTTGACGTCAGCTCGATAGTGTCAGTCACTGCAGCAGTGAAAACCGTGGGAGGAATGGGGGCAGATCAGGAGGCCGTGGCTGCACATCCGCACGAGGCAACTTTCGGTGGTGAGGCCGTCTGCTTGGAACATCATCTGGGTAATATTAGCTGCCAGTTTATGTCAGAACATTCTGGAATTATTGCTGAAATAGAGATCAAATCAAGAAAATTCAGTTTCGGTTACAGCTCCCATGGCTTTTACCTGTATATTTTGTTAATTCTATATTTTGTTAAAATAATAATAATACGACTAATAATAGATTAGAATAGAAAATACACTGGATCTCTGGAAATAAAAAAAAAATAATTGGAAGGACGAAAGAAGTCCAAGAATTGGAGATACTTATATCAATAGTAATATATGATAATAATAATAATATCATGGCATAACTTTAAATTAGTCCCACAACTGTGGGTTTAGATGGGGGGGTTGAGTGGAACATAGAGAGGGGTCTTTATGTGCGATGGAATGCTTACAGAACACACGGGCGACATGCTCGCCATTTCCCTGACACGGGGATGTAAAACTGGTCAGCTGTTCACACAGGAGGCGTGAAGCATGTCTGGAATGGTGGGGCCTTGGTTGTGGATGCGAGACCCCCCCTGAAATCGATATGACACAAACAACACACACCCCTCCAGGCCCAAGAAAACCAGACTGGAGTCTGACAGCGCTACTGCCACGCCGCTGATGTCCAGTGGCGATAGAAAATGTAAAACTAGAGTCTCATGCAGTCTGAACTGCCAGAAGCGGTTAAAACCAGCATGCGGCTGATGGAGAGAGAAAGAGAGGGAGACAGAGAAGGAGGGACAGGAAGAGAGCCAGAGCCGTTTCCTGGGGATGGGGACTGTTGAGGAGAGTACCAACAGATTGTGTCCCTGATCTATAATTATACAAGACACTGAGTCAGGCATCGGCTGCTCACAGAGAGTCCAGTCAACAGGAAGTCAGACAGAAAAATGAAGGGGGGCTCTGTGTGAGGGTTTGGCGAGGTGAGCAGGGAAAGCAGACCTGGGAAGGGATCGGCCGCATGCAAGGCAGAGACAGGCGCCAGATGCACGGAGGCGTGTCGCTGTGCTGCAATGCCTGGCACTGTGGGCTCCAAACCCAAAGGTTTGCATTCTGATCTCCGTGGAACCTAGCACAATTACAATCAAGTCAACCCTAATAGTGGCACTGTATGATAGGAACATCCATCCGTCTTCAGTGTGCTTCCAGTAGCCTGGCACAAGACAAGGGAACACCCAAATATTTATATGTAAATTCTTACAGCTGGGCAAGTATATGTGGAAGTTTTACTCAAGGATTTACCTATCTATAGTATAAGTCTCATAACAGTAGTTCTCCAACTGGAAGAGTCAATGACCTTTAGTGAGTGGGCCAGAACCTTCAGTAGAAGACAAATCGTTTACCAATATCTCAAAGGTACAACAATGTTAACAAAGCAGCAGCATGCGATGCATTGACTTGATGGCAGAAAGGAGAAAGCGTGCCCTCTGGCTTCGACATAATGTGTTCAGGTGCCCTCTGGCTTCGACATAATGTGTTCAGGTGCCCTCTGGCTTCGACATAATGTGTTCAGGTAGCGTCACACATTGACAAAACCAAGCCTGGCGGAACACTCTGGAAGAGTGCTGGCTTACATCTGCATACATTTGCATAAAAACGATCAGATACGCATGACCTGCACAAGGAGACAGTGCTGGTACTGAAGCGATGGTGCTTTTAGGACTCTGAATGGATTCTTTGATTTGTGATGTTATACGGTATCAAAGGTGATAGCTGGGGGAAGGAGGGGCAGCTCAGAGCAGGACCTGCTGGCGGAAGATAACAGGATGCCATTAGAGCCTTCAACAGGTCCTGTCGCAGCAAGTGTCATTAATGGCTTCGGCAAACCCTCGCCAGCACTGCCCCTTAGCAGGCATTTTCCGAAATATGCTAAAATCACACAACCAGGCTGGACATTAATTCCTTAGGATTTGCTGGCTTCTGAATTCTGCACTGCCAGGGCTTCATTAAAGCCATTTTAAGCAGCGGCAAGATGGATTATTGCTATTTTAAAGCCGGCTGAAGAAGACCCTGGGAAGAGCTCGTTCACAGTTAGGAATTCGGGACGATGAAGACATGAGAAATTTATCTCAGATTAGAGAAAATGATTCTATATATATATATATATACACACACATATATATGTGTGTGTTTATATATATATATGCATATGTAAATGTAGCTTATAAGAAAAGCATATTTTTTAATATATTATGTGTCAAATTGTCATTTAATCCTAACTATGCATGTAAAAGGTGTCAGGGACCACTTAGCTGGCTGCATGGCCAGACGGAACTGAGATCGCTTCTATGTTCTATGGGAAATGAGCCAAGGTGCTGCAGTGTGCTGCACCTTCCACTGGGAGGCAGCAACACGCTGCCGCAAATGTATCCGACCTCCTGCTGCATCTGCGTCCCGCTCTCCTAATGTTTGAGTTTGTCTTATTAAAGTCAGGACACTTGACTTGGCCAGGGGTGAAAAAAATAACAGGTTAAACCCTTATCCCCCCCCCCCCGTTTAAAAACAGTCCAAGCAGAGTAGTGTGACGGGGCAGAAGTCACATGTGCATCGCACACTAATCGGAATAAAAAACACAGAGTGCGAATGAGGAGGTCGTTCTCAAGCAGCGTGTGAGAGATGATAGCCAGGACTCTGAGAGTGCAGGAAAGATGGCTCCTTTTGGCATTGCCAGCTTCAGGCAAATTAACAATAAATAAATGCAAGTGTCCACTGGCACTGCAGAGGTCACAGGTCTGCGCACATGTTGATGTGGAGCTGCGTTACCTGCTGCCACCTGACAATTCTGAATTATTGGGGCTGATGGCTTATGGACCTTCCGGCTTGATGCGAGCTTCAGAAAACACATATGGTGTTTCTGAGGAAGAAGGGACAGATGTGGCCTGATGCCCCCAGACGATCCGGGATGTGGATGCACGGCAGAGCTGAAAGACTGAACGAGGACCTGCGATTGATAAACCCCAGTTTGGACACTAACGCACGACTAGGCATCTATGGGGTTAGGCGAATGATTCACTAGGACAGCCGCTGTTTGACCTTACAAAATATGTGTTGTGCCACCCAGGGAAGCCATCTCACCCCCCACAAAGAGGTTTGAGGCAACTGAAAATACATGCGGGGGCAAATTCAGGAGTGAGTCATAAGCAGCTCCCCTGTCCCAACAACACAGCAGTGTGGAGAAGCTTGGGAATACGCTTAACTTGCCTCAGATGAAGGCTGTTACAGATTAAGCTAGCAGTTAGTGCTGTTCCTTTATGGGAGCTGATCAGGCCTACTGCTGGGTTTGGAAAATGTGTCTTTGGATATACCGCACTCATGGGGGGAAGGCTTATTCTCATAATCATTGACCTGTTTAGGGTGATCGCTTCTTAGCAACCCAAAAATGTACCCAGTAACACATGTGATATTACAGGAATCTCTGCTGCGTGGGCCTGAATGAGCTTTAAGTCACATTTATTCCATTTATTCCAGAAGTACTGTTCACATGTAAAATCAAACACAGCCAGCTGATGGTATGTACATGTATATATCTATATCTTTTAAAAACAAAGACAGCAATGAAACATTTGAAAGGTATCCCATTCAAAATAACTGGAAAATGCAATGGTGTCTTTTAGTTTTTCAAGTTGCATGGAATAGATTTTACATATACAGATTTTACGGATACTACATAAATGTCTAACAAAATGACATTGACATTACATTTATGTATTTATCAGACATCAGCAGATCTTCTTCAGGATGACTGTGCATGGTGCAAAAGTGTTACCAAATATTCGGCTTAAGAACGATCAGCTAATTTGTAATGTATTGTAATATCTCATGTTTCAATATCTTGAGTTTGGAAATCTAGCATAAGTTAATATGTAAGACAATGGGGTTTAGATGATTCATCCCATTATTTGAGAATAGTACTAGATTATTAGGCTAGATGTAAAAAAGTGACATGAAACAGAGACCAAACTCTAATCTGCTTGAAAGAAAGAGCAAATACTTTTATTTAAACATATTTAGTTGTACATTCTCACTTTTAACAATATTAACCCATCTGACATGCAGTGAAGTTTTACCTCTGTGTTGGTTATGTGACTGGCAGGAAGCCCAAAGACCCTCCCCTAGCCCCTCTGAGCCACGCAGCTCCTATACCTCCTAGGGCAAGAGCTTGACCAGGTCACTTGTGAAAAGGCCAATCTAGCTCTTCAGTCATATCTAAAGAAAGGAAGACTACAGCCACCTAACCAAGAATGCCAGGAAAGGACTGGCTGTAGACCATGTGATTGTCAGGGGAACAAGAGTCTTGGTTTTGGCAGGTTAGCAGAAGAAGGCCAGGAGGCTGCTTGGTCAGGTTATCTCCCAGATATCTGAGGGTAAGAAAAAACATCACCAGGAAGTGGAATTTTCTCTGGACTAGTGTACTGGGGGTGGAGGGGGGGGTGGCTAATTGCAAACTGGAGATGTTACTAATTTATAGCAGATGACAATATTCAGAGACGGCTGCTATGTAACACAGCAGAGAAGTTGGGAGAATGGTTATTAAGTTGACAGAAAAATCTGCTCTGAGATTAAGTGGCTAAAGACAGAAATAATTACTTTTCGGTGGAAAATTGTGCCAGTTGTAAGAAAAAAAACCCAGGCGGGAGGCGTATTGGATGAATGAACGAAAGCTCAATTTAGATATCTAAGTCAGAGCATTTCAGATGCTCTAATTTAACAGCTAGGTCATGGGAGTAATCCATTAGCTAATTCAAACTGCATGTACATTCCAGAGATTCCTTTAATATCAGGTAAGACGCACTGGTTAAAAGTGAGCTCAGTCACAAAATACCTTTAATACGTAAAAATGAATTAAGAAAAATTATAATGAGCCATAACAAAGAAATACCATCACTGGTAACTTAGGGCCCTGTGTAAAAGTCCAACTTTGATCACCGTTTAATGTCAAAGTCATTAAGGAACTGATCAGATTTTTAGCTCAGATGTGAGACACCAAGTAATCGCTTGTGCTGCATGTCAGTTACCTGCACTGGAGTTACCTTATCTTACATACATACATATTGTACATACATGGGCAAACACAGGCAGAGAATCAGAGATCTTCAGTAAAGCCTGTTAATGGCATCCAAGCAGCACCACCCATAGACGTTTATTGAAAGAATCCTTGTGTGTCGGAGAATTCCTTTTCTAGGTCAGGAGGGAGCTGTTACGAAACCAAAATCAAACTCACCCAGAAGGACGCTCTCAATGCGCCAGGCACCCTGCCCATGGAGACATCCCGAACGACGTGCCTATAATTAGAAAGCTCATTAGCCAGATAAAAATGAAACGTGGGTGGGTGGGGGGGGGGTATGTTGGTGGTGGCTTTGTGTTTTGGAAATGTCATCGAAGAGATGGTCCTTATGTAACGGGGTCAATCTGTTCCAGGGAACAAAATTCATCAGAAAATGCAATAAGGCTCTCATAGAAGAACATGATCTCAGCTGGCAAAGACTATAAAATATTTGGAATGGAATTAATTGAAACAGTGTCTTTCCTGACCAAAATGAAAATAATAATAAAAATATGTATCTGATCAGGAGCCTATCACAGCATAGGGCGCCAGGCTGGGGTAGGGCCAAAATGGGATGCCAGTCCATCATAGGACACATACATTTGGGCTATTTAAAGACAGTTAGAGCATGCAGATTCAATTAGCAAGAGTGCCCCCCCGCCCCAGATAACCACCGTGCCACACTCTCAGTTAGCGAATCCAGTTTCATTTATTTATTTATTTAGTGAATCCAGTTTTATTTAATACGCAAGTGGTTAATTTTCAGATAATTTCCCAGAGGGACTCAAAGAGCCGAAAAAATGTAACTGGGCATTGTGAGAAAAACTGAAAATGATTCCTTTTTAAAGAAGGTCATTGAGAAAATCCTGGAATGTAATATGTGTAAATCCTAAATTAGAAATGTATGAGGGCATTCAGCTGTGATTTGCCTTGGGGATAAGTTAGGTTAGGTTAAATCATGGATCTGCCTTAACATCCCATTGAAGGTGATGTTAGACATAAGCATTCCAAAATCAGGAGCGTCAGTGTCATTAAGCTGTCTGTAAGCTACGTGCGCTAATCTGCATGCCATGCTTTGCAAACGCTAACATGGATCAGAGTCAGTCTAACTGCAGAAAACATTATAATCACTGTTGAATCATCTTCATCCAACCACACACTCACACATTAAAAGTAATACAGAAACAGCAGTTCACCTAAGGTACCTAAGGTAAGGTCTGTCAGCTCCAAAACCCAGCAAATGCACACGAACGTGTGGAAACCATGCAAACCCCACATAGAGAACCAGGATGGGAATCAAGCCCACAGGCCTGGGATCCTCCGATTTATGTCTCTGCTACATTGGATAGACTCCAAACTCACCACAGCCCTGTGCAGCATAAGCAATTATGTAAAATGGATGGATTAACGGAGACATACTTTTCCTATAAAAGTCCCCATTTCTCTTTTTTTGTCATTTTGTTTATATTCACCCATCCATCTCGTCTCTTGAGTAGGATTGTGGATGTTTACATTCAAAAATGTGAAATATATTTAATGCATGTATACTCACATTTACAGTGCTTAGAGAAACACTTGTTTAACTCTGTAAAAATGTTGCAAATTCCTTGGTTTCAAAACAAAAGTCCAGCAACGTTTAACACATCTGCACGCATCTTCCACACAGACAAAGTTCCCTTTTTCAGTGCCATCATTTTCTCGACTGACTGATTAAGTTCTTTTCTGTCCTTTTCTCCATTTTCATATTAATTGCAGTTGTAGTCATTGGCTCCCAAAGCGATACTAAACACAAATGCTTTGTGTTATTCCGAAGGTGGTAACTAATAACTAATATTATTAATATAATTACTTATAAATAATAAATAATTACTAACTAATAATTATTCAGTGAGAATACTTGCCAATGAACTTTTTAACTCAGAACAGTTCTTTTAGAACCACAAGTTGGGTTTTGATTTATTGCTACTTGAAATTAATGTTTTATTTAAAACTACTGGTTGTTTCTAATGTAATATATATTTTTGTAAATGAATGAATAACATAATAGTTTTTGTTATAAAACCAATATATTTGCAATAATTTTAACTGAATTAAGCAAGCCTCCCAAGACTTTCCATGAACACCATATAAGCTCAAAATACTTTTTGTCCAAAACAATTTCAAATGTGATACATCTACAGTAAATAGCTGGGATTTTCTCTTTAACGTGAAATATCTTTTTCAGGCAGGACATACGAGAGCTGGGACCCTCTCCAGTGCGATTTAACTGTTCATTTAACCTCCACACTGCTTTCTTTTGCAGCTAATATGCAGTCTGTCTTTAACACCGGATCTCTTGCAGACAGACGACTTTCCAAAACACACATCCACTTCTCCCAACAATAAATCTCTCATTGATCCATTTTTGGTTCCCCCAGGTTCAGGCGTATTCTTGGATTTTATTTGTATCAGAAAAATCAGTAACCCTTTTTCAGTGGACACAGTGTAACTCTTAGGCTTTTGAGGATCTTTTAGTCTTTTCTGAAGGTCTTTCTGTACCTTTCAACAATGTGACCTCACAAGTATGTGCAGGGGGAACAGATCCATTTAATCAGAATCACTCCCTGTGATGCAACTGGTACGGAGAAACCTGTTTAAGTCTGGCCAAAAATATATAACCAGGGGTAAATGAAACAGTGAGAGGCCATAGATAGGCCTTCATTTATTCCCAGCAACCTCTTGCCTCTTTCCCCAGGAAACAGAATGACATGTTTAACTAATGTCATTGAGAACGTCATTAAGCGACATTAAACTCCCAACTGCAATGCAGCTTGTTTCCTGCTGCAATTTATAAATCGACAGGTCCGTAGTGGACAGAAAGGGAGGTGGTAATGGAGGCTAAAAATAAATAAGGCAGTCAGGCCGAAGCAGATATGTTCACACTCATTAAATGAATAAACATAACGGTAGATAAGGTGTGGGGGGTGTACCGGATTAACATAATCCATTGGACCCATCATTTCATAAGAGCTGCTATATATATATATATATATATTTTTTTTTTTTTTTCCTGCGCTGCCCGGGATAGGCTCCAAGCTCTCCTATGACCCTAACCAAAGCAGATAGGAGATGGACCGATTGATGCCATCACATTCAGGGTCTCCCGCGCTTTGTGCCCTGTTCTTCCTGGGATAGGTTTGAAGTTTACGGTGACAGAGTCCTGCGTAAGCAGCAGGGATGTATGGATGCAACTTTGTGCACCTGCTAAACGTAACTTTTGGTCCTTTCTGACTTTACCGGGAACATCCCCATGTCACCGCAGACCCGCGCAACATCCAGGAACGTCATTATTTGCGGCTGGGTTGCATCATCCCGCTGACGGGATCGGTACCAGGCCCACGCACATGGGAAATGTTATATTTAGTACCACTCTTTTTATCCAGACTTTAATTTGCAAAATAATTACTGCTTTGAAGATGATTCTACCTGGGGCAAGGAGGATGAGTAACGTGCCGGAAGAGTTCTGTTTTTATTAGCTGACAGATGCTTGCACAGGAAAGACAGCGGACCAACTACAAACTGCACAAGTCACAGGCCACCTCACAATCTGCAGCACTACTCGCTGCCAAAGCCCAGAGATGGGTCCCAAATTACTATAAAGTGACAGCTAGCGGCTGGCTTCAGGAGCAGCCACATCGGTGAGCGTCCTTACACTAATGACAGCAAAGAGCTCCTCCTCCTTTCACAGCCTTTCACAGCCTTGGGCCTCGATCTGGACAGCTGTTGGTGTGAACTGACCGATCCGGGAAAATGCATACCTTCTCTGTCTGCCTGGTGGTTTGCTTGCTGCTAAAACTGTCTAAGCACATCGGAATTGAGCCGTGGAGGAGATTAGCTTTTAGGGGGAGTTAAATCTTTGACTAATTTACTAAGGTACAGCAAAATAAAATCCCCTTTCTCGGGGTATTTTAAGAATTTCTGTTAAATTCCCCAGATGGATTAATTTTTTATGCTTTAGCTTCTTTGTCGAGCCCAATGCCTCTTGTGAAACATCGACCAACATCTGAAATCAAAAGTCCAGAGGCGGTCACGTTTCAGGCTGCAGGAAAGGCCCGGCTTAACATAGCTTCTGCTGAAGCCTCCAGCCTTGCTGCGGCCTGACTCCAGTCAGTAGGACACCATTTGCTTCATGGAAGATCCAATGGCCTACATCTTACGGCTGTGTCTGCCATGACCCGGCCGACCAATGAGACAGCCGGCGTGTTACCACACTGAGACTTCGACAAGCTGGCCCAAAGCTCTATCACCACAGTGAGACATTTACAGCTCGTCAGTGTGCTGGAATAGCACTTCCTCTTAACCTTTCCTGGTCTTATAAGGAAGTGAGCCTGGTTCCCAGAACTCCCAGCGGCCTCCACACCGCATTTCCCACAAACACACAGGCCACTCGGCACCACGGAACGCCACGTTCGCCGTCAACGTGGCACGTGTTTGCCGCTATTTTTCAGACGGCAGAGTGTTCTTCTCCGTCTCACGACTAATTGTGGATCTGGCAGGCAGCACCCAAACCTGGCATGGACCAGAACTGTTTAAAAATGTGTTCCCTGTGCAGAAGGTTGAGTGATGAGGTGGGGGAGGGAGATTTTGTCGATGCTCTGCTTGAGACCCACAGCTTCATGCTAACGCTAATAAAGCTCCGCGGACTAGAGTGCTGGAGGAGAGCCACATCTTGTCAAAGCTGAAGGCTCCTACACAGAGCACCTGGAACAGACAGCCTATTTTTATCCTCACAGGGCTTACTGCGTCCACATGGAAAGACTTATTCACTCGGTTCCCGTTTCTGCCGCTGCTGCTGCCATTTCTGTTTAAATGAACCTCAAATGTCCCTCAACCTCTGTTTAAGCTTATGGGAGATAAGGAGAGCAGTTCTGCATACCGCACTGCCCGTGAGATCCAGAGATTTCATAAGAGATAGAAAGGTAGTGGGACAAAATGTTAACAGTGCTGTGTCAGAACATTGCTGTGAGATGTTACGATTTTTCCAGTGGTGCTCCATTGTTTAAGAAATTCAGCGTGTAACAATACACACTCGTACATTAAGACTCACAAAGAGAAAGTGTTGTTCCTTCAACAATAGCTAAAATTGACATTTTTATCAGCAGAAACACATTGCAGAGAATAAGGTAAGGTAAATTAAAGACAATTGCTTGCCTGGAACATATAAAAACACAATCAGGGGGTCGGAAACTTGCTTATATGGCGCAAAGAACAACAATTCTGATATAACAGTTCTATTAGAGTTTCATAAAAGGCCAATTTTATTACATAATCGCTCCATGCTTTCCATCGCATGTGGTGTACAATGGGATAGTAAAGGGCGTTGGGCAGTCAGTTGTGGGAATCTCACAAGAAGAGAGTCTTGCTTAAGTCCCAGGTAGCATTTAATGGGCCCCCAGTGTTGAGTAGCAATAGAACATTCCTGCTAAACCATGATGCGAGTGACGCAAACCGGCCTTTAAGAGACTTCAGGAGGTAAGGCTGATATGACACGAAAAAGCAAGGAGTTAAAAAGGACGTGAAGCACTATGAAATTGTCTCAGGGCGTGACTATTGAGAGCCATAATCTCAGACACAGGTCATTAGGAGTTTACTGTGCACTCCTGTGTCCCCCTCCACGGAAAACCTCAGGAGCCATTAGGATGGGTGCTTTTCACCCCCCGGGACAGAAACTGCAAGCGTCCCCATGCTCCATGCCCCAATCTGAGCTTAAATCCACAGCTGCTCCCCTCAGTTGCCGGGTCATTCTCTGGCCAGCCAAATGAGAACTCCTTGTTTCTAGGGCCAGCTGTGGTCCTGAGATGGAGGAGTGGCCCCTGCACCTTGGGGCCCCAGAGCCCTGTTGGGGGGGTTAGGGTTAGGGGGCCTCCTCTAGTAGCTTGGACTGACCTCCTCCACAATCTGATTAGTTCTCTCTCTGAACCAATAATTTTTTTTTTGTTCTGCCCTCAAAACATTTTTGTATAAGTAAAACTCCCATGAGCTTGCAAAACACCTCCTTGGTTCTTCACGGTAATCGATTTTTTTAGATGGTCAGTATATATCCATCCATTCTGTTCTGCTTGCATAGTTCGGGGTTGTGATCACACAACAGAATATTAAAATCAAGCAGATGCTTTTATTCAAAGCAACATAAAATTGAAAGCAGGGTCAGACACACACTGAAGCTATCGTGAATTAAGGGCCTCGCACAGTGCATGGACAGTTGATGGAAAATATGTATATTCTGGGAGCGAGCACAAGGCAGAAAATATGGCACAGAGTTGGGATTTCTAGGAGTTCTCCGATCCACTAACCTCGTGCCAGTTTGCTAGTAATTAATGACAACCAGCTGGCTCTAATCAGGATTATGTGCTCATGAGACGTATAAGAGGCAGCTGGTCTGAAACAAAGGATCTTTGGGGGGGACAAAAAGGGGACCAAGCCCAGCTGTACACGCTGTGGGATTGGCTTGTTTCTGGACATTTATATGGTGCTTCAAACTGGATCGTTGAAACCAGCTGCCCTGTACCCCATCATGATTACTGACCGCCACCCAACGGTCTGCCGCCATGTCTGTACAACCATGACAGATCACCCACAGCTTACTGATGGGAGTAAGAATGCAGATGGCTGGGGGGCTCTGAGGTAGGGAATCTTTTCTGACCCCAACTCATCCACCTTAAGAACGGAGTGCAGAATAAGCAACGTTGCAGGACTTGCTATGCATGTAATCCCACAGAAATGGTGTTGGAGAAACACGCCATTCATCCGGGCACGTCTCCATATCATTACTTCCCCTGGTGACAAATTCCTGACATAACTTTTCCTCAAATTCTACGAAATAATTTGCGTCATTCTCAGCACACTGAAAACTGGGTCATTGTCCTGTTGACTAATACATGGTTCTGTTTAAGTTCTTTCTGTTGGCCCGGTGGGAGGGCGGGGCGGGGCGGGTGAATGGCATGCGATTGTTACTAAAATAGAAAGACAGATGAAACCGTACGGAGGGTAATACATCTGCTTTTTGGGTAGATTTTTGGGTGAAACCAGGTCAAAAGCTGCTCAGGCTGATAAAAGGCAGAATTTACCAGATGAATTGCATTTATAGATTTTTGTTTTTAGACACAATGCACCATAAATCAGTGTAACTAAAAGCAGCAGGCAAGTGTGTGTAATTACGGCATAGTCATTGACTAGCTTACTGGAGCGTAGCGGAGACCGTTAATGGCCTTTTTGGACCTGACTTCTTTAAATAAGCAGGAATCCAGAACCTCGGTGTATTGACAGTGCAAGAGTCATGGGTGGGATTTCTACGCAAGGCTGTCCAGTTGACCCAAGCTTCAAAAAATGCATTTCAAAAGACAGCGACGACCAGAAAACAATAATAAAACACTTGAGGAACAGGCCAGACCATGGCTTGACTGCGATTGATGAGCTGGCTCACTGGTGTCAATAGAAAACCTTTTATTTTGGGGCAAGTGTGCATTCTAGAGAATTGCCTGCAGCTTCACCAATCATCTGTCAACAGAAGGCTATAAATAGCAGCCCTGGGGAGAAAATTACAGAGCGCTCTCCTGTGCTGCTGCTCCAACCTTCTGTCTTAATATTAACAGAAAATACTAGATGAGATCAGATAGGCCCCACTTTTACCTGTCTGCCACAGCTTTATATTTTCAAACGATGTTTATGCAGCCAGTCAGTTGGGTATGCCTGCATGCTAATGCAAACAGCCCTCTCCTCCGAACAGCCAATCACGTACCCCTGACTGAATTCATACACCTCACAGATGGGGTCAAGAGGTTCAGTTACTGTTCGACAGTCGTACAACGGCTAAACGTGAACCTGGAATCACGATCTTGAACTTGGTGCGATTGTTGATGCCAGACATGGGAATCTCAGCATCTTAAAAACAGCCACCCTCCTGAGATTGTAGTGTCTAGAATTTATGGAGAATGGTGTGGTCAACAAATAGCACCCAGTCAGTGGCAGTCCTGTAGCTAAGAAAAACACCTTGATAATGAGAGAGCTCAAAGCGACTTCTTAAGGTTAACAGAAAGACCACAGGTGCAAAATAACCACTCTGTACAACAGTGCTGTGCAGTGTGGCTTCTCTGAATGCTCATCTTGTACACCGCTGAAGCAGTTCTGGAGGGAAAAGTAGGTCCTGTTTGGTTCTAACTAGATGTACATACTGTACTAAAGTGGCCAGCTATCTTCCAAGTGTTAAGTGTCAAATCAGTTCAATCAATTCAGTATCGCTTCCTCTTTCACTAGTGGCAACAGACCCTTTTCCTAGGTGCCCTGGTACACCAATAACTATATTGCACATAAACATGAAGATATTGTCTGTATTGTGCAATACAGGATAGCCGAATGCCTTCTGAAATGTTCCTGTGTGCAGGAAATCAAAGTGTGATACAGAACGTACGAGTACCCGTGGTAGGCTTATAGAAAATGGAGATAAAAGAGTCGCCATAGGGAACTCTAACCGCAATAAAACTAAGTAAGTCAGCCTGATTAGGAGGGGGGCAAGGGGGTGCCCTGTCAGCTGGAAAAGTTTCATAGAATTAGATCACTGATATTTCCAAGGACACTAAGGAGTGTGCAGGCCACCAAGACAGCTCTGCGCTACGGAGGAGAGAGTGAAGGAACGGAGGGGAGGAGTGCAGGAAGGAGGAGAGGAGGGTTGCAAGGAGGAGAGGGGAGGACTGGAGAGAGGAGGAGAGGAGAGGACTGGGAAGAGGAGGAGAGCAGAGCGGGTCAGAGGAACTCGTTCGCAGACCAGTCTCCCTTTGCTGTCTCTCTTCTCTTGCTCACAGTGCTTTCAAGAGGGTGGGTGAGGGGGTCTTGCAGAAGCTCTGTGCTTGAACATTACACCCCCCCTCAACCATCACCAGTGTGGTAACTAGTCCCAGAGGAGGGGGGGGGGGTGCACAGCTGGCGCGTCTGTGCCATTTACACAGCCGGCTGTGCAGCCAGTCCCCGGCCCGGCAGTGTTTCCCGGGGGAGCTGGGTCAGACGAGCCCCGGAGGGCCGAGGAACACCGGGGACTCCACACGGCTGTGCACAGCTGCCTTGGGGGGGGGGCGGGCAGTGTCCTTCTCTACAGGGGCTGGTCTCGGGGGTGCTGTGCTCATCAGGGGGAGAATGACCCCTTTGCCCTGTGCTGAGTTACCATAAGAACCATTTACCCACAAGTATGATTATTACAATGTTAACATACTAACGATGAGTTAATATGGCAGAATATAATCACAATGACTATATCACACCTGATCCCCAGTGAGACCTAATTATTACAGCTTACATATACATGCAGTATATCACAATGAAAACATATTCCTTATTAAATCAAGGGGAACTGTATTTTCTGTGAATACTGAGTAATATAATATCTCTTTATGCTGATTGAGTGCTAAGACATTATGTATTTCCAGTGTGTAATAGGTAGTCACAATGGTGAAGTAATTTTCAGCTATATATATATATATATATATATATATATATATATATATATACACACACACACACACACACACACACACACACACAC
>JAODKN010000114.1:5516376-5538657 GCA_026774425.1 Petrocephalus zakoni
TCAGGAGGGGCCAATTAAGCCCCGCTAGAGGGCAAAACAGGGAACGAGGCACGAAGGGCGGGGCTGAGTGTAACACACACACACACACCAAAGCATATCTATTTTATATATAGAGGCTGTATTCTTTTAGGGGGGGCTAGGCAAAGCCTTGGGAGCCTCTTCCCCCACCAAGAAAATAGTTTAATTTCACTTTCCACAATGCAGGTAATTCAAGCTCCATACTTGGTCCTTAAAAACTTTTAAACGTATAGTATTCCCATAATAGCCAAACAAAACCATAAATGACCGATTCAAATTTGTTTTTCATAATGGTTGCAGGAACCATATTTCAGTAACTGTGCTCCTGAATAACTAAATGATAGGAGCTGACCTCAGCACAGAGCTTCTCAAAGGTGCTGAGATGGAGATGTGATTGATAAAATCAATAACTGTAAAATCAGATTGTATAAATCTGTAAGCATTAGGTTGTATATTTGTATTCCAGGACATGCTCTGTGGCGCGGTATGGATCGTGTCACTCGCATACATTACACATGTATACAAGTGTACATTATACACTATACATGTACTATCCCCATAGAATTCTGGTCCCACTTTCTGATGTCCGCAGGCTCATAAATTATTTAACTCACTGAACCGCATGCGTACATGCTACGTGCTACGTGCTCCACGAGACACAAATGCCAGATTGTTCAGTAGGGAGTTATTCCCTGCATCGCCAAACTACTAAGCACATAACACGACCGAACTCGCAGGAAATTTACATTTCATGGAATGTTGGTGTCGGGTTACTGGGTAACCTCCAAGGACTGTGGGTGCGAGTGGGCGTCCGGCGTTTGCATAGTCCTCATGTACTCGCTTGCGTTTCCTCTGTCTCTGCTGTTTTCCTCCACTGATCCAAAAATATGTCTAGGTGAAGCAGTGTCACCCCAAAGTGTCCCTTACGTGTGAGACTATGCGTCCTGTGATGGACTGCCATGCTGACCAAGGTGTCTCCTGCCTAATGCCCTGCACTTCCTGAAACAGGCACCTGGCTCACCATGACCTCGCAGCATAATGGAAGATGGATGGACGCAGGACATTATACTTAATTCCTAGTTGTGGGACAAAATTGGGCCCCAAAAATGCCCTTTCCTGGAGCCCATCTGCCCCCTTAAACAGTGGGTCTGGACGGGAATGCAGATTGACTGCAAAACAAGAACGATGATGTGCCACATATACAATTTTGGTCCTATGATTCATTTTTCTTCCAGATTAAAATTGTGTTTATTTCCAAAATAAATGTGTTTTACAATGCTGTTACAATGGAATATGCTATCTGAAAGGCTCCAATCCCCATCTAATCACATCCTATCTCTGTTTTCCACTGTTTTGATGATCATGTGGTGATAACATTTTATGCTGGTCACCATATTCCTAGCAGCCCAAGTCCTGCATCCCTCTCACCCCCATTCCCAGGTTTCGCCTCCTGGCATACAGAATTGGTTCTTCAACATGACGTTAGTGCTGGATATGTGAAAACTGACGTTCACAGTGACAACAAAACAGCTCTAGAGGACACCAATTAGCTAGGAAAGGGGGCCTGGTCCAAAAATTATAGCAGTTTGTCCTAGTTCTTTGCAATTGAAGATCCCTCTAGGCCTGTCAGGGGGCTATTTTAAACATCAAGGGTAAATGGTAATTTGCACCATCTTGAGTAGTTATGTAATTCAGTCAGTCGGGGGGTGGGGGGCTTTATTGCTGGGTTGGGGTAACTGCCATCTCACCCCATAATGTGGTGAGTGGTCTTTCTGTTTTATTCCCTGTGCCATGGGGGGGTACAGGCTCTCAGATTGTGTCAGCTACCCTGCTCTCAGCTGTATTTTCAGAATTTTTTTGAACCACACATTGCAGCGGTTTATATTCTTGGACGGCTGAACTAATGCTGTTCATTCAGCAAAATTAATTATTCATCTAGCCACAACATGGGCGATCAGTTCACCTAACTGCATATCTTTGGACTAGTGGTGTTACCATGATACCATTCTTGGGTGGGCATTGGTGTTAGAGGTGTGTTTCAGGGGTTCATTGGTAGGCAGTTTTTAAGCTGGGGGGGGGCGGTGGTAAATTTTGCCGACCAAGGGTTGGGGATCCATTGAGCGGGTAGACAATCCCTTGAGTTATTGGGGTTTTGGGCCTTGCTCAGGGGCACAACAGTTGCATCACTCTGCCAGTCTTGGGCCTTGAAATGGCAACCTCTCAATCACAGGAACAGCATCCTAACCAGCTGAGATACAGACTGCCCGCATTGTGGGGCTCTTTGCTAAACCCTGTCCTTAGGGTGGTCACCTATGTAAGAACAGACTCATGAGATCCCCTCTGGAAACCACTGACACCCCACAAACCACAGACGGGGCTTAAGTAAGAACGATGGATATCATGCCCCTTCTAATTCAACCCCAGGGACAGCTTCACCCCTACTTAATTACTCTAATTGGCTTAGCATTCCCTTTAAGCGGCGATACATCAGATGGAGCTCTTGTCTCTTCTCCAGCCTGGCATTTTGCCTCCAGCCAGTTTGCGCTCAGATCTGTGCTGGTTGAACTTTAACAGCAAATCTCTGAGGCAAATTACTGAGAGTTGTGCATTTGCTCTGCCACCCGTAACTAAATGATAGAAGCTGTTTTGAAATCCCAGTCCTAAAAATAGAATATAAATGAACGTAATGGTGGTGGTGATCTCTGGTGTTCTGGGCACAGCTCTCAGCAAGAATTATAACGGTGTTTCAGTTTGGCCTCCCAGCTTTAAAAAGGCTACAGAATGTCACTGGAAATCAGGGCACCCCAGTCATCAACATGACGTCTCACTGAGGATCGCCGCTATAATAGCCAGGCCGAGGACGGAGGATAATGACATATGCACTTCGTTAAGTGCCACTGTGGGCGTTTTACCAGGCGGATGTAAGGTGCCCATCACGGCTACCACCCATTTGCGGTTCTGCATGACAGGATGACACACGCACTCATGTTTTTGATCTTGTCTACTGCGGGGGAGTCAAGGGTCAGTAAATTCGTCTTGCAAAATGTAGATCTGGTGCAACACACAAACATCTAAGCTCTAGGTTCTCAGTCCGGGTTATGTGTCCCAAAAATTCCACTTAGTAATTTCTGTAGCTGGAACCATTCAGTTGTATGATTCCAACTATGTTTTTGGGAAATGTACCCCTGAATAACGGTTACCTCTCCAGCCCATTCCACACAGTACGACAGTGCCGGTCAGCCCATTAAGGGATAGAGGCCTAGAGCATCTCCTGAGGAGGGCGCTACTAGAGAATGTGACAGGGCAAGCAGGTGATGAAGCTGGTCTAGAGCACCACATGTACCTTATAATATAATACTCATTATTCTGCTATATGACTTATGTTCCTATTATTGCTAAAAGCTGCCATGGGACTTTTCTGTATCACCCAGAAAAAGGTCAGTGCATTGCTTTATTGCTTTATGTTTTTAGAGGTCGGGAGGCGGTAAGGCTAATCTGTGCCGCTATTTCTAACGACGGTGTCTTTTAGGAAGGCATCCCTTTCCTTTTTGGAGGCTAATTTCCGAACCTTCAGGTAATTCCATTCGCCTATGCACTTTACACTTTGTTCCACATGCAAAGTGTAAAACTAAAACATTATATCAGGGAATTATGGGGGTGTTTTTGGACAACTCCTTGGTGTACTTCATGTAACTGTCAGGACAAAAGCGGTTATCTGTGAGAGTCCGGCCTTGCTTCCCTTTTGAAGAAAGCACATCCACTTTTGAACACCAGTGACCCAAATTAGAAAACCACAGCGTGGCCTGTAAACACAAGGGCCAGTCATGAGACTGCTCTCTAAAGGGAAATCTCACTGGAGCTATTGGTGCAGGCGGGGGTGTTGGCATGTGAGTGCAAGTCATTCTATGGTTTTAGTTTGCTCCCACTACATCGCCCACCCCCTGCGTGCGTGGAACTTAATACATAAGAATTTGAATCCCACCTTTGTGCTTGGGCAGCGTGTAAGTCTCTTAGTTTTGTGTGGGCGTTCCTTCCGTACTCCAGTTTCCCCCAGAGCTACAAAGACAGCAGCATCCCTCAGTCACCTATAGCTTGTGCCTCGACACTGGCCGGCACATCCAGAGTGTTCTCCTGGCTTTTTGTCCTGTGGTGTCCTCTGCTTCCTGATCTCGGCTCCAAGCTCCCTGTACAGGCTACGAGGCCGGCTAGATGGATTTGGCAGAACTTTACAAGGAAATATACTACCATCTGGCCACAGAGCAGAACTCTCGCTCCCACGCATACTTGACCACACCCCCCAGAAGGCTGAATGGGCTCCTGCTCCTGTTTCCAGACCATTATTTACTCCTGTGTCTCTTCACCTGTTATGACATTTTGTCCCCTTCGGCTTTGCAGAGTTTCTCCATTCGAGTGGCGGGCTGGGCATTAGTTTCGGTGAACGTGTCGCCGCTGTCTGTGGCCAACGGTTCCGGATTACTCTACAAAGCCTTGTTTGTGCCCGCTTGACCTTTATCTTGTCAAAGATAGTGCTTCAACTTTGGGAAATGAGCTCCATAATTACCTTTTAGAGCCCCTCCATCATAATATATATGCTTTACAGCATAGCATTTCAGAGGGACAGTGATGTTGGTCATGTCAGGCCGGAATCTTCCCATAACATAACCGTCCGTCTGTCCTATCAGGTATCATGGGTAGGTATGACACCACCCTAAAAACCTCCAGTGCCTGTTTCAAATCAAAACAGAGAACAAAACGAAAATAGGCAAAACAGAACAGAAATAGCAGTGTTGAGACGAAAGGAGAAGCTCACATCTCCACCTCACGAGTGGAGGCCTCTCCGTTCTGATCCAGAGTAATCCGGTTAGTTATCACAGTCCACCAGCTCTATCATGTTTTTAACACGATATAAGACCAGACGCTGAACTGGTGGTGAAAATGCCTGGCACCCTGCAGATTGTTTCTTGGTGTTTCTTGGGTGTTGTCTGATGTTTTTTTAGTGTCAGGGAGTGTGCGTGCGTGTGTGTGTGTGTGTGTGTGTGTGTGTGTGTGTTGCTTTGTATTTACCACATTGTGTGGACCAAATGTCCCCTGAATGTGGCAATACTTTTTAGCTTGTGGGGACATTTTTCAGGTCCCTACAAAACATCTGTGACTGCAACTAAAAAGCTTATTTGGTTACTTATGGTTATGGCTGGGTGGGGGTTAAGGGTGTCATGTTACACTTAGGGTTTTTTCCCATAGAAAAGTCCCCACTAAGATAAGAATACAAACCCGTGTGTGCGTGTGCAGCACAAGACTTTTTTTCTGTGTTTTCCACTGTGTTACCAAGTGAAAAAAAACGGAGTCAGGGCATTAAAATGTAAACTTTAAAATGTCTAAGTCTCAGATATTTCTGAAATGAAGATGGGCCATCTCCCGCTCTAAGAACTGCATTTGCAGGAGGACGAGGGAAGCTGGCAGGAAAGGACTAATCAATTCTGTCTGACAGTTGCTCGTTTCTCCACCGACGCTACGACCTGCAGTTGCCCAGCACAAGAAAGAGCCTTTTGTGTCATTTAGCGGCCTGCCGACAAACTTCCTGCGAGAGCCTAAAATAGGCCGTCTGTATATGTGGCCAATTTTAGCTCCGATTTCCTACCCCACCTGACGGCCAGACAGCCCTTCTGCTCCAGTCCTCGGAGTGACCGAAGAGCAGCTGGAAGGAGGTGGCCAGTGAGTCAGGAGTGTAGACAAGACGCAACCTCTCCCCCAGACACAACTGCAGGGCCCAACAATGAACTTCTCATGACTACTGCTAGACTAAGTGGATTAAAAAAAAAGATATGATCTCTTCATTGGGCTTTATTGGTCTGAGTCGAACCACTTGCCAGCTGTCAGCTGTGACTTGTAAAGTTCTATTTATGACTACCATTATATATAAAAAAAAAATCTTGGGGAATTCTTCAGGCACCTCTAATGGTCTGTGACCTCACCCACAGTTTTGGGAGTGTATGGGTTTTCTAATTAATGCGCAAACTGTGCGTGAGGTCGCACCCTGACACACAGAACACTGAGTGAGACCTGCCGCCCCAACTACTGCCAGGATCTACCCCGGGGGCACCAACCACAAATGGCAGAAGCAGGATTAATATAAAGAATGGCCACGCTGGCTCCCGGGCCACTAGATAACAGAATCACTTTAGGCTCCATTTCACTCTTGTAACAAAGTGACATCTAGATGACTCTTTCAATCTCTAATGTCAACCTCTAGGGAATATAATTTAGCTTCCCTGCAATTACAGCATCACGTTACACAGTAATTCAGTGTTAGAATAGTTTTTTTGAAAAAAAGAATGATCTAATTACTCATATCCCTGATGAATCCTGCTAAAAATGCATCAGTAATTGGGTATCACATGGGAGTGGCATGGCAGGGAATTCATTCAAAGGAATGTTGACAGAAGGGTGGTTTGGGAAGAGTGGATGTAAGCACACTACTGGAATTCTTCGCAGGTCTGTTATCTATAAGGGCCAGTTTGGTTACGCCATGAGGGAGGGCAAACACATTTCTTGATTCACTTTAATATCAGCTCTGGAGCTGTAACATCTGTGATCGACTTTTCCAGCAAAGTAAAATGATTAATTACACGCTAGAATGTGCTCCCATTGGCAGAATAGTCTCCCTTTTATTTACAAATGAAGGCCAGCTGAATGTTGTTTTCAAATGTTGTCAAAGGCTTGTTCAGTCGGTGGCGGGGCACTCCGCAGGTTAAGATGCTGTATTTGCGATTTGAAGGTTGCTGGGTCTATACAATGTTCATGAAATATGAAACATACATACAATAAGATACAAGTAGGAGAACTTGTATCTTACACGTAGATATGTGGATTCTGGTTTTCTGAATCCTTTTGAGATCCAGCCATTAATTTATGCCCTCTGTAGAGGACATACTGTATGTTTTCGCTCATACTTCTCATGCTTCGCAATGGCACTCTGTTAAGTCCTGTTCCTCCTTAAAGAGGGCATGGTCACAGTTTTTACGAAGCCTATATCGAAAAAGATGAATAACTGTTTAATGACCGTCATTGTTGTTTAATAACACATTCACATACTATTATAAACATGGCTATTATTTTATATATATAATTTTATATATATTATTTTATTATAGCCATGTGTGCTATGCAATATGCATTATGAATGCTCTATGAAGGTCTCATCTATAATGCACTATAGATACCTTTATAATGCAGTACAAAGCATCCTAAATGCTATTATATCCTAATATATAATATAATTGTCGTGTTTGCGGCAGGATGAACGACCCATAACTGCCGGCTGTAAGGTTTACACCCCTCCAAGGGGCATTTATTCGGGGGAAACACAGGAGCAACACAAACAGTGAGCGTACAAGGCATCGACATCAACCGACAGGGGAAACAGGACGCAGACCGACTAAATGGGGCAGGACATCAATGGCTAAACACAGGGCAGGTGTACAGGGCTAACAAGCGGAGTAAAACAAGAGGCAAATCACAACAAGGGACAGGTGCGGCCAATCAAGCCCTGCCTGAGGGCAAAACAGGGGGAAAGACACGAAGGGCGGGGCTGAGCGAGACAATAATAATGCTATTGTAATACATTATCTATAGTGCATTATACATGAGAGCTTCATAAAACATTCACAAGGCATAATACACATGGCGATGATGTGTTATGCTTTATGATAAATATTTTAGCCATGTTTATAATGCTTTATGAATGCATTATTATTTACAATGAACGTGTTAATGAATTACTAAAAACATGGCCTTAAGTAATGTGTTACTGGGGACATTTAGGGCTTTAAGTTGACATCATGTGTGGGGGCGAGCTTTTCACCATCCCTAAACATCATTTATGTAAAAAAAAAAAAAAGAAAAAAAAGATCAAAATTAAAACATAAGAATAGCTTTCAGGTAATGTCTCATGGGAACCAGCCTTCCATGAACGGCAGCGCATAAACACTGGGAAGACGATAGCATAGATGGGGCTGTTTTAGTTTTCCTGAGCCAGGAAAGTGATCTGTGGCCAGTTATACGAAAAAATATTATTATAAAGCATGAGTGAGATTATGAGAGGCATCAGCTGCAATTTACGATGTTCTGCTGCACCTCGGACCGTATTATTAAATAAACATGGAGCACGGTCTCCCTCAGTCTGACGAGGTGTGTTTTTGTACTGAGGCCATAAGAGCATTCCCGGGGAAAGTTTTCCAAAGGAATCTGCAGGCATTGCTTCTCCTGGTCCCCATAAAACGATCGCCATTGCACAAGGAGACTCAGCAGAACGTACGCGTGACCAGCATTCAGTCCATGTGTTTGGAGTTTACAATGAAATGCCAGGCTCAAGTGAGAGATACGGGTGGTAAGATTGAAGGGATGAGAGGAGCGCTTTTATTCTGAAAGGCAAGGCTATCACCCTGTGACTCACACTGACATTATTTTGGTGATGTCATCCCGCCATTCGGAAGCCTGGCGGTGTGATGGATTTGTCTTCCGCTGCTGAATTGTTGCTAATGACGACGGCAACAGAACCATCCACCAATCGAACAGTGATACGTCCAGCAGTGGCTAGGTGGGAGAGGCTGACATCTGGGCCTTGTCTAGGGAGCACTACCCCAGCCGGAGAAACAGAAGCTCGGGCACGGGGGGGTCAAACGATGCAGCTGAACGAGCGTGCGTGGGATGGGGGTTCCACTGTCTTCGAGTCCGTTATGAGTCAGTGATGCTGAGTGCTGATGGAATCCTAATGAGCTGTGAATCATCACAAGACACGGCTTCCTGATGCTCCGTCCCTCTGCGTGGATGACGACCCAGGAAGCTGAAATGAAGACATCACCCGCAGGAAGTCTCTGCTAAGGCTCCGCCGGGTTGGCGCTAGCGACTGAGGATGGTGCTGTCACCAGTGACCCAGCTCCTGGCACAATGTTTCCACTACTATCCATCTTGGGCTTTTGTCCGCAATTCCCTCTTCATTTATGCTAACCAATCACATAACTGCATAACAGTCAGGGATTCAGTTTCAGTTTTGTTTTGTTTTTTTGGTGTTTTGCTTTTCAGTAGGAAAATTACTAAATCTTAGTGAAACAGGGGCCTCAAACTCAAATAACCTGGGGGCCACTAACTTTGGAGCGGTTTAGCTCAGACAGGTTATGGCAAAATTTGTTAACTAATCGGGGAGGGCGGTATCCAAGCTAGCTGCTTCAATCAATTAAAATAGTCTCTGCTTTGATATAACATTCCAGGTATAACACTGAATCGTATACTGAGCTTCTTTCAATAATTTTAAATACGTAAATAATAAATTTTAAAGGCCACTTATGCACAGTGGGTGGTTTCGTTTCTAGAGCCCGCTAGGACATACCCCTGCCTCATGCCCTCTCCTGCCTGGGATAGGCTCCAGATGACCGTGACCAGGAGTACTGCTTAGAAGATGGATGGATATTTACACAGGTAGATTTATTATTGTAGGCCTGTAATCCTTGCCTGTGACAAATTATAGTCCTCTACACCACAGCTTTTATCTTGACAAAAATAGTCTCAACTTGACCTTAAGGAATCACTTATCACCAGTCTGACTGTGACAAACCAGACTCAAACTGTACGGTGTTTGCCATGACCGTCTCTGTCGCAAAAATATGTTACATAACTCCAGACACTTTATGAGGACATACATCGTCATATATCTCTGAAGTCTACTTCTTTTAAAACTATCTGATTCTGGTTCAATAAAGCTGATTCTGATTCTGTACATATCCGTCAGGGTACATGCAGTCCTTGGGTTAAGAACACCCAGCTTATGGACAACTCGTAGGCTGCCATAACCAATTATTTTTAAAATTTGAATTAAATACACTGTTCTGTGATAATGAATGCATGTACTGCTTTGTAACACATAAAAAAATCACTCTGTGGCTTCAGATGTATGTTGGCTTAAGGTATAGTGCAGTATTGTGTGTAGTTACTTTTATTATTACTGTATAATTATTATTCCTGTCATGTACTGTATTATTTGTATTACTTACCTATGAATTCTCACAGATTTCCTCCATAACCTCGGGACTGCTGTTAGTGTCGTTATGTTAATACAAAGATCATCAATTGATTGTAACCAAAACTTTCCATGATTTTGTCACAAATGTGTTGCCTTTAACACTTCTAATGCCATAGGGCAGCATGTTCAGACTGATGAGGGATGGAGGTGAATCTCCTAGCTAACGAGTCTGAGAGCCATCAGTCTGTCCAAGCTGGGAGCTCAGACGCAGAACAGCAGCGGTTCTGATCCCACGACTGGTGGGTCCGATTCTCCTGGGACTCCATGACTCTGCCTTCCAATTGGTATTCTTGGCCTTATCGAGCCGGAAACACCAGGTATTACCCCGATGCGATTTCCACCATGCCATCTAGACCGCCGGACTGTTTTAATTTGACTGTTTTATCTCCGGTCACTGGTAACCCATCACTATATATAGCCAGCAAAAGAATACGCTTGAGTACCTCACAGCACCTCACCAGCACCATCCTTTTCTCAAGGAAAAGACAGTGAACATGGAACAAACAACACTCTTAAACCTGGGGCTTTAAGGGCCCAAACAGGGGCTCAGTGAAAACGAGACATGCACAAATACTGAAATGGGGCTTTAGCCAGAAATAGCGGCTGCGCTAAATGGCACAGTGTGAAAAGCCATTTAGCGCCTTCAAACTGACGCAATTAGCCACGCTTGTGTCAAGACTGGTCACTATAGTGATGACGTGGTTTTTCCCAGCGCCAGTTCCCTAGCTTTTCCAAAGGGCTCTCCACCTGAGGGGTGTCCATGAGCTTCATACTGTAGCTCTAATCTCCGGAGGAATGCTTGTGTAAGGCAATGTGGCTGACATAGATTTTGGGGGCTGTATGTGGCTCAGCCGGTTAGGATTCTGTGTGTGATCAGACAGTTGCTAGTTAAAATTCTGGAGTCGGCAGAGCGATTTCACCATTCAGCCCTTCAGAAATTACCCTTGACCCCCAGTTGATCCTGGGACTGATCAGTAGGTCACCAGTGTGTGCCCCAGCCTTCTCTACATTGGGTCCTTGAGCAAGGCCCTTAACCCTGGAAATCCTCCAGGGGTGCCAGACCCCAAGCTTCACTTTCAACTGTGTGTGTCTCAAAGGCGAGTCAGATTGGACATGCAAAATGAAGCATTCCAGTGTACCTATACTCATACTTGTACAGCTGGCCAATACAGCATTATTATTGACTGTCTGACCCCATTGTCTCAAATGTAAATCACTTTGGACAGAAGCATCAGCAAAACAAATAAATGTGCACTACTGGACAAAAAATGGGCCAAATTTAAAAATGAAAAATATTAAGCTTTTAATGGTTTTAACAACAAGTCATTGGTCTGAAAATTAGCAAAACCCAAGGCCTGAGTGTTCAAAATTTTCCAAAATATCTTTTGGCTATTTGCTGCTGAGACCATTCTGTTGAGACCATCCAGTTTCTCTAACCACTTACTCTATTCAGGGTCACAGAGAATCCCAGAGAATACTGGCGCAAGGCAGGGAACAACCCAGGAAAACACACCTATGCATCACTCGTCACAATGACCAGAGGTGGGTAGTCCAGACCGGGATTTAGTTAAAAAAAAACAGTTAACCAATTACCCACCCCCTGCTTCACACATGCACACCTAATGGGAGTTTGGTAACGGTGATTGACCTCTGCCTGGGGGGGGGGTGTGGGGAGTACCCAGAGGAAACCCCATGACAAGAGGGGGAGAACATGAGAACACACATGGAGCCATGATGGAGGCTCAAACTCTGGTCCCAGAGGCATGAGGCAAGAATACTAACCACTGTCCCACCATGCTGCCCCCCAGCAGAGACCATTACAGCTTAATCTTTAGCAAATTTGATTTTAGCACACTTTTTTCCCCAGGGGCGTACATTGAGATAATTGAATAAAAAAAATTCCCAAGGTTTACTGCTATTTAGAGAAGCAAGTGGCCAGCCAGTCCCAGGCAAGCTGTGAATTTCCACCACCGGAGTGTACCCCCCCCTTCACTCCCCTGACGAGTTCACGGCTGGGTGCCGCAGTCCACGGAATTCCCCCAAGAGTGGCTGTGCATTGTTACATCACCAGCTGGCGGGTTTTTGGGGGCTGCTTGATCTGGTGATACCTCAGAGGGCTCTCACACTTACGTGTAGCAACACCCACGTCCTTCAAGGTCAGATCGGAAAGAAATGGGGTGAATGGAAAAAGAACCGAGGCCGGCTGTGGTCCCCCCCCCACGTCTGGTTACGTCGCAGTTTGTCGCCTTGTGGACTGCAGTCTTTAGCACGAAGGTGAAACCCCGCTGTGGTTTGGCTGTTGATCGTCACCATTGGTTAAGACCTCGTGATGTAGCCACGTGTTTAATAAATAGAGAACACACAATTCGACCCTGCCTCTCTAGGAGCTGAAGATTCCACCACACAAACTATAAATATTGTCTCAGATGTTTGGCTCCAACTACCAAGCAAATGTTGACATTTTGCAGTTTTCTCCCATTTTATGGAAGACAGTGTTTACAGCAATTTATCCAAGTATTTGTATACCATCTAGAGTCAGAGGACTTTATTGGCTGATTTTGAACTGGTTGCATGTCAACCTAAGTTATTCACCTGTCCATTTATTGACTTATAAGCTGTTGAGTCAAATGTTTGCATTTGTATGTGAAGGTTATATTTAGTATCATGGTGTGGGCAATGCTGTATACTCAGTTTGGGGTGTGTGTGGAGTTTGCATGTTCCCCGTGCGGTGTCTTTCTCCTATGGGCCAAAAGCATGCAGATTGGAATAACAGGTGATTGTAAATTGACCCCGATATTGTGAGTGTGTTCCCCTGTGTCATTCCTGGGATCGTTTCCAAGCTCAGAGTAACCTCGTACTTGACAAAGGAAGGAAGTATCCATGTCATGCATTTTCAGGATGTGTGTACCTATACAGTACAATCACCATTCTTTCCATAGAAACATAATTAATGGTTTGTATTTAAAAAAAAAAATGAAATTTATTTAGATAAAATATGTAAATACATGTATAACATTAGCAAAAAGATTGCCTACTAGAGTCCAGGTCTGATAGTCTCTGATCTGATGGAAATTCTCTTATGTATAGAGAAGCTAACTTAGATCTACAGCATTGTTTCCACCTAAAAGCAAAGGATGTCGTGGAACAAATGGATGTACCATAAAAAGAACAGTTCATTAAGTCCCCATTTGTCACTTTCTCATCTTTATAACAGTCTTTGAGCAATCACATTTTTTTGAACAATTAAAAAGAAACATTTAATGGTCTACTAAAACCACTATGATTTTCACAACTATTGGGTTTAAACTGCAACTCTTTTCGGGAAGTATTTATCCGCGTGACGTCATTCCAGTACTCAGACCTGAAAGCATTATGCTTTCAGATGTAAGCAGTAGGATATATTGTTTATGGGCTCAACCCAAGAAGGGAACAAACTGTCCTTTACATAAGAACTTAAACTGATTTATGGTACTTCATTGTGCAACAGTATTCAACCATTAGAGGAATCCACTCTAACTTGCACCCAGCAAAGTATGCTTTGTTTACACATCTGTGTATTGTGATGAGAATTAGTAATGGACTTTTACCCTTTAATCATCTAGTATTATTCCCTTTCATTTTTTAGATTCACTCCCTTGTGCAGTTGTTTTGCCTGCGTTGTTGCGTTGCTATGTTGTCTTTGACTCATTTTTATTTGTTACTACAGCTGTATCCCCTGTTACAGCTTTTCTCCATTATATTTGATGTTGAGCATCCAGTTGAACCTATATGGTTAGTATGTGCTAGGAGGGATGGGCGGCTAGTTGACCTTTGACCTCTGGGTTTTTTCACCTTACAAGTTTTAATTGGTTCTTGTTCCTGTCTACCCCTGTCTTCTAGCCTTTACTGCCCATATATATATATATATATATATACACACACACACAAAGTGCTCTGGAACAACTGTGTCATAAAAAACAAATTATTTCAAAATCAGTAGAATAGACAAAAGCTAATTTTGCTATGCTAACAAGACAGTTAAACACATAAAATGAGAAGAGATGTAAAACTACCTTCTGTCTGTCAGACCCGCGGTCTACCTCAGTCAGATGGCCTGGCCTCCTATGCGTTACATGACATTAATCTGGACCAGGATTGAGAAGAAATGTACCCATTTTCCCAAGGGACATTACAGTGACCCCCCCCCCCACCTCAATGTTAGTAAATGCAAAGTGATATGACATTTCTTTTTTGTTTTTTACGAATAAAAATAAATAGCAGAATAAAAATCCTGTCACTTGATCTGACAGTTGCCCAGATAGGAAATCTTCTTGAAAACATTTGCTTTATACAGCCTTCAAAACTGTAACCCTAAATGTTTTCTCCCGGGGCGAGGGTCTTCTTGCAGTGCCTATGAAGGACAAGGCAAAACAAGAGACCTAATAAAATTTGGTAAAAAAAAATGCCCAAAACCAATATTTTTGAAAGTTTAGAACTGGCGTCCGAGGCCAAGGACAACACAGCTAAGGTGTTCTTCACTGAGCAGAGACAAATACAAATGAATTTGCATGTTTTTTTTTTTGACATTCCTCTCTATGTTGATTTTCCCATCAAGCAAAGTATGCCAAGTGGTTTTTCTAAACTTCACAAAGAAGCTGGACAGCAGTGATGGTGCATGACGTGCTCGGGAAATGCGTCATGACGTGCTGAGCAAGACACGCGCCGGGCGTTATCCAGATATGGAGCAGACGTTCGTTCGCTGCATGCGAGATGTGACAGGTCACCGCGGACAGGCTAATCCCCAGTGTGCCGTCAGGTACCAGGCGAGTTTGACGGCACTGTCAGAATGGAACAACGGAGCCTCCCAAACTAACAGTTGCACCATTTGTTTAGAAGACAAGCTATTCCGGCTAGCCCAGGCGCGCACAGGTATTTAAAGATGACGCCCCGATACACGTCCATGATTGCTGATACGCATTCTCACCGTGCAATTAACATGCTGGCACCCACGTCACCATTCAATTAAATCATATAAGTAGTGTGTAAATGTCCTTTCTGGCTCTAGGGTGTGCAACCATGATGGCAAATAGGATGGATATGCCACCCCAGGATGAAATGCAAGTCGTCAGATGAGCTATGTTGTTTAACAAATTTATCTTTGTTACCTAGGCGGCTGGTGGCCTTTGCTGGTCCTGGCACCCCATCCAGGGCGTTCCTCAGCCTGGGACAGGCTGGAACCACACCCCTCCACCCCGCCCATGACCATGAAATGATGCCTAATTTTCCATTTGCACAAGTACAGGTACATTGGAATGCGTGGAATGCATGTCACATACTGTTCTCCTTCGAGGTGAGAACAAGGGTTGGCATAGAGGGCCAGCTGGCATAGAGCACACTGGTAGCATTTGGGGGTTGAGGGCCTTGCCCATCTGTGGCTCTGGGATTCGAACCGCCGACCATCTCATCATATGGCACATAGTCCCTACTAGCTGAGCCTCACCCCCCCCACTTCCCTTTTACTCTTTCCTTGTCCCCTCAATTGCCAGAAAACGTGCAGACATGTGATCCCGGACATGAATTTTCCCCATCCCATCCATAGAGATCGGCTTACTTAACCTCCCACCCTGCACCATAATCTGGTGTTTACTGTGAGAAGCAATTGGATCTTGCTGCAGCAAATAAAAAAAAAATCATCAGTCATGGGGAAAGGGAGGCATTGAGATGCAGACCACAGTGTCAGAATCAGCCGTGAAGGTTTGGAGCAACACCTCTGTGGAGTGAAATGTGGATTTCGGACTGGTGTGTTGTGTGTGTGTGTCTGTGTGCCAGCGCGTGTGTGTGTGTATGTGCGCGCATGCACGCCCATGTGCAGACACGGGAAAGGGATCGGCGCGTCAATGAATCAATCGCCTGTGAATGAGGTGCCATTCATGGCTGGGGAGACAGGCTCAGGCTGGAAACTCGAGCTGAAATTATTTGGCAATTAAATTAATTTATGCATCAGATTTGCCTACTGTGGCCTCCGCCGAAAGGACATGGCATGTCCACGCGTATCGAAAGAAGGGCGTGTCACAGGCATCCATGCCCAGTCATGTCTGAATCAGACGGGAAGGATGATGAAACTTCACTCCTGATTGCAAATGGAAAATGGAGGTTCTGGAAAACAAAGTGACTATCCATCCATCCATTCACTACTTATGTTGGATTATGGTGAGCCTGGAACCTAATGCTAGAAGCATGGAACTTAAACCTTAATGCAAGGGTCAACCGTGGATGGACTGTAAGTCCTTCACAGGGCACACACTATGGGGCAATTTCAAGATGCCAGTTTGAGCCCACAACCCAGCAGCACTCCTATAGCACTCCTTAAATGCTTTGAGATCATATTATAGCTTGGCATGCTGATAAATTACGTTACTGATTGTTTTTATTAAAGCTGCCAAGATAACATCAAAGCTAGAGCAGGTCCGTTGTGGGTCCAGAACCTGCAACCTGTAAGCACATTAAGCAGAGCACTGTCTGCTGCCTCACCCCCACTGGGTACTGAGCCATCTTCAGAGGAGAGAATGACCACATTTGCTTTTGATTACAGGAGCAGGGTCATGAAAAGCCTGGCTAACCTAATGCCAACTTTTTATTTTGCTTGTCTCTCCAGGCGTTTCCGCTTCGATGACTCTGTCATGCCGAGGTTACTGGAAAAGCACCGGAAGGTGATGGTGTTCCAGGCCAATCTGCCAGTCACTTGGCTTGTTTGTGTCAATGCTGGGATTTTTGTTCTCGAATTTGGCAACGAGACACATCGGGCTTGCAGAGGCCTGAAATTGGAGGTTGTGCGGAAAAAAAAAGAAGTTTAGCAAGTCTCATAACCTTGAAAAAACCTAAAGTGACACAGCTCCAGTAGACTCTGAGCTTTGTCGCTTGGGGAATTTGGTTGGCACCTGGGGTCTTTTCATGTCGTGACAATCTCATTCTCTCTCTCGACCTCCCAGACTCTACCAGGCAACCTGCAGTTTGCCAGGCTGTCCGGGTTCAGTTCCTTTTTTTAATCTTCTCTCTCATCTAGGAATAAGAAAAGCCCAAAGCAAGGAAGGTACAGAAGCATTACTGTACATCGCAGTGCGTTGCATCACGCTTGGTGACGCCCTTAGCACAGCCTAACACAAAATCATTCAGAATAAATTATGCACTGTAGCTTACAGTTTTACAGAGAGCTCAACATTTTATGGGGTAGGAATTTCTGTCTTTTAGGGAGTGAGGAATAGCTTAGCAAGTCAGGGATCTGCGCCAGGAGGGTCGTGAGTTTGAATCCCCTATCACAGCAGCTGGGCCCATATGCAAGGCCCTAAATCCCTATGCTTCAGGGATACTGATACTCTGACCCAGAGGCTTGATTTCACCTCTAAATACATGCTTGACTCACACAGAGCGCAAGATATGGAACACGGAAAAAGTACCCAATTTTCCCACGGGGATAAATAAAGTACCACTATTCAATACTCTATTGAAATGTTCCTGTTCTGGAGATTTGGAAATGTTGGCTTTCTGGTCTGGCTCCACATCCTCAGTGGAACCGATGACATGTTCCCAGCAGGCTGGGCCCAAAGTTTCTGGCGTTCAGCAGCCCAGAGTCTTTGACATTTTGAAAAACACGGTGCTCCTTGGACATTTCTCTCCACCTACCTCATGTTGTGCTTTCTCAGAACACTTTGAGGGCGACCAGCACCACGCAGAACCGAAGCCTCCGCTAAGCACACCAACAGCCCGGCTCCCTCAGGACTGCCTCACCCACTCCAGACATCATTTTTGCTTTGCCTCTCACTATGAATAGTGTTATTCCTGGCTTCCTCTGAACACCTCCACCTCAACACGATTGCCTTCTGGAACAATGGGTATGGGGCCATTGTGTGAGGTCACTTTCTGGAAATATCATCAGTGGCTAATACTGACAACCGGGGAATCCGTTCTAACTTTCCCAGCTCCTGGCTTTCAGTTCCTAAATTATAACAACATCCTCAATCCCCTTCCCTGCCTGAAGGGCATCCTGAGCCTGTCGCCGGTCACGTGACTCGTTAGGGAATCCCGTGCACGGCGTTGTGGTGGGAACAGCAACGCCTGCAGCTGTGCCGGCGGCCAACTGATGTCACGTTCCAGGAATGTCCGACACCCGGCTGCAGAGGAATGCATCGCAGCTGGCAGCTGTGGTCACAGCTGGACACTTGACGGCGGATGACAGCCTTCTCCTCCAGTCCAAACCGCACCGTTATCAGAAATAGACCACTCCTGTTTCGTGCCATCCCATTAAATGTGCACTTCTGCCAGGCGTACAAAAATTGCACTGTGCAGTATTTTGGTCCAATACCTTTTTAAGGACCTCAGACACAAAAAAACAGAATTTTCAAAAGATTTATATGTGCTGTGGGTGGGGAAAAAAAATCATATATAAAATCTTAAACAATAGGTGTGTCTCATCAATGCACATTACTGTTTGTATAGCTCCGAGCAGCAGGAGAATGTCCTGTACTCAGCTCTGAGAACGGTGTTGACCATGAGGTAAATGCGGATGGACGTTGCTGGTAATGGGGTGTCTATAAGACTCATTCCACACTGACAGATAGACAGGCACTGGCAGAGACTGTCTGTACTATACGTGTGGGCATAAAGATGGTTTGATATCGTTCCTGACACTGCACGGTCAGGAAACCCTCATAATTAGATTTTTCTAACATAAGTTCAGAATTTTCACAGTGGTACTCATAAGCCACCTCGTCGCCCCATCAGCGGAAGGCCGATGACTCACTCCTGAATGCATAAGCAGATTTGAAATGAATCGGCTGGTATAGTTTAATAATGCAGAGGTGATAAAGTCCTTCCTGTAGTGTTATCGCTTCTGTCTAGCAGAGGAGTGGGGCTTGATCGCATTGGGCCTGCAGATCAGATCAGACGTCTGGTACTGAAAGCTGGCTGGCTGTGGTGGGGTTTGCATAAAGTCAGCGGGGGCAGTTTGGGGGTGGGTGCTGAGCACAGGCTGTGCTGTCAGTGAAGCGGGGATTCTCAGAATTCCATCCCTGTAATTTTCTTCAGCTGGGGCTTAATTTGTCATAAGTGGTGTCTCTTGTACTTGTTTGTATTTCTTCCCCGGGAATAAATCTAAAACCGCTTGTAGTTGTTTTGAGCCCAGCTGTGCCTCACTCCTGGTCCGGCTCTCTGACTCCCACTCTGAGCTCTGGAGTCTGAAGGTGACATTTCTCCTCCAAGTCTTCACTTTACTCCACTTCCGGGCATCCAACCCAAGCTGCCCCCTGCCATGTGGCCTCTAATGCCTGCAACAGACCCCAGGTCTACTGCGACCACGCCCAGGAAGAGTACAGATGCATAGGTGGATGGGTGAATTCTCCCAGGAGTCCTGTGCCTCTCCCATAAATGTTTTCATATAAATAATGAATGGATGAATTTAGCTACTGTTTGGGTTTTCTGAAAAACACAATAAAAGCAAATGAAAATGCAAGGCGATATTATCACGTTTCCAGGTTGCCACTGGAAAATATGTGTCAGGTGTCTTTCGCGTGCCGTGATCACGCCTGTCTCTTCATTGGCCACCAATGCAGTCAGATCAGCTCATCTGGTAGGAGCTGGTTTTCTGAACATGGTTCTGCCTCAGCTAGATCTCATAATGGATGTTTGTTCTTCAGCCTGGCATCAATCTGGGGCTGAAACTCGACTGAACCGGATTGCATGAACCAATAAACTGGCAGGATATATGCTTGTTTTTTTTTTTTTTTTTCTTTTTTATGAGGGGAGTTGATAACACTTCCATAACCATCCACAGACTCAGGAAGTTAGTTTCAGAATAAAAACACTCATGAAAATGATGGGCATTGTTGAGTTCCCATCTGACTAATACAGACGAAATCGCACTCCAACTTAGGCATGTAACGGGCTTCTGGTCCAGGTGTCATCTTGAGTTTTGAAAAATCTTTCGGGCGCACACAGATCTGTCTCCCGCGGTGGGAGTCGATGGGAGACAGAGACCATCCACAGTGGAATTTATTCAGGTGGGCTTTGCAAGTGTCGGCAATGTTTTTTTGTCAAGGGCGTGATGCTGAATGATGGTGGAAAGGAAAAAGCAGCCCATTTATGTCTCCCAGCACTGCCCCCCCCAAATCACTTCATCTTGCCTCACTGCAGGCTGGAAACTTCATTCATCAGCTCAGCAAGAAAAACACGCCACTTTATTTTGAAAGCCTTGCTTGACAAATAGGAGATTTCAAGATATCCACCAAAAACTCTGTGTATTAATTAAAAAAAAATGTACTGTGGCTGAGAGTCCATAACATGGAGTCCACAACTTAAATTTATCACCTATGATAAGTGGAACCATTACAATCAATGGATACGGTCAAATAAACAGCTACTTTTGGGTACAAAAGGCTTTAGGAAACATGACCAGCAGTCCAGCCGGTGCTAAATGACCTCACCAGCTCCAGAACGTTCACCACCAGCCAGAAGTAAATTACGTTTGCAAGACGCAAAGTGACATTTAGAAAGTAAAGACTGATTTTTAATTTTTTTTTAATTGCCAAGGACATGACGTGCAGGGCATTTTAAATAGCAAGACATTAATGACCAGCCCTACGCAGAAAAATGAAATGTCAAGGAACTTCTAATGATGTTGTGGCGTTCAATAAGAAATAACGTTGGATGCAGAGTGGGGGAAGCCAAAAAAGGAGTGATTCACCCCCCACCACCAAGAGGGTCTATATTTCTTTGCGGGGGGATATGGAGGCAAATTAAATATCTGGGGGTACACGTCCCCCCATTCCTCCTAGGTCATAAACCCTGTAGGACCCACACTCCTCGAGACTAAACCAGCTTTTCAGCCCCCGACACGCACCTGAGCTTTATGCAGGTAACTGAGAGCCACACAGGTGCGGACGCTAATCACCTGTCACTTACTAGGGACCCACAGGCAGTTAATTAACAGAGTGGATCAGCGTGTGGCTTTGGTTAAATGACACCACAGAATTTGCAAGCGAAACAGAAGATTCGCAATTAACACCTAGGGCGTCCATATTCTAAAACGCTAACATGCTACAGACTCATGGTGATCCTGGGTCTTAACAATTAAAAGGACGGATAGCTCTAGATTGATATTAATTTATTCATTGCACATTTGCCGTCATTGCCAATCTACCAATTTCCCCCCTCCAATTTGGTGGTCAACTCTATCTGTGTCTTATACGGCTCAGTATCTTTATTTTATTTATGACTTCTCATTTGTAATGCGACTGATGAAAACAACATTCCAGTTCAGTCTAGGTCTCCATGCATCGTGTATCTGAAGTTGACAATAGAAGACCTTGGACTTGAATTACAGGATGCATGGCTGGAGACGCCCAGGACGGGAGGAACACTTGCCATTTTCAAGACACCGATAGACCTAACCGCATGTTTCTTGGACTGATTGAGGGAACCTGTGCAATCCGAGGGAGAACATGCAAACTTCACACATCGCTGGTGCACAGAGACAACGGTACAATGCTACCAATGAGCCAGCATGTCGTCCATGAAAAACACTGTGCAAATAATTAATCCAGTGGCATGTGGTCACTGGTGTGCTTGTTACCATGATAATCATCCATAGTGAGAGGGTTTCTTCATGCATAGTTTGTCAGGACTCTGCACCTCTAACCTTCACTGGTCTGTTACCTTATTTGCACCTTTAGTAGGAGCTGCACACACACACACACACACACACATAATCCTGGTTTCAGCCACCATCACTAGCATGTATGTTTAACCTGTTCACGCTGTTCTTGTTGTTAAAACCTTGTAAAAATAATATTTACATATTAAGGTGCTGCACATTCAAATTTTTGGGAAACAGGCTGCAAGTTAAAACTGCTTCTCATAATTATAGCCAAATGTGCCTCGAATTTTTTCATTCCAGGAAGTCAACATGCTTGCTGTTGGCTGCCCAGGTCTGAAAACATCTGATTAAGCGAGTTGAATGTAACTAACCCCACGGGAGACACACCGGGCTCGAAAGCCTCCTGTTTACTGCGATGACCTGTCTAGACGGCGTACTGTGTGATACCTGTTCGCTTCAGCCAGCTTGTTTTGTGTTAGGAAACATTCTGAGCATTTCCCTTGGGGGGGGGGGGGGGGGGGGGGGGGGGGGGGGGGGGGGGGGGGGGGGGGGGGGGGGGGGG
>JAODKN010000114.1:5539326-5550927 GCA_026774425.1 Petrocephalus zakoni
CATTCCGTGCTCACCCCCCCCACGCCTCCCCCATGTCCCTCGTTTTCCGCCGGCTCCACACCTACGCCCCCAACCACGCACCTGCGGCGGCCCGACCCCTTAGCGACAGACCGCGCTGCTCTCTGGAGTGCAGTCCTCTCCGGACTCCGCGCCTGTGTTCTGGGTCTCAGCCTGCCACTGATGGTCAGGTGACTCAGGTTGGCCAGTCGTGCACCCTTTGTGTGCTGTGTTTGCGTTAGTATTTAGCAAGGACACGCCATTCATAACGTCGGCCTGCTTGTATGAGCTGTCAGCTGTTTACCTGATCCCCTGTCACCCTGCTCACCCGCAATGCCCTGCACCAACCCCACATGGCTGACAAATGCTTCCCCTTTTACACAACCGCTGTGGGCCAAACTATCTCTATCAGACCAAGACCTCTGCTATTTACTTCCATTCAATCCAATTCCATTAACACAACAATCCATAATGACATCGTTTATACAAAGAGAGTGCCACAAGACAAGACTAGAGGAACCAAAAAAAAACCTCCCAAGCTGGGAGAAAAAAGCTCTCAGGGTCCAGGGTCACTTGGCTGCCTAACCCCCCCTAGGCATGCTAACATTGTAGAATACAAGGAAAATTAGTCTGATCTCATAAAAAACACGGTCATGGTCAAAGTCCATCAATGAGTCAGTTCTCTGTGTCCTTTTATAAATTATTTCTTGCAGAAGAGGCTCTGGCCTCACACTACTCGGGCTGGGGGTTTAGTGTCCTGAATGTGTGCCAATTGTATGTCTCCACGTTAGTGTGGAGCTCGTCCAAGTCTTCCAGACCGGATAAGCTAGTCTGTTTCCTTGAATTAAGCTACTTACAGTTGGACTTCTAATTTACCCACTGTTTATTACTATAATGCCGAGTATTATAGGTTTTTGTATGCTCCCTATTTGCACTATTCTATTTACACTTCGTGGCTTTTGTTGTATGACTTTGCACTTTGACTTTTCCACTCACCTGCACAAAGTGATTTGACAAGTAAATTTGATTTGATTTGATTTGATCTGAGATTTCATGATCACAGGGGCTCGGGTTGTGCATTGTGGGATTTGGTGCTCAGTGCATTGTGGGGTTCAGTGCTCAGTGCATTGTGGGATATGGGACTCTGTGCATGCTCTGCTCCTAACCAGTTGGCGTGGTTTGGTTATTAAACATAGGGGGCCATCGAAGTTTTTCTTTCAGTGACTGCGGAGGAAAAAGTAAGGCAGAGCCCTACGTAGTTCCCTGGCATCTTTCCACAAAAGCAAAAAGGGGGAAAATATTATAACCCGAGCTGCTATGGAGACGAAAATAAAACAGAAACATGACACATCGTGAGTGTATGTGCCGAAGTGGTGGAATCATACTCTGTAGCTGAGACACAACACAGGTCTCCGGCCTTCTCTGTGAAAAACTAGCAGCAGAAGCTTCTGGCTCCGGCACACTCCCGGGCCCCTCAGCACTCCGGCACACTCCCGGGCCCCTCAGCCCTCTGGCACACTCCCGGGCCCCTCAGCACTCCGGCACACTCCCGGGCCCCTCAGCACTCCGGCACACTCCCGGGGCCCTCAGCACTCCGGCACACTGCCACATCGACTATATTGTTTTTTTTCTGTTCCTTACAGGGCAGCGCACGCGGCCTTCGGTCTGGCCATTTATTCAGACTAATCTAGGCTTGGCATGTTCAGGAGCCGGCGGGTACAGCTGATCCCTTTGACGCCAAGCTGATGTCTTCCCCCCCGAAATCCATCACTCAGAAAGCTGGGTGATGAAGGGCACCTCTGCCTTCGGAAATGGAGACCCCAGCGCCGTGTTTTCTTCTGTTTGTAACGACAGCGTCCGGTTTTTCTGGTCGGGGCAGAGAGGTTCATTGTATTCCGGTCGATCCTGTGGCACACATGTTTTGGAATTGCGTGATTCATCTGCGCCAAACGCAGGATCCGGGTGGAGGAAGGGGGCTCAGCCAGGGGCCTCTCTGCTAGGGGCCACTCCTCTGGTCAGGGTAAGGCGTCGTCCCGGGAGACGTGAGTCTTTTCCGGCCAATAGTACGATTCTCCAGCTGTGCTCATAGTACCGTGGCCTGGGGAGAAGATGGCCACACACATACCTGAAGCTTGGATAAGCGAGAAAACACGGATGAGTTACAAACACCTCACTGGAGGAGGTCCGGGATGTGGTGCGTGGGACATGTGCACAACCAAAATAACGTGGGGGGGCAGTGAAAACCTTTGCTGTATATTTTATTTTTCCAAATAATATCTTATAGCCTAGCAACCCCTAGGCTGTCAAGGCAAAACAAGAAACAGACGAAGAGACACATAAGTGTTTTAATACCTAACTGAACCCCCCCCCCCCCTCTAAAGCGGGAAAATATACTAGGAGCCAACTAAATGCGAGGCAGGACAGTGGAGCTCCACGCAGAGCACATGCTCTGGTCCTGGGGATGCGGGGATGTTTTGCAGAAGGAGCATGATCTTGTTTTTCTATAAGGTTTTGTATAAGGTGTTCTTGTCTTTAAGAAAACCACACAGGCACTGAATTCATGTGGCAAAACTGAAAGATACTGATATGAAAACAAACAAACAAGAAATCAATAAACACAATTAGGAGACAGACAATGTGAATGCTGGTCCTGGGTGACATCATTCCCAGTCATCCAATGAAGTCCATTCCCAAAAGCTGACTGCTCGCTTTGCCACTGCATCCTACAAGGCAAAGAATTATACGTTTTCTAATTTTACGCCGAAGGGAAAGTAAATCCCCTGTTGCTAAGTGACTGAAGCAAGGCTTAAAGCGAATGGAGCGGATGACTCACCGGTCTCCGCATTACATGCATATAAAATCTGCACTCAGCACCCACAGCAGCCTAACCCTTCCTTATGTACGCACATCAGCCACTCTTTCCCTCTGCCCATGCTCAGGCTGGATGTGCCTGCCCCTCACGGACGTCCCTGTCTGCAACCTGATAAGAACGTACACTTATTTTCGGGGGGTGTAATGCTTTTGGTCTTTAAAGCCCAGAGCAGACCTGATTCTCCAATGTAGACTGAAAACCGGGACCCTGAAGGCCTTGAAATGCCCTAAATCGGCCCCCGATTTCTGTTAACAAGCCCTGAAATGGTCTGTCAAAGCCTAAAATACAACAGTGTTACATATATGCATATATTGGCAGATTATTGTTAGTTGTCCTGGATTTGGCTCCGGGCAGCCAAAAGTGAGAAATACAACCACCAGCCCAGGTTACTTACACTTTATTATAAAGTGGGTTTAGCTCCAGGGCGGGAGGGGGTTGAGTCCCATTAGAATGACTGCTGTGTGTATGTGAGCTGTCTGTGTGCATGTTTTTTACGATGTTTTTTTTCCAGGTCTCCTCCAGGTACTCTGGTTTCCTCCTGCAGTCTAAAAACTTGCCTGCCTTGGCCTGTGCTTGTTGAGATAGACTTCGACCTCACTGGGTGATGGATGGATGGATGGATGGTTTAAACAATTTTACATAATTTATATAGTCATTCTTCAGCAATAGTCACTCTAAAGCCACAAAGAAGAGTGTTATCTGTTATGCAATTAGATTAATAAGATTTCTGAGAATTGTGGGAGTGACTGTTATTCAGTGATGCAATTGTCGTATTTTGGACCCTTAATGTATGGTTGTGACTCCAAGATTGGTTTGGTTATCGAAATTGGAAGGTTAATCAGGTAAAATGCCAAGTTACGTAAATGCGACTCAGACTGACTCTGATGTAAGCGCTGATGTAACCCCCATTTCCCAGATGAGGACCTTTCGTGTGCGTGTGGACAATGACGGCTCAGGTCACCAAGACGCACTGGGGGTCAGGTGGTGGCCCAGCTGCATCACTCCAGGCGGCCCAGCCACGTGTGGCAGGCTCCTGGCTCTTATGTAAGGCAGACTGTGTGTCCTGGCTTGTTACCATTGATTGGTAGCTTCTTCCAGTCAGAGATTTTCTTCCCCAAGTCGGTGTTTATGCCCCTAATTGTGAAACAGGCTGCTGACCTGCTAAAGCTGCCAGAGGCGACTACCTTTCTGGGGTCCCTGGGCACTGCCAAGGGAGAAATACCAAAACAGGAGAAAGAAAAGACTGATTTTTTAAGTTATAATATCGAATTATGTATAAATTATCTACTGCAATGGGCTGGCGCCCCGTCCTGGGTTATCCTGGGATGGATGAATTATCAAAATGAGTCTGTGTCCTGTCTTAGATGCACATAATCACTGTTCAGCTCTTGCTCCAGATATATTGCTGACGCTCTGACCCCAAGCTTGGCTTTAACTCCTTTGTCTCATATGCCAGTAAAGTATCATTATAATGTTTGGTTTATTTAGCAGACAATTGACTCCATAGTGACAAGGTCAGCCAGTCCAACGGTGAATTTACCCTGCTGATGGTGGGAATTGAACTAGCAACCTTCTGATCCTAGATACAGGTCCCTTTTCTGGAGCCACACAGCACGTTAAAGACAAGAGCTTCAAAGAGAATGGAGCCAAATTGCCTAGCAGTCACTCTGCTTTCTCCAGCATATCAGAAAAGAAGACCGCAATCCAAAGAGGTGATCCACCTTCAGACGTTCAGAAATGACATATGACATGTCACAGGTGACCATTGTTGCTTAGTTCCTGGACTGAAGAATGTCTTGCAGAGTAGTTTGTTTGCCACCCCCCCCGTCCGGCCCACCTCATTACAGTGAGTCTGTTTAATCAGCAACTGGAAGCCTGGCGACTCAGCGTAAAAAGAGACCATTTATCCAGCTGATTCAATAACAGCCAATCACAGTACAATGGGGAATCCGACAACCTTTTTCTAAAGGACCACTGAGTCAGCCATGTGACTCTCAGCAAGGGATAATTTAATGGCCACGATGGGCCACTTCGGTGGGTCAAAGGCCACAACGTTACTTCCTGCTTGACGTATCACTATGTGACAGTGGCAGTAACTATAGACAGAGGTACATATCTCCTATAATTATCTAATGTTTCCCCAAGGGGCTGAAATTACCATTAAATAACCATTCCTAAATTACACAATCTGCGACATCAAAACGGTTAATCATGCTGTCATTTCCTGATGCATGTCTCACTGAGGATGGAGCGGCCACTCGGTGGGCAGTATTGATACTCTACAGGGTGTTTGCGTGAAATAGAGAGCGTCAGCATGCTTCAAATGTTCCATTTCCTCTGGTTTTCGAGGAATCTGGCGATTCCCAATGAACACGTTTATGAGTACCTCCTGATTACTGTGATTATTAAATTAGTGTATCACTCAGGGTTTATCCAGCCATGTGCCAAAGTCCCGCTGAATAGGGAACTGTAGACCATGTTGCATACTGGTAGGCAGGGGCATCAGAACCATGACGGATGGGGTATGTCTGCCTGCCAGTTATATTTTCGGGTTCATTTAGAAAGAAACCTTGATGAGTTTTAGCACTTCTACCATTCAAACACCATGTTGAATTTTGTTGATCAAATTAAACAACCCTGCATCAGGCAAGAAGGTATAGAAATTGGATGGATGGATGGATAGATGAATATACCACATACAAATAATTTGGCATATTTCTACTTATTTAAAGGTGCATTTATTTATTATAGCATATTTTTGTATGTACTGAGTTATTTAATAAATTCCTATGATCACAGAAGGTGTGCAGATTCCAAACTGGGGCAGCATTACAGGGCAGTAGACAACCCTTTCTAGGTCTTCAGCCTCAGGTCTTCAGTCTGTGTATGTAAACTCATCATATATTAGCAAAATTTAAACTCCACATATATCACACACAATTAAGTGAGATAAGCCAAACGCCCACCACACAAGAATGAATAATGAAACTGATGTTTACTGACAGCTAAAAATATCGCCAGCAGCTGAGCCCCCTTTTAGCCGAAACAGATCACGTCCCGGCATATTTATGTCACCTTAAAGCTGACATTCTTAGAGGGAAACCACATTTTCTCGTCCCCGTTTCAGACGCATCTCCTCTTCTGAAGTGAAAAACGGGGCAGAATCTTCAGAAGCGTGATCTGCAGCGTGCTCCCTTTGATCTTCTGCCGACACGTTAGCATGTCACTGGACTCTATTTCTGCACCCGGCCGCAGCGAAAGCAGGTCAGACAGATGTGGTGGGCCCTGCCAGACGAGACCACCCCTCCCCCAAGCTTGACGCAGGGAGAAGAGGCTGTCTCGATCACCTCCACCTTCGCATGCGCTGGCGTGGGTGTGACGTCACTGAGGCGCTATATTTAGCATTTAAAGTCCCCCCCCCCCCAAGTACCCTGAAATAGACCTTGAAAGCCCCTTATCTTCCATCTCGTGATGGCGTGCACAATTCATAAAGCTCAATTTATTCTCCAGTTAAATGGGATACGATTTTGTTTTTATGTCCCATTAATGCGCACGCGAAGGCGGTCGGGTGAGACTGTGAACCTTGGCCACAGGGTGGCGTGACTGACACTCATGGCCATGCTGCCTATGGGCTGAACGGACTCAGAGTGGGGGGGGGGCTTATTTGTGGTTCGGCGTGTCTCTCCAGTGGCTGGCGAGGCCTTAGGTTGACCCCCCAGCCCACCCCCAAACACACAGCATAGCTTTGCATAAGCCGGCCGCAGTTTCCTCTGAACCCTGCTGAACCCTGCAAATGCACCTACAGTAGTTGAAGAGGGGTCATGAGGTCAGATGCCACACTTTTCATCCTCTTACCTAACGTGACCTCACAGTTGCGTGTAGCCTCCCATGTCTCCTCTCTTTCAGAAACAGACATCCACTGATTCGCAATAAAGTTGCCGAGACTTGCCACTGAGTAAGATGGCGGGGTGGACAAGATGCACAATGGGTCTTTCCATGCCGGTGCTCATTGGGCTCCTAGGGTACTATACATGAATGGCTTGGGATACATGGCGTTATGACACGGAGGTCACAGGCCCCTGGGGAGGCAGCAGTAAGTGTACTGGAGTGCAGCCGAATTACAGCCGGCACTTGACCAGACGATGCGCCTGCCCCACTTTCCAGCCCTGAATGTTGGAGTATATTTCCGTCTAGCTGCAGCGACCCTAAGGGGCCTAGATAATGTGCTCTCTGCTCGCTGATGGTCTGGTGGCCTGATCTGAACAAGAGATCAAAGCAAGTCGCTCGGGTTCTGGTAGAACTGGAGCCATTCCTAACCCTTTCAAAAGGGGATTTGTCCATTTCTTAACTACTCATATTAAATTGGAAGTTTCGCTTTTATACATTTATGCAGTGGGAAATTCCTACAGTTTTTAATCATCCCAGGTCAGTATCGGCTCACTATTGTTGTCCTGTAGACAAAGGTCCCGCCTCTTCTGTCCCAGGGTTTTGGGCCCGGGGGCAGGGAAGACGGATCTCTAGCACAAAGGTCCATGACATCTCCCTTATCTACTTTCCAGCAGTTGAGACACCCAGGTCTCTCTCTTTCAGTTCACAAAACAGCCATCCCCCTGGCTGGAGAAGACGAGAGTACATCGCCATTCTTCTGTCCATTGGACCATAAGACATTCTGCAGAATCGTCCAATGTGGTAGAAAGCGGGGGGAGATAAGTACACGGCCACCTACTTCACCCTATTATAAGATAAATATTTGATTCAACTGTGTCCTCAAAAGTCATCCCCTCTGCTTTCCACAAGAGAGTGTTATACAACTACTTCATTATAAACAGATTGCAAAGTTACTGCTAAGAAATCAGGCCACATGACCTCACTAACTCTCCAACATGACCTAATGCTCAGTGCATGGTTTCCACTTCAATTCTTTGTAATTTAATGCATGACGGGATTATTATCCAATAAAGTTTAATTTGGATAGGCAAGGAAAGTAGAAAGCCTGTCTGATATGTCAGGGCTTGGGGTAGAGTTATTTTTAGCCTCCAGAGTTATCAGTTCATTTTTTTCCCCTCTGGGGTGAGCGAGCCAGCGATTGGGCTGTTACCCTTGGCAACACACGCAGACTTCTGTGCCAGGAAGCGATGTGGCGACCGCGGTGGTCGAGGGATCAGCTGCTCCGCCGGGATGGCAGAGAAGCTACGCCTCTCGGCGGTGATAAGTGCCGCGATGGTACCCCTTTGACCTGCGCCGGGAATGATGAACTCATCAGAGCTCATCAGGAAACGACCATCTGGACTGGTCTTAAATTGCACTCCCATGAGCCTTAGCAGCTGAAGCGGTCAATCGTGTGTATTTATTATTATAACTGGCGATGTGTGTTCAGCTCATTAACTGTTTACATTACATTTACATCTATTTATTTATCAGACACTTTTATACAAAGCAGCATCGGTTGAAAAAACAGGGTCAGGCAGTCCCTGGTGCAGTTGGGGTAAGTGCCTAGCTGGAGGGCCCAGCTGTGCAATTAACTCTGCTAACCTTGGGATTTGAACCAGCGACCTTCCAGTCACAGAGACAGCATCCAAACCTGCTGTTCATATGTGTTGTTGAATGCTGAATGTGTTTTATATTGCATTTGACTAGTTGTGGTGTGTCTGGATGGACCACTACTTAGGGCTATTTTATTAAGTAAGCAAGGAGTCTTGCAGGTCCCATACAAAAGCTTGCGTTGGTTGTAAGTCTGCCACAAAACTCCCTTTTAAGTCTATAAATGAACTCCCTTTTAAGTCTAAAAGTTGCCTCTGAACTGAGATGACCAGAATGCGTTCCAGCTGCCCACACATCCTCCAATCAGTGTCAGTCCACCCATTAGATGGCATAGGCAGAGTCTCAGGCATAGGCAGAGTCCCTGGCATAGGCAGAGTCCTTGGGATAGGCAGAGCCTCTGGCATAGGCAGAGTCCCTGGCATAGGCAGAGCCTCTAGCATAGGCAGAGCCTCTAGCATAGGCAGAGTCCTTGGCATAGGCAGAGTCTCTGGCATAAGCAGAGTCCCTGGCATAGGCAGAGTCTCAGGCATAGGCAGAGTCCCTGGCATAGGCAGAGTCTCTGGCATAAGCAGAGTCCCTGGCATAGGCAGAGTCCCTGGCATAGGCAGAGTCTCTGGCATAGGCAGAGTCCCTGGCATAGGCAGAGTCTCTGACATAGACAGAGTCCCTGGCATAGGCAGAGTCTCTGGCATAAGCAGAGTCCCTGGCATAGGCAGAGTCCCTCACATAGACAGAGTCCCTGGTATAGGCAGAGCCTCTGGCATAGGCAGAGTCCCTGGCATAAGCAGAGTCCCTGGCATAGGCAGAGTCCCTGGTATAGGCAGAGCCTCTGGCATAGGCAGAGTCCCTGGCATAGGCAGAGTCTGCATACGGTGACCTTTTTCACCTCCCTCATACAGAGCGTACAATAAATAAAAGAATTTTGTTTGTTCTGTTTCACATTGAATTTTTTAGCCGCTGACATTTGGAAGGGAAGAATGCTTTGATTTCTGAGCCTTACACAAATGCATCTATCGAATTTGAAGGAGTACTCTAGTGATAGTGTCTCTCATTATCATTCCGTAACCTAAAGAACTGAATCCGCCTTACTCACAGGGTGGGTATTTCATCACAGGGTGACTGTCACCCATGCTGAAAAAACCAGCACAGACTTGCATAGCCGGTTGCCAGCATGACAGGTATAATGCATGCTGGTAATACCAGCATATGCTGTATTTGATGCTGGTGGGCCAGCATCATTAACAAAATATTTCTGGTGGACCAACTACATGTGCAGGTAGACCAGCACAGCTATGCTGATCCACCAACTAAGCCAGCAGCAAACCAGCACTGGCCAGTATAGACCAGCATAGCAATCGTGCTGGTCTATGCCGTTCCTACGTTGCTAGGAGGTAGGGGGTAACCAACAATTTTTCCTCTGAGGGGCAAATTCCATCAGTAACACAAAGCCATGGTCCACTGCATCCAAAAAATGCCGACTGAGTGAAGGTGTTTATTCGTTTATTTGTGCACAACCACTAAACCCACCAAGAATACCATCGCTTGACCAGAGACAGTTTGCCAAACATGGCCGACCGGGACTCTAGATCGCGTCTTTCTTCGTTATTGCTTCTCAGATTTACACGAAGAGCAAACGAGTAGAACGTGGTGTGGATGGCAGTGACAGAAATGCATGGCTTTATTGCTGTGTACTGTTACCAACCACACTGCTGTCTCCATAGTGACAAAACAGCAGAAAACATGCCTAATGATGGACAGTGGGCGGCCAGATCAGAAAGTTGGCCCTGGCGTATCATGTGGAGCGTTGCAACATATTCGGGAAATAAGATCTTTGTCTATGGTTATGCCACAGCTATAATAAACAAGCTCAGGCCAAGGCTGGCATCATTAAGCGTATAGCACCCTTTAGGGATGATCAGGCTGTGTTGCCGTGTTGCAACCCAAACAATACTTTCCAGTACAGTCTCAGGGCCCTCGGTGCTGACAGCTGTTTGTACATTGCTGTGTGGCCCGAGTGACAATTTACAGGGCCGTAATTTCATTATGGTGGCAGTGATGAGTTTCAGACGAAGCTTCACTGAGGGGTGGGGAGCTGAGCAACTGGCACTAAGGGAATGATTTTTAAATGGGACAAGAAATTGCTTTAGTTGATTTATTTAGTTCCTTCAGATTCCAAAAGATATGGAACCAGAAGATGCTGGGACAAAGAAGAATATGGATCCCTCCAGTTTGGATGACTGGGGGCAGTGTGCTGCCCAGGGCTGCAGCCTCACACATCCCCTGAAATGGGGGGTGACAAATTGCCTGGCCTCTTTCCATGGGTTCCATTTTTGGGGGGGTTTCCCCATGATCCGAAGTCGTGCCCCATGACAGACTGGCCTCCTGCTCAAGTTTCAGTCAGCCCTGCATCCCAAGCTACATTCCAGACTCCCTGTGACTGGTTCAATGGTTCTGGAAAAGTAAATGCCGATTGGGGGAATGCTGAGTTAGTGACGCTATCGAGGAAAAACAAGTCGTGCCTATAATATGAATTATAGTAATCTCAGTTATCTCTTTTAATACATACAGTAGTAGCAGTCTTTCGTATAGTAAAACTTTAATCTGCAGCCTTTATCTAATTTTATTATCAGTCACTAATTGCAAATTCACAATAATAGAATGGTGCTATACCAGCGCCATATGAAAAAAAAATCCAAGAAATAACAGAAAATGCCACCAAAACGAATAGATAAATAGTTTTACTGGCCGAGATGTACAGAAACGATCTGATCTTTTTATCATGGGGGTGGCAGTGTTTGGCAGCCAGTGTCTGTTTAATACTGAGCCATGACTTGCCAGCCAGGAAATCGCACATGTTTTACCCACGTGTAACGCCACCACCAGAAGAGGCCTTTTCCGTGTCTTTCCTGTCCCCTTACCATGATAACCTGGTGTGGAGCAGGCAGACGAGCTCGGCATCTCAGTCCTCCCTGAAGGCTGGCTCCCGTCTTCCCTAAGCGCTAGATTCCTTCCGAGAGCAGAGAGCAGGAACGAGGGATGATGGGAGTCAGCTGGGAATCGCAAAGCAACAGCGGCTGGAGTCATCATCCACACCTAATCCGACCCGGAAAAATTTCCTGCGAGAATCAACATTTCAGCTCAACTTTCCAAAAGGAGGTTTTTGAGATACATACACAAAAAAGAGCGAGGAA
>JAODKN010000114.1:5605474-5616506 GCA_026774425.1 Petrocephalus zakoni
CCACTCCCCCCCCCCCAAAGGCTATTTTTAGACCCATAAATCAGGCCCCATCCGGTGGCACCTGAATCCGTCACTTGGACCATCTCAGCCAGGCATTACTATCTATATTTATTTACTGGCAGTGCTCAGAAAACGGTGACACGTTCCGTCAGGCGCGTGCATACATCAGACGGCAGGCTGTTCGCATCTAATTAAGACGTTCCAAGCACCACAAAAAGCTCACGCTGACAGTATCGTGACATGAAGCACGCAGTTGCAAATACACTGGGGCCTGTGTAAGTCTTTATCTGTTTACCTCCTCTCATATATTATTTATGCATTATAGACTTTCAGAAAGCTGGCCGATTCATTTTCACAGCTACAGTAAATCACGCCATTTTCATAAGTCTTCCCCTGGGATAATATGCTGGAATTTGACTTACGCGGTCCAGAGTCATGTGACAGGGCCTGCCAGTGCATAACCCACAATTCCCAAAACAGTGTTACTAGAGTGTTAATTGTTCCAAGTAGCATTCATTAGCAAACTAAGCCATTATTATGAAGTTAAACCAAAACCATTTGACTGAACATGAGCACATCAGACATACCTTCATAAGAACTAAAATATTTGCCCAGACACACAAACACTCACACTTACTCAACGATATTACATTACTCCATATCTGCCATCTTTTCCAGCCCATCCCTACTTTGCCCATCTCAGATCCAATCCTGGTGGTAGGCATAAGAGGGGTCATACTTAATGCAGAGGAGCCAATGTTATCCTTAGCCAATGATATGTTTTGATTCGATGAGTGACAGGGAAGGGAGATGAGGGGACCCTCGGGGGCCAATCAGCTTTTAGCCCCGCCCCATATATTCCCCGGGCTGATCCCTAGACACAGTGCTACTGCCCGACCCCAACACTCAAAGGGAGGTATGCTGCTGTTCCCCATGGGATATATCACACATGTGTGGATATGAAGCTCTCTGGGCCTGAGTCCAGACTCGGGGCAAATCACTAATTTTAGAGACATTGTGGGATGAGCCAAAGCACCTCCTGGAGGTGACAGGGGTTTCTCACATCTTCTCATCCTGCATCTGACAGGTTCCTTCACAGTCATGCCCGCTGGGACCAGGCTGGAGGCTCCACAGCCTTGGACCTTCCAACAATAAAAAAAAATAAAAAACTGATACATGACCTCCGAAGATCTGCCCTCCAAAATAATCGCCCGGCAGGGCACGATCATTTTTCTCCATCAATACTCAACGCAGTGTGCTGCTCTGATGTCAACGATGAGGGCCAGCAGTGTGCTGTACACAAAAAGCACTAATTCTCTTGCCCTGTGGGAATCGAGCAGGCAAAAGAGAGACTCAGATAGAGAGAGAGAGAGAGAGAGAGAGAGAGAGAATGGCTCAGTGGTTGGCGTGGGCTGTGTTGTGAGACTGCCAAATAGCCATCCCGATTCACAGCCTCACATTTGCTCAGACAGGACCCAGTAATGTCACAGGCGGTCATTAATATATCAATTCATTCACAGGTCGACTTTGTGGATTTCTGGCGATCACTTTATTTTCACACATCCAGGTTTGCGGGCTCAATTGACACCCTCAGAAGTGTATTTGTGCGTGCACTGCACTTTAATCCTCCTGTGTTTGAATTAAGAATGAAAATTATCAGGTGAGGAACTTCAGCTGGAGAAAGCAGCTGGCGGGCTGGGTAGAGCTTGTACCTGTCTTTGCGAACCAGACCTTTATGTAATGTATTTCCATAAACAGTGGCAGCAGCTTGTCTCAAGCAATACGTGACTGTCCAAAAACAGCATCCATCGCTGGCGCAAAAGCACGACGTACTCTGCTCAGAGCAGCGCAGGAGATAATTAAGGCGATCGATTCTCGCTTTGTTCCGGTGTTCAGGGGCCACAAAAGCGGAGACAGCAGCCCTGCCTGGAACACGACGGTCCAGGAGGCAGAACCTATGTTATCTCCTGAAAGCATGGGGGGGATTAAGGGGGTCAGCCAGGGATCGCAGATCTCCATTCCAGGCATAGAGGAACCCATTAAACGCATAACAATGAAATCCGGCCCTCAAAGCTGCAGGAGGATTTAAAAAAAAAAAGGAAAAAAAAAAACAAAGATAAAAAGGTGATTAAAAACGGGACAGATAAAAGCCTGAATTTAGTGTGTGGGTGTTTATACTCTCCCACACATAAATAAGGGGCTTTAAATAAGGGAGGGAACCATATATGGGTCACCTGAGGAAATGCAGAAAACTGTACCGTATCAAAATAAAAGCAGCCTCTGGGAACCAGTTTAAAGTCTCACAGTCAACGAGGCACGCACATTCTCTAAAGATGACCCCCCAGGACCTAGCACCAAATACATCTCTATTTGCCTTGTTGGTAGCGTCCAAACCCCTTCAGATCTCAGATCTGCCACAAATAGGTGAACATTGTCAGTGGGTTGCGGGTGGGGGGAACTGGCATTGCTGGCTGGGACAGGACAGACCGCACTGTCACGGGACAGAGATGTCAAACTTCCAAAAGCATTGCCAGCCCAAAATCAGCTGCCCTGTTTGATCACAGCAGGCGACCCTGAACTTTCTGGAGATTCCCAAGACATTTACTTCTCATAAGTTTCAAAAAGAAGGCAAATTCCACACTTATGTAATTCTGCATATCTTATATGAGATAGATAGACAGACAGACAGACAGACAGATAGATAGATAGATAGATAGATAGATAGATAGATTTGCCTCCTTTCTGCCTCGTATTTCCCTGACACAGGTGAGGCTCCCTGCCACCTGCCACAAGCCCTTCAGTTGAGTGTTTTCCTGACAGAAAGCTTTCAGCGGGTCAGTGAACTAAAACAGGACACAGTGTACGGGGTTTGCAGATAAAGACCACAGAGGCGTGATGGAAGACAGCCCAGGGGCCATGGGGGGGCAGGGGGTAGACTGAGGGAGATCTGCCCTTGCGAGGTGCCATGCAAGGAGAGTGCCGCGAGAGCGCCCCCTCAGGGCAAAGCGCACTGACAATGTGAATGTGTTGGAGCCCAAAGCTGGAGGCCACATTCAAGGGCGTCAGCAGGACTGAGACAGAAATAACACTGTACACAAACAGCATGTTTCTCTGCCTTATTTTGGGGGTGGGCAAGCAGACGAGAGCAAACACCAGAGAAGCATAACCATGCATGAGAGACCAGCCCGATGTTCATTCAACTTCATCCCACAGACTCCTCCTAGCAAAACTGGCTGTAACTTTCCGCGGGGAGAGGATTTCCAGTTGAGTGCCCAGACCTTGGTGCTGAGAGCTAAGGGCCCCACAATATCACGTTGCGCTTATATGGTGTAAGCATAATAATCACCAGGCTTCAGAAGATGGGCGTAGACATTTGTCCAGATGTCAGTTTCTCAGTAATAAACTGATGTTTACTTACGCCCACAATTTGGTAAGCAGATTACTAGTGTGCCTAAAATATGAATGGCAGGCATATTGTGATGGTCAAAAGTTACTAATCTGGATAATTCTGGTGTATCCTCATATTAAATTAACATGTCAGAAAAAAGTACTGCCACACCACCACGTCTGGGCTAATAGCATATAGCAATAGCATATCCAGACTGCAATAACTGACCTAGCCTGAGCTGACAGCACAGTGAGCCAAACTGGGGTCACACTCAACGGTAACAAGCTAACTTCAGGGATCCACTCCTATGACCTGGCAAAAGTTTTGGGAGGGCCATCTGGTGGGCCATTGCATTCAGGAAAGCACTCCACCTGTAGTAGGAGGGAATTGGAAGCCAGCTGCCATTCAGTCACATTGGGTCCAGGTCAACCCTAGCACAAGCTGACCGTGTGCAAAAGGACATCACAGGGCAGACCCCCCCGTCCTTCCAGGAATTGAGGCACATGACTCATTTAGACCCTCCCACAGAAACAACAGCCAATCCTACCAAACACCTAGCAAAACATATTCCTATTGATGAAATGATCGCAATACTAACATCGCAAATCATCCAGCTAGCTGAAGTGAAGTGCCTGTGAGAATGTTTCCAGGACACAGAAAAAAATTATATACATTATAATTCAGAAGCTCTGGTGTAACATTTGGAAGCCATGAGGTCAGGTGAGGGCTGAGGGGGGGCTTTAAATAGTGTGCTCTCATTCATTTTCATTAAAATAAGACCCTCCTGGGGTCACCTGACCTCATGAATTAGCCCCGCCCCCCATTTCATAAATCTCTAGTGACTCTCCTGCTAGACCCCATAACACAGATTCCTCCCCAAAACCTCCAGCTGCTGAGACGCTAATACAGAAGTGTTCGTGTAATTCATGTGTACAGGGCCCTTATCGCAAAGTATAACATCATTGAGAAAACACGAAACTCACGATGACAGCTGAACTTAAACCGGCATCCGACCCTTCGCATCCCTCATGCGTACATAATGAGAGTTACAATCAGCCCGCTGTTTATTTACACCCATGTGAGATCTGTGGGCGCGTTCTCGAGCCCATGTTCGGCAGGATCCACCCCCACCCCCCTCCAATTCATTTAAAAAAGCAAAAGGAAGAGGGGAGCAGCGGGCCTCGCTCTGGCGGTAAGTGGGTCACCGCCACACCGGCGTCAAAGACGACGGGTGGAAATGAGAAACGCGGCGAATGGGCGAGAGAAGCGAGAGAGAGGATGGCCCCCCCAATTCCCATGGGATAAAAGGGGCAGGTGATATCTCTGCTTTTATCTGATGAGAAGTAGAGGGGGGTCGATTGATGCCAGATGTGAAAGCCATGGCTGTCTGCTTGTTACCCAAGCTCTGATTCGGGGCTCAGGTGGAAGTGGGCAAGGCTCCAGCAGCCCTAACAGAGCCACCGCAGCCCAGGCGGGAACAGTAGCACACTGACACACCCCCCTGATCCTGTCCTGAAGAAGCCATTCAGAACAACAACCTTGAGAGGCCTTTAAAAAGCACTTATCGTGGTGTCTTGAGACGGCCGCAGTGGTTTAGAACCACGCTGGGCAAACAAAGAATCATAATGGCGAAACGTCCGAAAGGCCGGAGAGCAAATACGCCAAGGCTTCCAGAGAGAGGCACACAGTGGAGAGTATAAACACATTCAAATAAAAAGAACCAGCAATGAGGACAGTGCTGCTCTGCCCTTCTCCCAGATTTCTGTGCTTCTCTGTGTGTTCATGTTTAAATAGGCCTGCTGTGGTTGGTGTATCTTCTTGCTTGGGCCTATCGTCACGTCCAGCTGGCTGGTGGCAGCCCACAGAAGAGCTTTACTCTTAACCTGCAGCCACCCCTTCTCCATAGGCTCTGCCCCCAAGGCCTACCTTCTCCAGGGTGGTTGGGACGTCATGGTGCTGCAGCTGCTTCTCGATATGGTCCCCCAAGCACTGGTAGACCCTCCTCTTCTGCTCAGTTGAGTAGGCCTCCAGGCTGAGGAGGCAGTCACATTTCTGTGGATGATGGAAAAAAAGCTCTGGAGATCAAAGGAACTGGAAGAACCACTTACATCACCCACCCACCCCCCTGCTGCAAATTTCCGACTTTTGCATAAAACCACACCAGTTATTCATTTGCTGGTTGCCTAGTTTAGCTTTGCCTCTTACTTTTATCTCCGGATAAAGGCGTGTACCTTCCAAAGTCAAGGCAAATGGCACAATAAAATTCCAGGCCAATCCTATCAGTTAATGCACATGCTAAGAGCTCATGCTAATGGCCAGTGGCTAGTGCTCATGCCAAGAGACAACACTAAAGGCCACAGGCCAGTCCTATCAACTAATGCTAATTGCCAGTCGCTAATGCTCATGCAAAGCGACAATACTAAAGGCCATGGGCTAATCCTATCAGCTAATGCTCATGCTAAGAGAGAATACTGAGAACGACAGGCCGATCTTATCAGCCAATGCTCATGGTAAGAACTAGTACTAATGGCTAGTGGTTAATGCTCATGCTATGAAGCAACACTAAACACCATGGACCTGTAAGTCAATGCTCATGCAAAGAGCTAATGCTAATGGACAGTGGCTAATGCTTATGCTAAAAGGGGAAACTACAGTCCATGGGCCTAGCAAAGAAGACCCAAAAGAGGCTCTATTTACTAAAGGTTCTCAGGACAAACAGCTTCCCCGAGAAACTGCTGGTGTCCTTCTATCAATGCACAGGTGCGTGGTTCTCTAGCTACACAGTAGCACAGAGGAAAGAGCTCCACAGGATTATACAGGCCACTCAGCAGATAGTCAGCTGTCCTCTACCCTCCCTTGAAGAACTGCACAGCTCCCAGTGTCTCAGGAACATCAAAAGAATTCTTCAGGACCCATCACATTCTGGCTATATACTGTTTGAACGCCTACCAGGCAGATATTTCAGATCCTTAAAGACAAAAACTAACAGAAACAGTTTCTATCCTTCAGCCACCATGCTGAATGCTGCCGAGGTGTACCCTGACCCAGTGCACTCTCATGTCCACATTCCAATTGTTCAACTTTTAGCTGCTGTTTTTTTCATGTGCAATAGGTAAAATGTTGGTCTGTGTTGTTTATTTATTGTCTGTCTATTTATTGGATTATTTGTTTTATTGTTATAACTTGTCTATTGTTTTGATGTGACGCTGGGGAAGATGTACTTTCAAATTTTGTTGCTGTGGAAACAACAATGACAATAAAGCATCTGAATCTGAATCTATCAGCTCCTGCTCATGCTAAGAGCTTAACCTGAGGACCAGGAGAAGAGAACACAGTGGCAGACATCCCACCTCTCCCGGAAATTTCTGGAGTCTCCCGCAAATTGACAGCAGCTCCCTGACACCCGCAATGACGTGGAATGTCCCGGTCGTTCTGCTATTCAGCGTTGGTAAAATTTTGCCCTCCAGCCCGCTCTCACCACAGTCTGTAATATCTATACAGTAACAGGCCCATGGCAGTGACATCTTATTTGTTACAGTCGCCTGCAAATCCATCGAAGCACCTGCCAGCACCTCCACCCTCCCGGATGCGCCTCATCTGCCTAAAGTAAAAGTTAAATATCCCTAAAGTGGGATGTCCGCAGTGGTAAACGCTTTTTAGCATGTGGAGCAAAGCCATTCTCTGCAAGACACAGTCAGCAGAGTTTTGGTATTGGATTTGTGATTAAAGCGATTACTGAGCTGTTATGTTGTTGTGTTCTCGCTGTGACCTTGGAGTGCCGTCCAGCACCTCTGTCACATATGAGGACGCTTCCACATGGAAACATCAATTCTCCGCACAGAGATTCTTTCTCTCACTATCTCCAGGACAAAATTACATGACAAGTGATATTAATTCTGAAATCAATCTTGTCCAAAAAACAAGCCGTTTAGCTTTTCAAATGTCGCCTGCTTTTATCTCTGGATGCTTTCCCACTGGTGCGCAGGGACAGAGCCGAACCCCTTGCCTGGTTTGTAGAGCGACACCAAAGAGATGATTATTTACGGTTCACATGGTATACATCATGATTTACTATGTGCAATTTTTTAGGTTTTTTCCTGCGTGTTATTTTTTCCTCTAACGCGTGTGAGAATCGCCATATTATGTAAGCACCAAAAGCTAGCAAATTTAGAATTTCCTTGCATAAATTTGCATTACAAATCCATTTTGTTCAGCTATTGGTAATGGTACTTTTTTAAGTAGGAGGCTGGAAATTTTCAAGTTCTGAGTTAACAGGAATGCATCAATACATTGCATGGGTGATACCAATAATAATGAATAATATATAGAATATATTTCTTGCAGGATATATATATTCTTGCATAATCCATGCACTGGTATCTCTGTGCATTTGGATCAGTTGTTGGGTACCAGCTTGATTTGGTCACACTTTCAGCTCTGCTAGTAAGCGGGTCCATGTCACTGTGGTTACAGCATAGATACAGCTCACATACTTTATAATGGAAAAGGGCCAGTTCACGGTACGACTCAGGTATGGTTAATGGTTCTTGGTTCTTGGCGGCAGTGGAAAAGAGCCATTTGATCCCGAGAAGAGTGAAAGGGAGATTAAGCATGGTGTCCGGTGTTTCCATGAGAGGAAAGCCAGCAAACGGGTGCTGGTACTGGGCAGGGGATGCATGCAAATGTGAATCGCCAAATTTAAAATGCAAATCAAGCTCAGACTTGATATATCATGTGTTTGATCATGCATAAGCAGCCACATTTAGTGATGGAGGGAGTTTAAAAGGACCTAAAAATAGCAGGTGATTAAAAAAAATCTCCAATGACCTTGTGAAGATTACAGCGACGTAAGCTCCTGAATCATCGCTTGAAATGCACACAAATGCAGCACTACAGCCAATGTTTGGACTAACCTTTTTTTTTTTTAAAAGCAGTCATCTAAGTCACCAGTTTCCACCGGAAGATTGATTTTTGGCAGGGCTATTTATTGTGGGTAATTGGTAAGGTTTATTTTTCACCCCTTATGAAAACTGTCAGTCTTGCCAGGGGGAGCAGGAAAGCTACAGTAAAGCTGCCCTTAGCCTTTGACAAGGCCTGGCCACAGCCAGCCCAGTCCATTAGCGTTAACGGTTCACAGCTCCATCAGGCTGTCGATCCTTTGGGCAAACAGGTCTCAAGGCACAGCAGAAACAGCAGGAAAGAATAAGGAAGCATGCAAGCACCAGGATGGAGGATCTTGTCCTATGTGCCAACCAAGACGGACAAGGCTGTAAGGAGTGTCCAAAAGTAGCACAGCCTCTCTCGCTGGGAAAAGCTTACTTGGGTAACTCGTTTTATTTCAGGAGCGGGGAAGCCTGCGGGCAAAACACGAGGCTAAAAAAATGTATCTGCTGACTTGAAATCTAGTCCAGTACCTCTGACAGCAGGAGGCATAGCGTGCCGTTATTTCGGGGAGGGAGACATCTCGACATCCACCGCAATCTCATACACACATCATTACCCAAACCAGGCCGAAGTTTGGCCACTGTTCAGCCAATTGGACACACAGGGGCTAGTAATTTAGAGACATGACCATTTGCAGGATCAGATTCCAGAGCCAATGGATATGGATGTGGTACCCTGGAGCAGGGCGTGCAACTGTCACTGCAACACTCAACAGGAAACATTACTAATTATAAGCATAATGATGGTAGTTATTAGAGCTGAATAAAATGCTATGATCTAATCATTGGGCCGTAAGGACTGGGTGTGGCTCAGTGGGTTAGGATTAGAAGGCTCTCCTCATGTTGGTCTGGGGTCTCCTCTGTCCCCCCCCCCCCCACCCCCCACAGTCCAAAAGCTTCCTGAGGTTAATTGGACCTACGAAATTGCCTCTAGGTGAGAATTCTGTGTGTGTGTGTGTGCACCTTGCAATAGGTTGGGGTCTTATCCTGTGTTTGTTTCCTGCCTTCTGGGTTAGGCTCCTTATCTTCTACAACCCTGAATAGGACAAGCGGTTACTGGAAATGGATGGGTGGATTCTAGGATGTGCTTTATGCTAACTTATGTCATACTCATGTTTTGTAGAATCAGCTCGACACACTTGGCATTGTGTCTCAGCCCGATGACATCGCCGCAAGTGCCCGCGGGACCACAGAGCTGGTGTCGGTGAGTCACAAAGCGTCGTTTTCAAGGGGCTAGCTCACAAACGCGGTGGGTTGTTTAGGCCGCCCGTGAGGCTGGCAAACTCAGCACTATCATCAGAACGTCCCTAAGACGTATGCAACTGCACCTGCAACTGCAACTGCATAATGCCAAACCGACCAAAGTTCTCTACCCTCCTCCCCCACTTCGGTGGCACTTCTTCCAACCTGTCACTTTCCCTACTGGGCCAGAGACAAACCAGAACCAGAGACTGGGGATTTACTTCAACTGGTAAAGGCTGCAGTTCTGGCTGCAGGTTTGTATCTCCGAGCGTCTGCACCCAGTTCTGGCTGCAGGTTTGTATCCTCGAGGGTCTGCACCCAGTTCTGGCTGCAGGTTTGTATCTCCGAGCGTCTGCACCCAGTTCTGGCTGCAGGTTTGTATCCCCGAGGGTCTGCACCCAGTTCTGGCTGCAGGTTTGTATCCCCGAGGGTCTGCACTCAGGCTGTGCTCCACCCAAGCTGCTGCAATACACAGCTATACAGGTAAATAAGGTCTAAATCTATAATTCATTTTTATTTATTTACGAAATGCAAATAAATATCAACAAAAAAATTTTTTGTAACGAGATCTGGGATCGGAGGTCTAGCCCGATGCTGGCTTTGCTAAAAAACCAACCGAGACATTCCCACACTGCACTACTACTGGCGTGTGTGTTTATTTGTGAATGGGTCTCTGTTCTGTGTGTGTGTGTGTGTGTGTGTGCATGCACACACATGTGCATCTCTGTCTGTTCATGTTTAAATACGCCCGCTGTGGTTGGTGTATCTCCTTGCCCGGGCCTATCGTCACGTCCAGCTGGCTGTAGAGCCTTACTCTTAACCTGCAGCCAAGCGGGCATCCTGCCGGCGATCAGAGCCTTCCCAAAGACAGGCGACAGAAACAGACCCCTGGGGGGGGGCTCACAGGCTTAGTGTCTAATCAGAGCACACGGTTACAAAACAAACACAGCCAAGCTTCCAGATTGCTAAAAGAAACAACCGAGACATTACCACCCCCCCACCCCGACCCCGCCACCAAAACCTGCTCTATTTCCAAGCCTTCTTTAGTACTTAACGTCAGCCAGGACCTCTCCATGTTGTGACAGGCCCCACGGGCCGTGAAAATGGAATCCTTCCCGTCCTTTTCAGCTCACTTGATGTAATCACAGATCCCAACCTAAATCTGCGCCCATTGCGCTAAAAAGGATTAGCGGGCCTTAATGAGGGAGGTTAACCTTTCGTCATTCGCAGAATCGCGCTGCCTCCTATTAGTGGAAGGCCCCGAGGTGGCCGCCAAATTAGAAAGGGAGACAGGAGAGTGTGTCCTTTAAAAAGAGCAGCTTTCAAAGTTTCATCACAGCTTCTTGGCAGACAGAAATTCTTAAAGGCCATTGTTGGGGGGGGGGGGGGGGGGGGGGGGGGGGGGGGGGGCGGGGGGGGCGGCGGGGGGGGGGGGGCGGGGGGGGGGGGGGGGGGGGGG
>JAODKN010000114.1:5617734-5629626 GCA_026774425.1 Petrocephalus zakoni
CCACCCACCCCATGGCTCACGGTAAATCAACTGTTGGTGCAATTAAGGCCGGATGGTGACAGCCTGGACAGGCAGTTACAGATGGCCACAATGAACACAGCCTGATTTGCTGAGAAAGCTGCCTGGAGTGGGGGGGGGGGGTATATAAACACAGCCCCTTAAAAAAGGCCCTCTTTATCACACCCAAGTCCCATCCATCTGACAGCGATCCCAAGCATGTCATCCTGAGCCTGCTGGATTATTCCAGCACCCGATTGGAAAGCAGAACAGCACGGCTCTCTACCGCACGCTGGGAATGCTGGGAATGGACCAGAACATGGCACACCCTCCTCCTCCGTCTCCTCCAAGAAGGTCCACAGAGATGCCCCCCTGCTCAGCAGCCAGTTCATTTCCTTCTCACCAAATCCCCAAGATCTCTCCTTTAATATAGTAAATCCCCCCCCCACACACACACACACACACACTGGACCGCCGTGACGGTGTAATGCTTCAGAGACACGTGTCTCTTCCCAGGGTAAAAAGGCAGCATCCCCACCTTCCGAATCATGTTAGAGCATGATGGCTACCCGACCGCGCAACTCCAGTCTCTTCAGAGACCGCTCTACCTACGTGTGCTTGTCGCCTCAAACAGGGCTCACCAGCTCAGGTCCCAACCGCCCAGAGAGACAGCCGAGAAAGCAGGATAGTCCTTCTTAACACCCCCAGCCCCAACAGAGCAGGATTAACCCGCGCAAATGCCGCAGCGCAAACGTCCGCTCGAAGGACTTTCCATTTTTGTCAAGTCATTTCCTCAGAGACCATCTCCACGGAAACGGATTGCACGCACGCACAGGCACGGCGACACTCACATCAGTGATGTCACAGAGCAGGCGCTGGTGGGGGTCCATGTTACAGGCTGTGGGGGGGATGCCCCTCTGCCTCTTCATTCCGGGTCTGTCGGACACGTTGCCCATGGCCGGCACTCCTCGGTCAGCCTCGGCTCAGCTGCCACGACTCTTAGGATGTGTATCTGGGTTAGGGGACGGCGTCTTTTTAAAGCCTTGGCCGGCCAAAATAGAGCATTGTTTCTCCTGGAGGAGGGCTGAGGGGGCCGTTTGGAAATGCGGGCTTGAGAGTGGACCGGGGACAGATGTGAAACAGCCTGCAGCATGCAAAAATGCGAGTGTCCCCCGTCTGATTGGACTGGCTGACACAGGGGTTCAAGCACCTGACCTTCAGACATGGAGAACGTTGCAGTGTCACAGGAAGCCACTTTGTTTTCCAGGTCAGCAGGCGGGGCGGGGGGCAGGATTTACGTCAAGCTGTAAGGTGAAGGGCACTCTGAGAACCCAGCACGGGCCTACTTCCTGCTGCAGATCTTAGTCAGCAGATTTTTTTTTGTTGTTGTTTTTCAAGTGCCTGGCTCAACCCATTTTCTCTCTCTCTAAGCGCACAGGAGATTGATTAAAATATGCCCACCGACCATCTTACGAGCCAAAATGAGACATGGCATCGCTCTCACAAACCTGGCTGCGTACAGAACACCCGCCGGCTCATTAAGAGCCATATTCCTCATTTTTAACTTCGGAGCCTCACACAACGCAAACACGGGACGTCCAGGCAAAAGAGACCTGACGGTAACTGGGACACCAATGTTAAGTGGCAAAGATACACCGACTATGTCAGCAACAACAACGTAGAATTATTTGCCCAAATATGAGTACGGGTACGCTTGGAGTTCTTTGACGATCACATATCCCATAATGCTCTCCTTTGAAACATACAGATTTATAGGTGAGAACAAAGCTTATGGTCAGAGTGTAGGATCAGCTATTCATCTGCTGCACCCGGAGCACTTTTCCAGGCATTAAGGGCCTTTCTCAAGGGCAGAAGCACAATGTTACGGAGGTTTGTACCAGCCATCTTCCCATTAAAGGCACAGAGGCTGTCCCATGATGGAGAATGAAGGATCGAGTCACGGGCGCGTGCAGATGTTGGAGCTCCAGGCAGCTTGTGGACGGAGGGCAGCGTGATGTCACCAGCGCATGTTCTCTGAGGTTCTCTCCCACTAGCCCTGTTACTGGGCTTTATCTCCATCCCAGTACTGGCCCCACTTCCGCAGACACTCACGGTATTTCCTGCACAAGACGGGACTCAGATCCAAACCCACCAGCTGTCCCAGGGAGCAGCCCGGGGACATCCAGACTCAGCTGTCCCAGGGAGCAGCCCGGGGACGTCGAGACACAGCTGTCCTGGGGAGTATCCAGACAGCAACGACTGAGGACGGACGATGCTCCAATCGCTTGTCCAGTGTCTTGTTTATCCGATGCTACCTACTTATGAACGGAACCAGCAGCGACCCCCCCCCAGCGCTGACATCTCGGCTTAGATCGAGAGCCCGACCTTACGAACTCGGCACAGGTGACAAGCAGAGGACAACAATATAAATAAAGTAAAACTGTGTGACCCATGACTTTAATGAGATTGCTTTCTATTACCGCCCACCCCCCCGCCCCCCAGGCGAGACATCTTCCGCTAACACTGCAGCCATACAGGACACTGCATGTTGGGGGCGGGGGATCAAATTGAATGAAAGGCCAGGTCTCAAGGTCAGCTGGCCCCAGGGGCACATCAGTCGCTTCTCTGGGACAGAAAGGTGCAGGGGGACACGGTCCGAGGCGGGGGCCACAATCCCCAAATTCCCCAGGCAGCCTCTCCCAGTCAGACTCAGGAAGCTGTACAGTGGCATTAAACCAGGGGCGGGACAGAGGCCGTAATTCATACAGAACGGCCAACTTTATCATTAGCCAATGATGTGTTTTGAATCTGTGAGTGACAGGGGAGGGGGCACTCTGGGAGCCAATCAGCTTTTAGCTGGAGCCAGTGCCACTGCTGGGGGGAATACAGTGTAATCCAGCACGAGGAGGGCAGATGAAGGAGGGGAATGCCTGTTTTCCATTGGCTGGCTGAAAGAGGCAGTAAATGGTGCGGCATCAATGAACTTCCAAGGCGAAGTAGGGCGTGTGCTAGCAAGTGGAGCGCAAAGCGCTTTTGGCTTCAGGTTAATTAACAAAAGGGGGATTCATTTAGCATACGGTGTTTGCTGATTAAAGTTTTAGGGGTGAATGGTTTCATTTTGTTATAGTCAGCGGTCTGCCAGCTGGGATCTCTTCTGACCTCAGGAACAGTGCTAGATTACATGTTCTTATCACCATGTGGGCAGTCCTCCTCTCTGATGTTAGTGTCCCACCGGCTGTGTCTCATTGGTCAGTTCACTAAAGACCAAAGACTTATACAAGGGCGGGGCAACAGGGGCACTGGCCCCAGCTGAAGGCTGATTGGCTCCCGGAGTGCCTCTTCCCCTGTCACTCATCAATTCAAGACATATTATTGGGTAATGATAAATTATGGCCCTTCTTATGCCCCTGGATAAAAAATGCCTTTAGTAGGGGCAATTCTAGGCTTAGGGGTTTTTCACTGTCAAAAGGACAGCATCTGGTTCTTCACCTAGACTCATGATCTCCCAGGATCTCCTTTTGATTGTGTCATTAGAACAACAGATCGCAGAGTACCATGCCCAATGAGGCTGAACCTGTTCCCTGTAACTGTTCTGCAGCTCACCCTCCAGCTTGAGTAGCACAGCAGACTTTTCCTACTTAACGTCCATGCAAACAATCCACACGGGAAATGAAACTGGAGCCACACACTGAGGAGAGCCAGCACTCGGCTTCCCCGCTTGTGCAGAGCTGGCTCATTTTATACCCCTAATTGGGAGCTTCTGAATATCTCCTTTTTTGGCAAAGGATGCCCAGAGAGGGTGGTTAAAAATGAATGTGGTGGTAATTTGTCTGCTCCGCTAAGATGAAACGGAATTATATACGGCACACGGCGATGCAAAATTCATAAGCCGAGGAGACGGGGAGACGGGAAGCCAAGATGGAGAAAGTTTCTGTGGAAGCAAGGAGGAGGATCACAGGAGCAGGCGGTGGGCCAGCAGGTGTGTGGAGCTGCTTTGAAGGTGTGAGGGCGGGGTGCGAGGGTGCGGGGGGGTGGATGGGGGGGTCGAGGAGAGAGGTGGAGGACAAGAGAGGAAGAAAGAAGGAAGCAGGGTACAAGCTCCTCAATCAAAGGTTCCTTGGGATCTATCGGAGGAACCCGAAGTCCTGAGGGGGTTCCAAACTTCATCAGAAGGAGAGATCATTTAAACCAATACTGCTGGGTTAAAAAAAAACTGAAGATAAGGAGGACCATGAAGAGAAGCGAAGATGGGCTAGCGAGAGAGCAGTATGGCTGTGTCTCGGGGGGACTGAGCACCATCATCCCCCCACACAACGAGGCCCGTCATGGAATGCCCTCTGATTCCCCCTGGCACCTGGAGACAGGATCGGCCTGTGTCCCACAGCTGTGTTCTCAATCCACACAAGAGTGGGGCCCAAACCCAAACCCATGGACATTCCATCAATTGTAAGTGCATGAACATTCATAAAATGTCATCTCCCGCCTTGACTACTTTCCCTCACTCCTAGCGGGTCTGCCGCTGAGTGCCACTCGTCCTCTGCAGCCGATCCAGAATGCAGCTGCTCGACTCATTTTCAACCTTCCCACTACACTCCAATGTTACACTCCCACCAACGGCTTCCTGTAGCTGCCTGCATTAGATTCAAAACGCTGATGCTCACCAAAAATGGTCCAGCACCTTCCTGCCTAAAGGATCTCACCACACCCCACATTGTGCCATGCTCTCAGATCCTCCAGCACTGCTCTCCTGGTCCCACCATCTCTCAAGGCGCAAAGAAGGCATGCGTCTAGGCTCTTCTCTGTTTTGGTGAAATGAACTCCCCCTAGATGTCCAATCAGCTGAGTCATCGGGTGTCTTCAAACGATGTCTAAATACCTACCTCTTTGAGAAGTACTTGGTTTAGTACTTCCATAATTTTACTCTTAAGAAAAACTGTATTTCCCAACAGCGTTTTTGATGAATAGTATTCTTAGCCTGGGCTTTATTGAACCAGTATTCACTAATGGAGTCTTAAGCACTTATGTAAGTCGCTCTGGCTATGGGCGTCTGCAAAATGCAATAAATGTAAATGTATTTCTAATCAATGCGAGTGGATACATGTTGAATTATCGATAGATATCAAGCCACTTTTAGGCCAGTATTTACAAGAGAGTTACCTTCAAGGCTTTATTTATTCTTTAATTGTATTATTTGCTGGCACTGTGGCCATTTAATGGTCAAGCTAGAACCTGCAAGCTATACTGAAGGATATCTAAGTCAAAAGTACTAAATTTTCACTCGAAAATGACAGGAAAGAGGAAACAAAATGTAGGAATTAATCAGCATGGTGCTATCATGCCAGGTGGAGTTGTGAATCAGTCTCACTTTGATTAATTGAGTCCCCGTTAATATATGTTATTATTTATGTTTCAGAAGCCGGAGACGGATGGACCATGAGGGCAGAAGAGTGCTTCCAGCCCACCTAAATTGTGGTGACAGCCCCCCCACCCTGATGCTTACCTCCGTCATGTGGATGATATAGAACCTTAGCTCCTCTGTGGGATCTGCATGGGGGGTAGATGGGGGGGGGGAGAAGTCAGAGAGTCATTCTACAGCAGGGCAGAGAGAAGCAGGGGGTGTGGAGGGGCTTTGAGACACACACAGGTTTAGGAAACTTACTTGGCCCATGAATATGGCATAAAAAGTATAACAATAACATTTCGCCTTGGCCAGGGTACAGAGTCTATAAGCGCTGAAAATGGCGGTGATGTATGACTCTGTGCTCTCAGCCTCTCTGCCTGCCACCCAAAGGCCGCTGGTTTGAGCCCCGGAAGAAGAGCCACGTGTCCATGGGCCCTTGAGTGAGGCCCTTCCCAGCTGCAGGGCTGACCCTGTACTGTGACCCCCCAAGCCCTCTCTCACTTGTACATGTGCCTTATGGAGGCCAAGACAGGGTTAGTGAAAAGAGAATTTCCCCATAGAAATCTATTAAATATCACTATTCTATCTATAATCCTATTAAATTCTGGGTAAAAGTACACCCTGTACACCCACGAATGACTGCTCAGGAGGCTCCAGTGCTAGCCGGCATAAGATTGCCTACTCGCTGCCCTAAATGAAATTTCCTTCAAAAAGTTCCAAATCAAATCCCGGTATAGCAGTTCTCAGAACTCGCCAGCGGAGGGCAGTCTTGTACTGTTTTGCCACAAAGACCACAGAGGAGAGATTTCAAGTCAACGACCCATACGCCTCATCTTGAGCTGTACCGCACTGATTAACATAATACTGTACTGTATTTGTACTTATGGGTACTTATGGGTACTTATGGGTAATCTTACATTATTGTCTGATCCTTGAGGCCATATCAAAGAAATCCTGATTATTTTCTTACCACATAGGCCCGGACAGTACAGTACAGTGCTAATAATGTTAGCATTTAGAAGTAGCATCTTTCTGTTAAACCTCTCACAAGAACCCCCCCCCCCCCACATACACACACACACACACACACACACACACAATTACTCGAACTGCTGACGCATTCATGCATCAGAGACGGCACCATGAAACGCTGCGGCTCCCATCTGCAGAAGTGCAGCAGACACTAACCCCCCCCAGCACATACCAGCACCCAGCCTTGGTGCCACTGTTGTCCCTGGGGGGTGCAGAAATAACAATGAGGGGTGTGAAAGCCCAGTCCCCACCCCCACCAGCCTACAGTTCCGCTCCTAGCCAGCAGGGTGCTCCCACGCCCCCTCTCGACCCCAGGGACCGCGTGGGTCACCGGGGGGATGTGGTTGGAATCCCATGGCGAGGGGCAGGTGCTGAGATATGCAGGAGCCTTCCTCTTCCACTCAGGGAAGGTGCCAAGGGCTCGAGTTTCTCACAGCATTTTCATTTTTTATGCACTTTGCAGATGCTCTGCACGACCATAAAATCAGAGGAAACCAAGCAAGCTCGACATGCCTCGAGGCTGCTTCACATCTGCGTTGGGGACAGAGCAGGCCAGAGAGAAAGTGGACCTGTCAGTCCGGCCGGCAGCTGCCCCCGTGCGCAGAGAACCAAATAAATCACACACATCCTCCCCCAGTGATAGTCCTAAAATAGAGGACGGCCCTCGTTTGGCATCGAGAGCATGCAGGAGTCTGATATGAGCTTGAACCTGTGGCCAGACACCTGCAGATACCCCCCTTGGCACAAAGTCTATGGAGCCAGCAGTGATGACTGACAGGCCTTCAGGGCATGCCTGAGAGATGGGGGGGAGGGTCCCAGCACTCACTGTCAATCAGGCAGTTAAAAGCCTAAGAAGGTGATGACCTCCGACCTCCGCATGGATCCATGAAGGCCCCACCTCCACAGCCACCGCCTGCCTCAGCTGCATCGTCGACTTTGCTCCTGAACATCCAAGGCAGGTGTCCAAACCAATCACGGCCAGCGCCCAGAAAGGGGAAGTGATGGTTCTCACAGGCCCCCAGATAACCCGTCACCTCCACGCTACTTCAGCCCTGGAGACAGTTACTCATCACAAATGTGGACTCCAGGTCCTCGGGTACCATGAATCAGGGTGACGTGGTCTATTAGCCAGTCTGGACCCCACCCTCCAGACTGCCGGGTCCGATTTGCCCCCAAGTGAAATGCTGACGACCTCTGACAACAGTTACTGTTTCAAGGCCATTATGGAGCTTAGATAAAGGGCAGATTTTACTATGTGTGCAGTATGTCAGATGGCCATTAAATATCCATTTAACAATAGCAGCGAAAATATTTTAAATAAATATCTGATTAAAAAAATAACAGATACCACTGGGCCTCACAGCAAGACTTTTAATCCACAATTGCCTCAGGTACTGGCTCTCAAAAAATGTATGTTGCACTGGATTAGAGCATCAGCTAAATAACTGATATATCTGGACAATGGTGACATCAGCCTTGTCCTATTCTGGACCCACAATGTTATTTACTGATTTTACACGTAGCTAGCTGAGTCACTGAAACCTGGATAACCCTGTGCTCATCAACACATATCACATATCACCATGCATTCAGTTCCATTTAAAAGAAAAACAGCAGGCCAGCAGTGAGTTCCATGGCGGCTCTGGAACATTCCGGAATTGGGCAGCAGGCCCACTCACTCACCGTCACGCAGACGCAGGTGCTTGAGAAAGAGGGGATTCTGCAGCACATTGCAGCGGCCCGGTTCGTCCTCTCTGGTGACCAGCATCAGGTCAGTGTAGATGAACACTGTCACCTGCAGGGGGCGATACACAGAGGGTGGGCATTGTTGAGAAATGCGGAAGGATTTGACAGTCACACACATGGTCCACCAAACTCACATAATCCACTGCACCTATTCTGATGCTTTAAAGCTCATCTTATAAAATAACTGCTGTTCAAAATTGCTTCTATTTGCTCTCTCTGTCTCTCTAGCTCAATTAGGAGTCTGGGACAAGACAGCAAGAAGGAGGGGCGGCCATCCGCAGGCCTGGCAGCAGGCCAGGAGCGGAAGACGGGGTGACAGAGGCAGAGCCGAGAAGGTAGGCTACTGATGGCTTCCTTCCTGGCCTGTCCGAGAGCAGCTTCTTGGCTGGGGTTCCCATCTCTAGTCTCTAGTCAGTGAACGGACAAACAATTTGGGACAAGAAAAGCCCATTGTTCCTCACGGAGAGGGAGGTTAGCTCCTGTGCCTCCCGCTCGCCCCACAACACTCCCTGACACACACACACACCCTGCTTGCCCCTGCCCAACACCGCCAGCTAGACGTGATCCTGCCTATCAGCAGGAAGCAGGAAATCAAAGGTGGGTACGCTTTTCAAAAGCATTCTTGCTAACATTCGAAACTTACCAAGAAACATATCAAGTTACCATGCTAACGGGAGCCTTTGGAAAAGGGGTGCAATGTGTCGCTGTCTCACCCTGTATTCTCAAAAGATGTAATGCACGATGTAATATAAGCTAGCAGCTCTAGCAGATAAGGTTCTGGCAGATAAGTAGCAGTAATTCAGAGCCTTGCTAGGCCTGTGGTGAAACAGGAAATTCTGACCACCTGGTCAAGACTGAACAGTTAAATAAGATCACTCAAGACATCGTCAAACACAGCCAAACCACAGATCTGGCCAGCCCCCACCGCCCCAGCAGCCCACAATGACTGGCAGGTATCTCGCCGTGCACCCACCCCCCTGCACCCACCCCCCCCCCAGGGAGAGGCTCGAATCGGAGAAGAGCGCGTGCCACCATGAGACATGTGGCATGAGACACATACAGAGTTAAAGATGGGGGTGCCGATGTTTTTGTTGTGGCCTGCCGCAGCAGCGGTGTGACAAAGCTGGGGATTTCCGAGCTGCAATCTCTCAGTAGAGCAACCCGCCCCAATCATAGCGGCAGGCCTCCTGATTGGCAGAACCTGCACAAGGTTTTCACAAGGCACTTTGCATGGTGGTGACCAGTCAATGGTAACGGCCTGCCATGTAAGAAAGTAGAGCCCACACCTGTCCTTCTTCTGTCTGTGGGTGTGTAAGGGGGGGGGTGTTACTGTCACAACCAACAAGGGGGGGGCAGCGGGGTCTCAGAAGCCAGCGACCTTCAGCTCACCATCTCCCCCATAAAAGGAAAGCTTCGTTAGCGAGAGCAAGCACATGGCGATGCTGTGTCACAGTGACTGGCTGCCGCCCAGGCGAGCGGCGTGGGAGCTGAGCACAGCCAGCACAGCCAGCACAGCCAGCACAGCAGGCAAGCAGGGCAAGAGTGATCCAGACGATAGCATGCACCCCCACCATGACTGTGCTCTCGGGGTTGTAACGTGAGGGATGCTTAATGTAGGTCATGGCTCCATCCATATGCTACTTCAGGCTGTCCTGTGTTCAGGCATCGCACAGCGGCAGGGAGATGAAGGGGTCTGAATTCCTCAGTGATACAGCAAACAGAGAGCACACACACACGCCTACACACACACAGGCAATGAGAGCACACACACACGCCTACACATACACAGGCAAAAAGCTAAAAACCACCCATGTGTTTCCACTGTTGCTTGTCAGTCGGGGACGTCTGCAAACGTGTGCCGCTGGGAGATGGGGAATGTCAGAAAAACAGCGGCTAAGCGGCACAAACAAGGCGAGGTATTTTATCGCCGCAAGTGGCCGGCTAATACCCCCACCCCTAGCTCAACTCCGGTTTCCTTTCTATAATATTATCACAATGGCCACCCCGCTCAGCCCCTCTTCCCAAAAAATATGTGCTGAAAAGCAGCGCCTTCCTCCGATTCCCTGCTTACGGGCACCTTTCGGGAGCACCTTGCATGCTGGAATGTGCCGATGGGGATGAGGTGGAGCGGCTAGGCTAATGATGGTTAGCCAGCTAGTCAAGCCTTTGCCAGAGCGAGTCATACAGACTCACCATCCTGCCCTTGTAGACCAGTTCATACCAAATCATTCCGAAATGCTGCACCCTTCTCACTCTTCTTTACAGCCCAGCACTAATGTGCTAAAATATAAGTACAACTTCACATGTAAAAGATGTTACAAGCAGTTAGCATGTTAGCATTTTTCTCTGTTTTGACCTTATGAATGTAAAGCAGGGACTATCAATGTAGTTTACTGGTTGCTGCCTATAGGCAGCCTTTAGTTATTATTATGTAGGGAGTAGACACGAGAGTAAGGGACCGCAGCCTGTTCTGAAGCAGGGTTTTCATTCATTAGCATAGCATCTGTTGTAGAGAAGGCCTTTGGCCTGGAAGTCCCCCCCCCCCCCAAAAAAATGGCATGGTGCAGGCTATGAAGAGGTGGAAACAATTGGGGAAAAAACTGCAAGACACTAATAAAGAAATTAGCCAAAAATCCGATGTGCTTCAGGGAGGAGAGAGTTTTAGGATGCTTTTCCGCAGCACTGCACTGTACCTTTGGTATTTCAGAAGTGTTGCTTTTCCACTGGCATACAAACTGGTACTGGTGCTCAGTGACATCACAAGGCGCTCAGTGACATCACAAGGCACTCAGGGACATCACAGGGCTGGGCGGGGCACTTCATAGGGAATGCAGAGTCTGGCTATAGTATATCATAGGGCTTGGCGATGTGTGATATTAGTACTAACATCGCATGTCATGCACATGCAGTTGTCACACTGTAAGGGCCGCGAAATTCAGCTAGGCTGCGATCAGGCTTTTTCATACCCTCATTCTGCCCGTACATTATTGCGTGGAGGGTTTATGTTTTACTAATACATTTTACATTTTAGGAAACAAAACTTGCAATGTATAATGATTGTTCCTTTCTAGTTTTAAAAGCCAGTTTAAAGTTTATCTCCACTGCTTTTACACGAGCACGATATGCGTTCTCCAAGGCAACCATAATCATTTTTATTACAACAAAATCACATTGTGATATATGTTTTTTTATATATAGTATAGTACAGCATATATTTTCCTGATTTTCTTACATATGTTTTTCTGAAAAGATCATAAATAAAGCTGGGATCTCTTCACAAAAATCTTATCATTATGTTCTGAGTTTATAACTTTTTTTCTAGACGGCACTTGTGTTGCGTAGAAGAATCAGGCTATTTCCTAATCAATCGACAGTCTCACCCCAAAGTACTGAAACACAGTTCCCAGCTGGTTTGCTACTTTGGGTACTGGAACTTTTGGTACTGATACTCAACTGGAAGTCAGTGGAAATTGAGAAGTACCAAAAGTACTGTACCAAAATGACGGTGCCTGGTGCAGTGAAAAAGCACCCTAAAGTCACTCAAGGTTCCGCCAGTGACATTAACACCCTCCAGCAAATCCACGTAAGCTGACCATGCCAATCTGACCCCGCCCACATCTGTCCTTCTTCTGTCTGTGGGTGTGTCTAAGGGGGGGGGGGGGGGTACTGTCACAACCACCAAGGGGGGGGGCGCGGGGTCTCAGAAGCCCGCGACC
>JAODKN010000114.1:5643272-5654635 GCA_026774425.1 Petrocephalus zakoni
CCACTAACTCGTTACCCAACAGCCCCCCCCCCCCCCCCAATCACCCCTCACGCGGATCCTCCTTATTGTCCCTCAGGGACTCACACAGACTGGCACTCAGAGGTCATTAGCCATCACAGACCCCTGATTTATGGCACAACTGACATTTAGAGATCTTCCGATTGGCCTTCAAAGGTGGTTCAGGTGATTTGGCAATGGCCTTCAGAGATCCTCATGTCAGTCAGGCTGGCTTTCACAAGCTGTGGGGGGGGGCTCTAGGCATCCAAAGTGACAGCAGCTCTGACAGCCCTCTCATCCTGTATCGGCAACATTCAAAGGCACAGATCATCATGGGGGTACAGAAAACGTTCCGGAAAGCTTGCCTCTTTTTTCCAACTTGCTGAGGTTCATCGTTTCAGTCGCTTGCTTGCCTCACTTACGCAAACCTTGCTTCCTGCCAGATCAGCCAGACCCGCTCTGTTCCATATGGGTTAGGGTAATTTTGTTCCATAACAAAGCGGCATTTCCTTCACAAACGTATGCCGACTGCAGCAACTCGTACACGCTCACAAAAGGTATTGATGTCCACTCGCCTCGCGGTAATCAAACCCATCAGCTTCCGATTATAAAACCTCACAATGTCTGCAATAAGGTCCGCCCAGAATGTCACGGGCACTGGCCCGTGTCTGGGAGGCGCTGTGGTACCCTGGGATAAGCCCGGAAAATTCCACAACGAGCTGCAGGAGTTACGTCAACATTTGCTCCGCGTGTCTGTGGGATGGCGAGCCGTGATCTCCCTGTTGAGTCCTTGCCAGCACTCTTGATCAGAATCTCATAATTATTATTCCAGTTTTAGCAGCTAGAGGTAAGTTCCCAGCTCAGGCCACAAGGAAAGCCCACCCCCTCCCCCCACCTCACAGTTTTATGTTTATCCAAACAAAGTGGAAACATTCACCCCCCGTCTTTATTGTCATCTCAGCATTTTCTTTTTGGAGGGGGGCTGTCCTGGCCTGTGCAAAGCTGACTGGGCAACCACATGCACTCATTAACATGTCAGCCCAACTGCAGGCCCATTTTCAGGCCCGTCCCCCCCCCCCCAGAGGTGCCTCAGAAGCAGAGCTCTTGGTTAATACGTCCTCGATGTATCAGAGATTGTTCTAATTCATAATCACGCCGGCGTGATCTGGTGACAAATCGTCTCGGGTCTTCGAGGAGTCACGCCCATGTTGAATTGTTTTATCGGGAAATATGAAACCCATTTGTCAATGCCATCTGCGTCGGAGTCTACACACTGCCGCGGAAAGCCCTGCCCACAAGCGGAACTGATCTCATTTGTATTAAATCCATGCTCACAACAAACAATGCAGAGCATAGATTTACTGAAGAGGATTAATCAGACTACTGAGGTCTTTGGGGTTGGGATCCTGTTTCTGGGTTTAAGCTCATTTGGCCCTTGGAAGCAGAATCCAGAATGCGATGTCCCAGACTTTCTGAGGCTGACAAGAACTTTAATTCTCTATGAAAATCTCTCGAATTCTAGCATCCTTTGAGGTAGCGGCATCCAAGTCCCAGCCACTTCAAATCATCCACCATTGGGTGAGGGTAACAGAACCCATGGCCCCTCTCACAGCCCTGCTCTAAAGCCACGCTCCCTCTCACAACCCACCTCTAAAGTCACACTCCCTCTCACAGCCCTCTGCCAAAGCCACACCCCTTATCAAGTAATAAGAAGCCACACCCCTTTCTCAGAACCTCCCATGAAGCCACCCACTTCACGCTCATCCCCTGAAGCCACACCCCTTCTCACAAAAAATCCTGCCAGGTGAAATTGATATTGGCTTCTGTCCTCCCTGGGAGCTCCTTAATTACACATACCCAATTCCAAACACAGCAGTCATTCCCTGCCCAAATATTCTTAGCCTCCCTCACCCTGACATACCCCCCCAGCTGTGTCCACCTAGCCCACCTTTCAGCAGGCACTGCACAGTTCCTCCCCCTCATCTCCAGCCTCCTCCTCTTCTATCTTGCTCCATCCCTCTACCTCAAGGGTCAGGATAAATAGATTAACTGTACCCCCCCCCCCGGGAATGATTGAGGGTCGTGCTGCGATTTTCCTCATTAGTAATTAGCAGGAAAATTAATCACTGTCCGCAGAAACAGGAGAAACATTGCAACAAAAAAGAATGGCAATAAGCTGCCCCACGGAACCCCCCGGCTGGACCTCATCTGGGAGGAGATTTAACTTAACAGACTGAACCACTGCCTGCAACCAAAACGGCAGCGGTCAGATCCATGGAGCGAGCAAAGGTCCGCGGGCAGAGCCACCCGCAAGCCCGCCACCTGCTCCCCCCCACCGGTGGACCAACCTGAGGCAGCGTCCGCTCAATGCAGGTCCGGCAGAGCCCGTGGATGGTGTGGATGGTGTGCATGGTTCCGGTTCCGTGTGACCCGGGCACCCTGGAATGTAGCTACATTCAGCACGTCGCGGTAGCGTGTCGGGGAGCCCGTGCAGCGCCCCACCTGGCTCTGCTCAGCTCCGGGCGCACTGGGCTCGGCATGGCCGCTCATGGGAACCCAGCTCAGCAGAAGAATGACAGGATGCCACCTTTGCCCCGACCCCCCAGCCCCCGCCCCCTCACCCCCGATAAGCCAACACACTTCCTGAACCGAGGTGGGAGACACTACCTCTCCCGGCAAAATCGACACCCTCCCGCTACGCTCCCGTTATCCCACTCGCGAGCGCGCTGCGAGCAGGCGCACCAAGGCTAGCTACCCCCCCACCCCCCACAGCATCCCGCCTCCAGACCCAACGCCTCTGCGCTCCCTCTGACGAAGGCCGTCTCCTGTAAAGAGCTTGTTATGGAAATGTTCTCGGCTCAGAAAGGCAGCATACGGAAACAGCCGGAGGAAGTGAGGACGGGAGCAGAAATGAAAGGAAAACATCAGAGGAGTCCCATCAGAGCCAGGGAAGGAGACTCAGCGGAACGCGATACGAGGAACGCGACGATGCGGCGTTTTCTGACAGTGCGCGGATGCAAAGCGGAACTGGAAAGCAGACGGACAGGAATGCGTTTAGGGTGTCCTCAGCAGTCGAGCGCCAAGCTTTCTACATGCGTCTGCCAAGAACACTGGTGCAATTTTTCTCGTTTTATTCATGTTTCTTATACTTTTGAGGCAGGAGGCCTACAAGCACCCGTACAGAGTATTAAGCGAAAGCTGTTCCTGTCGGAGAGATGGCTACGGGATCTGCTTGGAAATCAATATATTCTCACCTGATCCGAACAGGAAGCCAGACCCGACGTAAGAAAAGAAAGCCGACCCCAGACTCGGGAAAGCAGAGTGGGGTGGACAGCAGATTTCCTCTGTCATTTCCACCACTCAGAAGCACCAGTTAAATGAAAACGTTTCCTGCCAAGGGCACTATCTAGTAACTAGTAAGCTGTTGCAAAGTACATTTTATAATTTGCTTGTCCAGAGGAGAAACAAAATTAAAATGGTGGATAAATTAACGCAACAGCCTTGTTTCAAGACATGATTTTATGAATGAGATTAGCAGCATGCTAATGCAAGTTAGCAGGCCAGCTCACTGAACCAAGCTGACAAACGGCGTCCTGGAATCGCAAAACCCGGCGGACGGAAGCCGTTAGCGATGGGCGCGCGCCTGGGACGGAGGCTCCAGTGACCTCATTTGGCTCATCCTTGGTGGCATGTGCCAGCACAGCAGCTCGTCACGCTCTGTCATCCAGACAGAATGAAGACATCGGCGGGGCTTTGGATAAATTAGCTCCCCCCCAGCCATACCTCAGCAGTCGCCTTTAGCAGGCCCGCTAAACAAAACCCCTCATGTGGCATCGATTTCAATCATAAACACACACGCCACCCCCAGACCCCCCCTCCCCACCAGGCTGTACAAATTGTGCAGATTGGAGGCCAGTGGAGGAAGGGTGAGGGGGGCCCAGGGGCATATTAGTGTACCCCCTCCCATCCCCAACACCCCCCCATCCAAGCAAAGACCAGAGCATCTCCAGCCATACCTCAGAGGAATGTTCTAGCCCATCTGCTCGCTTATAACCCTGTTCCATGACTACTTGGACCATCCCAAGCATTTAATATGACCTCCCTCACACTAATGGGACACTGAGGTATACATGCATTATGCTGGAATCACCTCTGCAATATCCCTACGGCGAAAATAATATGACCTTAGATGTAGGTGTAACTGGTCAAATGGGTGCAAAATGAATGCATGCCCCAAAGCATCCTCACTGCTTCTCCCGGTCGGTCTTGCGGTATGGAAATATCGGATTCGGACACCCGGACGTCTCCAACAGTCAGAGAGCAGCGAGGCGACCCTGGAATCTGGAAACCCCAGGCGCCTAGAACTTTAAACGTCACCGGATAACCCGTCAGGAGATCGAGCAGAGGTCAGGAATTGGAGATCGCCAATGAGCGCAGTTCCATCGCCAGCAGCGCTTGTGGAAGTCGAGACATTCGTGAGTTAAGTATCAGGGGGATCCGCACGCCGTCCCCCACTGACCCCGCCTACTCCAGCCCTCGAACATGCCGTGGCGCGCACTCATAACCCACAGGCGCTGGAACAGGAACGCACACGCACAGGAATGCCGAGGCAGCCGCGAGCGCAGGCACACGCGCAGCACACGCGCAGCACAGGCGCAGCACGGGGACGGGGGTACTCACCGTTACGCATTGCATATTCTCGCCGCTTGTGGTCTGCGAGGCAGCACCATGGCTTGGCGACGCCGCTTCTGCAAGAAAGACAAACGAGTCACAGGCTGCGAGAGTGCCCTTGGAAAACATCTCCTCCCATCCGAGGCGCGGGGGCATGGGGGGAGGGACGCCGACTCGGGGCAGATGACAGAGCTTGGGGTTCCCAGGAACTGTTGGGGAAGTTTGTCAGGACGCGCTTCAGCAGCTGAGCCTCGGGGCAAGAGTGATAGAGGAGCTCTCCCCCAGCTTACGCTGATGTCCAGCTCGTCCCAGAGGCTGAGCTCTCTGGGAAATGCGCCGAGGTGGGCAGCGATTTTGAGGAGCTCCGGCCAAAGGAGGAGCACTCGCCGAGAGAGGGGAACCTCCTCTCGCTCCATTATGCCTCATCTGAGGGCTCCCGCAAGGTTGCCATAGTGACTCGGTGTCCCTTTAAGCACTCTTCATAAAAGGCGCCATTCAGCGGAGAAAACAATGCCGTGGGCCCCACTCTCGCACAGTCTGTCTGCCTCCTCTTCCTCGGCACACCCCCCTCCACCTCCACCCCCACCTGTGCTCTTCACACACCCCTCCCACCTAAACAAGAGTGATGATCGCATGGGGGCCCTTTTTGATACCATTGCAATCGTGTTAACTTTGAGGCATCCGTGAGACACGGTACGGGAGTGCAACATCCCGGTCCCCCCCTCCCATTCTCACGGGGGGGGGGGGGGGTCACCGAGGGAGACTGCACAGCATCCTGCTTGTTCTATAGAATTATAGTTTAATTAAGAAGCCAGGGGGCTTAATCAAGTAAACGCTGCCCCCTGCCACCTGCATGGCCACCAGCCCGAAGGGCCTCTAGGGGAGCCATAAATCAAGACAGATTATGGAAGAGCACCTATCGGCATGACAACAGCAGAGGACCGCCCACCCCTGCTCCCCCTCAACCCCTTTATAAGAATAGACTAGTACAGAGGGGGTAAGAGTTGGGGATCCTGTTGACTCCATGCATCCATGCCTACCACTGTCCAACAAAGAGCCGCATTTGTTTAGCCAGTCCAGGAGGGGAGGTATTCCCGATGTGCCTCAGAGAGTGATAGCGTGAATGAGGAGCAGAAAGGCTAAGCCCCAGCCTCAACCTAGCTGCAGACGACAGCTTTGACGGCAGTGCCTCATCTCTTCGCTAATCAGAAACTCTTTCTTCGCACATTTATCTCGTTAGCGCGGCGATGCGCGGGACCCAACGCCATAATTCGGTTTCCACTTATGCAGTTAACTGCGTTCGCCTTTGTTGTTGGCCTACAGGCTCTCTAACGAGGCATATCGATCAAAGGCAGCGAATGAAAAAACATCACTCACATGTTTTGGGGCACACTCGTCTAAATTACCCTGCCTAGCCTAACGGTTTCCACCCACTTGCGCAAACGGCATATTGATGCGGCAGGAAGACTGCGCTGCCTAAAACCGTCTCTCCCAGAGATTCGGGGAGAACGTGAAAGTCAGGCACCAGAGAAGTAAAAGCACGACGCCCATGACCCTGTCTGCCATAGGGTCATTCTCCTTATGTCAACCTCTGCCACCGAAAAATCCACCCTGGGATTGAACTGAAGGGGAAAAAATCTCTTGAAAAAATTTTCTGTAATAGCTAATGCAAAGTGACGGAGGGAGACAATATTACCTCGGAGCTGAAAGTAACGGCTAAGCCAGGACGAGGAGCAGAGCGAAAAAGGGAGGGAGGAGCAAACAACGGCCAGAGAAATATCAGGTTGGGTTATGGTTGGGCTGACTGCACAAGCAGCCCAGTCTGGGTCCTGTGACCAGAGCCAGCCCAAGGCATACGTGAACTAGGCGCCTGCTTAGGGCCCCCACGCCACCAGGGGGCTCCCAAGAGTGCTTGAAATGTCAAGATATCTTGATTTAGGAGGTGGGGGGGCCAAATCAAATTCTGCTTAGGGCCCCATAACGGCTCGGACCGGCCCTGCCTACACTGTTCCCTCTCCCCATGGCGAGTCCCTTAACGGGCTCACATTCAGGACAGCCAGGCCCTGATTGGCCATCTCTGGGTGTGACAGAGCTTCAGGCTGAGAGGGAGAGTCAGGATAGTCACCTAATTTGTGATGTGTGCCGTTATCCTTAGAGACCTCAGGTCCGCCTTCGTCCGAGGCTGGGGGGTGGGGCTCGGCTGCCTGGGTAGCTCCCTCCCCCCCTCAGGGAGCCTCCTGTCTGACCTGCAGCCTCTGCTGCACAGTGCACATCACCACTTGGGTAACTATCCTGATCGCCCGATTGCTCGTCAGCTTCAAGGGCAGGCTGAGGAAAGCTCATCACGCCCGCAACAACGTTTTCAGACAGCCAAACATGCCACGCCATGCTTGTGCCCAGTGGGCTGTGCCCAGGGTGCCGCAGGTGCATTTAAGTGCTTCAGTTTCATGCCTGGAAAGAGGATTAGAATCTGCAGAGCCAACGGACCGTAAGATGAACTAGAGCTGTGAACTGCCCTGGCCAATGCAGCGCAGAGACACCGCTGACAGCCCTCACTGCTCCCGGGCACCCGCACCCACACTCTCTCACTCACTCACTGCACCACACAAGCCCACGCGCACACGCACACGCACATGCACCTATCACAACAACCCGACACGTTCACACTTCAAACAGTTTTAAAACTCCTTCATCTCATAAATAAACTGTACAACTACCCACCACACACACATACACACACACACACATCAACCGTTCAAACACTCTTAAAAATAAATCGTCAAGGAAATGTATTAAAGATCTGACCAATCAGACAACGGGAACCACATAACCATGGTTACGAGGTTTCACATTCCAGAATTTAGCTAGAAGTCTTTCCTGAAACAGGTGTGGTGCCCTTTTGGAACCCTATTCCCCTTCAAGGTTGTTGTGAATCATTACAGTCCCCGATCTGGGAAGTTCCTACCCATGTGGTCGGACTATAGGACACACTCTTAAGCCGAGAGTCTGAACTCATCCCCCTCAAATTAAACGTCACCGCTCAGCTCCTGACTGCATCCCAAATGCGATTAAGAGGCTGCGGTTGCTGCTTCTTACACGGACATGTCGAGTTTTATGGAATTATTTACATTTGCACAGTTTGACCTCTGAGGAAATGAACTGCATATGCATTAAACTGTACTTGTAACTGCCTTACATGCTTTTTTGGCCCTCTGCATTTCACACTGTGTCATTAGGAAGCACTATTTTAGTTTCCCATGGAACTAGCAGCACGGTAATCCTCACTGCAGTCATTGACTGCGTGCTTGTTTTGATGGCTTTTCTCCGCTGCTGAACTCCGCTGTTATTTGCCTTGACCTGTAAGTCACCTTGGAGATGTATAAATGGAAATGTCTCTTCAGTGAGAAGGAGGGAGAGTTAAGTGGCTGCAGATGTTTAATGTCAATTTGTCCCACCGCAGTTTCCTTTCTCCGCATCGGAACCTCACTTCTCCATCTGTGTGCCCCAGAGGTCCTTTGTCCTTCCTCCATTCTACCCCCTTTCAGTCCCTGAAAAGGCATCATTGGCAGGAAGGTTCAGGTCCGTCGTCATGTGGTTCTGTTCAACCAGGCTTCCCTGTGGTTGCTAACTGCACCCCACCCCACAATCGAACAATTAAACAATTCACTAAACAGGTGGAAATGACAGACAGGTAGGAGAACTGAAAGCAAATATGAAACCACATCCAGTAAACAAATACAGAGCAAGTCAAAACAACCGAAGGCTTCCAATTAGCCAATGAGCGTTACGCTCAGTAAAGCAGCCTCTGTGTAATGCCAGTCGGATTTCCCCTCGATTTACAAACACACACACACACCCGTCACTGCAGAATCGAAACTCGCTTCGTCGCACAAATCTCTGCAACTGGGATTAGATTTCTTAATGCTTTCCAGTCCCCCCGGAAAATCCTGCAAACTGCACAAACGACAACGGCGAGCCTCACCGCCTGTGCCGGAGCTGAGCGCCTCGAGGGCGGCCGGCGCGTGACGGTGGCCCGCACTTCTTCCTCCCACCACGCACCACAGAATGCTACCTGTCGGCTCAGACGGCTCTTGCCTGTGGCGGCTGTCTCCCCGCGCGTAACCCTCCGTCCCAGACGCGACCAGAGCGGCGAGTGCCACCACCCTCAGCATCTGCCGCCGAGCTTCATCTCAGAGCTGCGTATTAATATTTAAAGCCCCTAGAGCAGAGGAACGATGGCTGTAGAGAAGAGGGGGGCAGGCTCATCAGCCAGAAAAACACCCAAAGCAACTGTCACACCTGCACTGAGCCAAGCACCCGTCCAGCCACACCCAGCCTCCCCTGCAAACCAGGCACACCTGTAACTCAACGACGTTCCACATTCCACATCCTCTTCGCTGTCTTGCTCTTCAGCTAACATTTTACATTTATTTTTATTTTTCAAATGCTTTTGTCCGAAGGGACATGCAATTAAGAAAGCTGAAAGAGTAAGCCAGCCCCTGGAGCACTTGGGGTTAAGGGTCTTGCTCAAGTGCCTGACAGTGAAATCAATCTGTCGACCTGGGGGATCTGAGCTGATGACCTTCTGATAGCAGGATCCGAGATGGCGACCTTCTGATCAGTCACTACACCCTAACTGGTTTAGCTACACACAAGCCCCTATACTCATTGTCTGAGCTCCTCACAGGCATGCTGCACCATGGATCTGTATCACAATTTGGACCTGCTTGCCTTTCCTTACCTTCTACCAGGTTTTTGACCCTCTGCTTACCTTTGGACCGTGAGTTTTGAAACAAACCTGAAGTTTCTGCATGCGGATTCTCTCCCTGTCCAGTCATTACAGCAATACGGTAATAAATGTGCGTGCAGGTTGTTCATTTTGTTATTATTCATCTTCCATTGTCAGGGTCACTGGAGGCCTGAGGCCAATCGGCGGTAGCAGAGGACACATAGCAGGGGAAGCCCCTGGACAGGATGCCATGCAGTGATGCTGACAGTTATTCTCACCAATAAGACATCATCAATCACGGCTAGACACTGGACAGGAATGGATGCCGAGAGATGTTTCAATTTCGTTAATCGCCGAAAGGGAGCCTCCTGAAATTAAGGTGGCTCTAATCGCCTTGCAGTGATTAACGTCATTATTTCATCATTTTCGTAGTGCACGGCACGCGCGGAGACCGAGGTAATCGATTTGCGCCACGTCAGACATGCTTGGACTTGCTGAAGCAGGTCAGGCTCTCACATCCCATCCCAGAACCCGGGATTCTCACATTCCTGCGTCCTTCTGCTAACCGTTACCAGTTACCTGTCTGAATCTCTGCTGCCGTTTCACTGGGGAAGCCCTCGGTAAGCACTACAGGAACAATGGTCACTGACCACAGCCGTCTCAGAAGGGGAGGCAGAGAGGGGGGCTTAGAGCCACCACTCCCTCATTTTGAAGTTATATAACTCAGTGTTTATTCCATAATTCCCTGGCCAATAACCTGGAGCACATACTCATGACAATCCCAAGAGCCACGCAGTCAATTCCTTTCATCCCTGACACATCCACCCACTAATTTCTCTTAGTTTCTAAGTTCATCAAGAAGGCATCCTGTCTTAACTCTTCTTTCCACTCAATCCTCATTAATCCAAAAATCGAAGTGCCATAAGGCTTCCCTTCCCCAACCCCTGGCCATCTCCCATGGATCCTTTGGCTGCAGTGGCCTGAATGCACGCCTAACAACTTCATTCCTCAAATCACCCTTGGCGTTTGTCATTCAAAGAATCGAGATAGTACCAGCCATGGTCTTAGCTGCCATTCTGTTGCATAAGTGTGCCTTGCTGGACAAATAGTATTTAATCTAAGCTGGAAATCTGAGTTGGAAATTTCAGGTCCAGAAAGTAAAAGTCCAGACCAAGATTTTGTTTCAACCAACCAGTTATGTACTTTGTGATTGTGACTCTTTATACTCAACTGGTTGGTGGAAAATAAATCTAGAAATGGCTTCAAGTGCCACAGTCATTCAGCACCACTTTTGGTTCTTATGAGTATGACAGCAGCTAGTAGTGGAACCCCAGCCTCTAGAAAGCATAATGAAAAATTTTGCCTTTGTGCAAGTCCATGTTCCTGTTGAGTCATGTACCTGTCTGACATCTGACACCCCCCTCATGAAAGCACTTAGTACTCAATCAGATATTTGCCAGTAAGTTTTCGGTTAACCGCATCGCAGATTGGTCATTCATAATGTCTCAGAACCTCACCAGTGACTTCACAGAAATCATCAATATCAGCGCAGCTCTCGACTGATAAAGACATCATGCTGGTTTTAAATCTTCAAAGTACGTGCACAGGTCTGGAGGATTCATGGCAAAAAAAAAGTTAAGAGGCCGTCACATAGTTGGATGGGACTTTTATTTTGGCCATAATTCATACAGTGGGGCCAACCTATTATTAGCCAATTATATGTTTTGAATCAGTTAGTGAGGTAGGGCACACTTTAGGGGCCAATCAGCTTTCAGTTTGAGGCCGTACCCCTCTGGCACCACACTATAGTACAAGCCCCTCGAAAACTGGACCCGCACACTTAACTGCCAGAAGCTGGGGGGGGGGGGGGGGGGACAAAAAAAAAAAAACAGTGTTAAAGGTTTTATTTAATTGCAACCCTGTTGCCCCGGGGGCAGGAAAAAGGACAGGAATGTGAATTGGAATG